>RXPK01000020.1:1200000-1673955 GCA_004143645.1 Protaetia brevitarsis
TTAAATTCTTCTCTCAAAATATTTTAATTATAAACGAAAGATTGCTATTTATACTTAAAATTATTTATAAATAATTTTCTAACATTTACGTGTACATAAGTTTATACATGAATACACGATGCGTTATTCAAGCAATCATCTAAACTAATTTTGATAGAATATCGCCCAACTCTGTTTGAAATGGCTTTTTTTTTATATTTTTAAAAAAGTGTTTTCATGTAGCAATGTTTCCTTGTTAGAAAAATGTCACAAAAACAAAGAGAAAAGGACGTAACAGCGTTAGAATAGAAGGAAACAAGAGGAGGTCTACGCTTAGACGTATTGCGTAGTTATTATAAAGCCCTTTAATATAGTATTACATTAAAATAATTACAAAATGAATGGGGGACCTACCTTAAGGATAATGTCAGACAATGCCAAGAAGAAGTAATAAGTTACGTTATTGTTCAGAACATGTCCGGCACTCTATAGTTTAGTTGTATGGCTCGGAGGCAGACTAGTTCAGCTTACCGTGGGCTTTAGATTTACCTTTAAGGCGCTTTAAGTTAGCCACTCATCTCTCTTAGTTCTCGTTTATTATCGCTAAGTAATTTTATCTTTTGAGTCCGGCGTGGGTCAAATTTAGAAGGAGTTACTTACTTACAAAGAACTTTTTTTTGTACGTATGTAAAAATGTGTTAAATATAACTCTGGTCTCTTTAGCGATTTCCATTTTCCCTTTAATGGACTGTGGTATTAAAAATGTAAATTCAACACAAAGCCCCTGTCTGCTGTTAGCTGTTACGTAGTTAACTGAAGCATTTGCTTTTTTTTGCTGTGCTTTCTGATTAAAGACATTAAATGTAAGGAGAAGAATACTGTGTACTTCAAGTAAGAATTTTAAAATTTTAATGGAAGGTTAACTGTTTATTAAATTGGTATGAATAAAGAATAAGGAAACAAGATTGTATTAATAGCAGTTTCAATCGCGTACACTTAAAACGTCAAGTGCATTTGCTGGAATTATTGGTATAATTGAATAAATATCAATTATTTATTTTAATTTTTGGATGGACTAATTCGAATGTCGCACATTAGAATTGCAGAGTTTTGCCTGCTTTTATTATCAGTAGATGTCTGAATTGATGCGTAAGGTCGGAAAATTGAGATATACATATTCAGCGTGATGCTGTCGTATATATGAAATTCATATATTCACTACACTTCGCTATTAATTACGACCAAATTAAGAGACCGGCACTACCAATAAATTACACGGAGGGTAACTTATATTTGCAGTAATAGAGCCCGACATCAAATAATGTGTGCTAATGGTATGTAGCTAGCTGCCTTAATATTCATTGCGTAGAGCTTTTACTGTACAATCTACCGGTGATTAATACAGGTAACGGTTTTTGGAGTAACTTCCTTCATTTTCGTAAATAGAAAACTGTATTTCCCTTCCCTGTATACATATACTACATCAGATGAGTATGGTTTGGCGATGTCTGCAGTACGTTTTTTGTAATATTTTTCATATGGTCTCCACCCCTATAATACGATTTCATAAAATCAACAATATCAGACAGTTTTTTTTTTGCATTCAAATTCTAATCATATAATTCCTGCATTTTCCAAAGCGAACTCTGAAACGGAAGTGAAATTTATTATTTTTTAATTTACCTGTTGACAGTGCCGTACATCGTCGTACCGTATACTCGCAATGATTTATTATTTATCAGGCAGCGTATAAAAGCATCCGTATATCTAACGTTAATACATATGTAAGGTATCAGCACTTCGTTCTGTTAGAGAGGCAACTAGTAGCTTGCTAAAGAGAATAACTTATCAGATGATACTGTTTATTTCATAAAATCTAATTATAGATGCAGCAAATTATTAATTCGTAACTAAAGTAATTATGTCGACTTTGGTATAGGATTGAAACTAAGGTAGCCGTAATACGGCAACTTGCTTTATGCAATATTAATGCTGTTAGGGTATATATAACGATAACATCAAAAGATTCAAATCATAACTGCTTTGATATTAAGACAGGCTTGCAAACTGAATTAATCGAAGCAATTTTGTTCGTTTGGTAATGTCGAAATTAATATCTAAATTGTAACTAGAAATGGACTAAACAAAGAATAGTGATGAATTTATCCGCAGCATTATGATTAAAATATTTAGAAAATGTGTTGATAAATACTGAAATACCCATATGTTTATTGAATATCGCTACTAGTAACTCACTCAAAAAAATCCAACAGACAACTTCTTTAATACACACACACAAGCGCGCAAACTAGAACAGAACCTCCAGCCAGAAATGAAATATCCTTTGCGGATATTTATATAACGGAAAACTAAAACGCTCCCATCTGGTTGCAGATAATCCCCTTGTTTGGAATGCAGTATACCACCTGAACATTTGCACGCTGCCATCGTCTTAGAGTATGTTCGGATATTCTGGTGACTTGACTGCCAATGTTTTCGGTAGCGTGATGTAACCGATATTGTTATCGCGGAATGGTATTTTGTATTCTGCAGTTTCGCCAATGCAAGCTTTCTACTTTAAGGAAGAAATAATCTAACCTTCATCCTTCTCTATCGACCAAATCTGTTGTCCGTTTGCATGCAGCCAATAATCTTTTGACATTTATTTTTTTACTAATTCTCCTACTACATCTTATTATCTACGAATAATTGAGCCAGTCTGTATATTGTACACACAAAACGCACACTTCAAAAGTTCCTGTTAAATTTTAGTAATTTATGCGGCCAGAATACAACACCGAAATAAGAGTAGGTAGGTATACAACTTCACTAATGAAGATAGATTTCGTTTTAGAGTTTTAGTATACATGCATAATAACAACGCGTCGACGTTCAAACAAAATTCATGTATCTAATGTCATACGACACCGTCAGTACCTAAACCGTAATCTTAAGTTAAACAAGAAATGACATTGGATCGCCTTATTTTAACTTCAGCTACAGTTACAGAAAGAATTAAAAGAATCACAGAATATCGTTTTGATAATTGTATATGCCTACGACAATTTGATTGCGATTTAATAGCGCTCTTAATGGGAAAAAATGTACGGCTTTAGATTTACGATTACCTGGGGAAGGAGGGCTCGAAAAAATACCCATCTAATCTTAAAAGTTGCGAATATGTTGCGCCATAATAATTCCCGCGCAAAAGTGAATCAGCATGCCGTAAAGGATATAAATTCGCTTTCTCATCTCGCGGCTGACCCGTTGTTTATTTCCTTGGTGAATAATATCGAAAATAACATCCTATTTCATTTTATATTACATTAGTTACTCTTACATAACATATATATACGAATTTTCTACCTAGCAAAACTTTATCGCCTAGTAACTAGAGAATACCATCAAATAAGCAAATGCAAAAACAACAAAATAATAAAATTCTTTGATATTTCTTTTTTAAACCATTTATGATTGAATCAATTCCGATGAGCGAAAGAAGAAAGCAATTAATTAACTAAAACTGTTAGCAATACAAATGGACAAATTAAATTAAAGATTAAGATTGTATTCTCTTTGTAACATTCTAAAAATAAATAATTATTAGAGCAATTATGACTGCAGATTGTAAATTATATTTTAATGATGAACGCCAGCAATTTTCAAAGGCAACTAGGAAACGTAGCACATACATACAGTTACAATACAAATATGCGCCCGACACAACGTGCCTTGTGTTGAGATATATAATATTAGAACACATCAGTTATAAATCAACATTAACCTATATGCACTACTGAAAGTTTAATGTCGGTACCTATAATATGGCGCGGATTATTCGACTCATGTCGCCCTACCTATTATTTCAGCTTTGCGCCGCCCGCGCGTATGAAACTATTGAAAATTTTAGCCAGAAACATTAAACAAGCATCGAATCATGTGTGGTAAACAAACAAACAAACAAAACAAAAATAAAAAATAGGGACGTTGAGAACGTGAACGCAAAAACAAAGCATTACCCGTTGGTATATAGCGGTATATACATAATATAGGCGGTGGGTAGTAAACGTGAACTCATTTAAACTAACAAACTCAAATGGGCGAATGCAATTAGTATTTTTTTCATGGGTTCAGGTTGAAATGAAGATGAATGTATGCGTAAAGCCAAGGCAATGAGAACATACGAGGTTCCTGTACTCGCCAGCTGACTGTGCAAATCTGAATGTTACCAAAATGTTGCTGCTAGCCTTTCTATGTCTATGGATATATCTTTCACATCAGTATATGAAACTACTACACTAAGTTTCGTTTTAATACAGATAATTGAAAGACAGGATTTAATTCTATATTACATAATTTGTTTTGATTTTTTTTCTCTTTGACATTATTACAATTTTATGTTGATTTTTCTTTTCTTTTTTTTTTGGTTTATAGGTCTTTATTGGAGAAAACAATAGACTTTCTCCCCTTTAATATAGAATAGACTCCACTGTTGCGAACCTAGAACTCCCAAAACCGCTTCAGAGCATTTCGTTGACCAAGACTGATTACGCGTTGTGAGCACCAGAAGCCTTGACAAGCAAGATTCAATTCCTTGGATCGTTTACGGATATAATCACCTGGGTTGAGATTTTGTTAGATATTGTATTAAAAAAAAATAACCCATGAGGACTTCTAATTAATTCATGTTCTCTAAACTTTCATAAATAGTATAAAGCATATTTACATACCATTATTATTATTATAAATTCAGTTATCTTTGTTTTGTTCTTTTTTTTAAATAAAATTTAATTTTAAAATCCTCGTTTTTTTTTATCTAAAATAAGCAAACAAGTGGATAAAATTGTATGAATAGGTTTATACCAGAAAATCCCAAAAAAAGAGCTTCATGACATAATGTTATTTGAATATCATTGATGATAATTTCAAAAATACACAGGGCATTTCAATTGAAACGACCCACCTCAAATAACTCCTTGCCTGCCGTGATTTATATGAAATTTAAAATTAAAATTGAAAAGTGAATGTGACAACAACAAGTAGGTGTTCCTTGATTATCACAAAAAAATTGCGAAATGTCGGGGAGAGTATTTGAAGCCATCTCAATTCTAATCGTGTTTTATTACACAGGTTGCAAATTATGCACTTTTTGCTTACTGATTAAAAAAATGGTTTTTTGTTACATGTTGCCATAAAGAAATTGAATGAGTGGTCACAAGACTCATCTTGCCTATTCAAATTTAAAGGAGAATATGGAATTTAAGAGTTACTTGAGGTGGCTCGTTTGAATCGAAATGTCCTGTAAGAAACAGATTCCAATCCAAGTAAATAAGTAAGATATCATAAAGAAGAGTTACAAATTATAAAGTCGTTTTATAACAGTCGTTAAAAAAGGAATACATTCTATTTCACATTAAAGTCAGACGCCAAACACGGTAAGTATACCTTTGATCATATTGTTTGCCAAATTGTGAGTTTCCGAACGAGATAATCACTACTCATTTTTCTCCGTAAATAAAGACAAAATGGTCTGAGATGTTGTTTCGTCAAAATGTGCGCACGTAGAAAAAGAGGCGTTATACAATGTCTTTTTCTTTACCTCGCAATGTACGTATGTGTAGACGTGGATACATATATTTGTAAAAGTATGAAGAAAAAAAAAGAAACTTGAAAGCCTTCCGAATATAACTTCCATTACACACCTTTCATGTTCGCTGACAGTTATTTTTATTAGCCTTCCCGTTTGCCCCTGTCGTTTCTTACCATAATGTTCCAAAAGCAGAAAATAAAAAAAAGCATCCCGTGTTGGTGTTCGGCTACAGTCCAGCATACCGTAAAATTATTAATAATTTACGAAAACGCCCTTTTTACCCCACTTTGTTATTTTGCGTGCACGAATTCTTTGAATTGAAACGCAATCATTTCATTCGGACATACATATAAATGTCCGAACGAATTTTCTTATATCGCCTTTGTGTTTGAACATTTGTTTTCATAATTAGGGCGATGAAACGAACAAAAGGGTTTCATGTAGACATGTAGAGCATACGAGGGTGGAAAAATATGGATTAATTAATATCGATCGTTAAGCATTGCATCCAGAATGATTATTGTGGGGGAATTGTGCTCTACATTATGAAAATAAATAATAAAAGCAGCGAATGAGACAAACCGTTGATAGGCATCAATTAAACAAAAGTCATTACATACAATACATGCGTAGTTCTAGTAGTATCTTGTGCAACCTGCTTTGCACAATTGATTTCGAATGTACGCGGTATTAGTAAACAGAGAACGTATTCATACATCAAAGGTCGTGCGAGGAGCAAGGCGGGACGGAGGCTTAACGTCTTCCGAGATCTAAAGGAGACCGTCGCGTCGTTCCTTGTGTCTCCAGAAAGTGTCCTTTTTATTACGTATTCCTAACACTGTAATCTATTAATCACTGTATATCCTAGGTACTACCTGCTACATTGTAAGGCGTTATTGAGTTACCTCCAGGGAGCTCGGAATTCTTTTGTAATACGCCATTGGCAGATAAATTATTTACGTGTACACCATAGGAGAAAAAGTCATGTGTCTCCCTATGTATACTACAGCGTTTGCAAGTAAAATTTTTCATGTAAGTTGAATATACGCGACAGGCATTATTATTCCCTTATAAACCCCCTACGAATATCCTGCTTTCAAGCTATGATATTCTTACGTCTAAAAACGAAAAAAAAAAACCTTTCTCCGCCGATACATTCAAATCAAGCTCTTAAAAACGAGAATTTAAACGAAATGTGTGCATACATGGTTAGGAATAAGTCTTACGGAATAAAAAAAAAAGCTACGAAAGAAGCGATCTCACCGAAAAGAGGGCAATAGAACGAATCCATTTCAAGGCAGTAACTCTATCATTCGATACAACAGGTGTTCCAAGATCGATAATAAGGTTGCGTAGGTGCAAGTTGTCCACTTACAACTCGCTGGATAATCGTCAAAGCAATGTATATAGACATTAAGAGTTCGAAAACTTCCCGAGAGTTTCTATGGACGTCTGCTTGCATTATTACAAGAATAAATTATAGAAATAACCATTCCTTTATAATATATATATATATCGATTGAGAAATGTTCTTCTCCTGTACTTCTGAGGGAAAATAACTTTTCTAAATTCTAAAATGTTATTTATAGAGATACGTTTATTTCTAATTTTCGTAAGAAAATTTTTCAACCTTATTTCTATCCTTAATATCGCCCGGTTGAATTTTGGGAAGCAAAAACAAAAACAGCGTCTGTTTTCTTTTGCTTTGAATTTTAAACACCTGCCGTGGTGAGAGGGAATTATAAAATAACGAGAATTATATTATAGAAGTGTAATGTAATTACGTCCCATTTTGTGAAAAAGCAACGTAAGGGAATAAAAAGGGAATTTTTAATTATTCTAAAAACGTACAAGCAGGAAAATGTATATTTTATTATCTCCTTCTCCTTTTTAAATTATCCCTAACTGTCGAACACCTAGGAATTCCACCGAAATAAAGGTTGAACGAGAGGAAATAACTTTTTACACTTCAAAAAGATAATACGAAAATATACAATTGTTTTTTTTTTTGTTTGTTTATTCAAAATAGCTTAGCGAGCTTGCGCAACAAAGTCAAACACACCGAAAGTAAGCTATGGTGGCATTCTGAGTAAAAATCTGTAAATTCATAAATTTATAAGTCTGTACCTTATAAAAAATCCATAGCTGCAGATAAATATTGTGTACAGGTTTATAGCAAAGAAACGTATCTAAAACAAGTTTATAACGATTCCAAGGTGAATACGAATCATATTAATGGCACAAAAACAAAATTAAAAATGTTGTGAGAACATTAATCGGAATTGATGTCTATGTCATCTAAAAACGAATTCAAACCCCTTCATTGCACGAGTGCATTGTGCATTGTACACAGAAATCTGAGCTTAACGTAATATTTATCGATTTTCGCCTCATTCCGTGTTTAAATCGTATACGATTCCTACGAATAGATAAGTGGTCTAATATACGTTAAAAAAAAATACGCCAGCATGCTAAATTAAGTTTAAATACTCGATGAAATTAATCTGAAGAAGGGGGAGGGGGGAGGGAGGGGGCACATAACACTTGTTCAGGGAATATAACCGGAAACGTAGAGGAGAAATAATTTTTAATTAAATCTTTCAAGTTTAACCAACAGTAAGCCGTCGGGCTCCGCTGGTAAAGGGAACAAACACAGTGGTTTCGCGGTATCTAGTAGTGCAACGACCGGAAGTGACACATTGTTATGGAATGACGCGATCCACATAGCATAGTATTCCATTAACTGTAAAACTATGCGTGCTTATCTGCAACGTTATTTGCTCTGGTGCGTGTCGCTATCGTGCCCCTTAGGACGAACCAATCCCTTGCTCTTGTGCCAGGGACCGCTCCCCAATATTACGTTAATTATTCTATTACCTAATTTTCAAATTAAACGTGGCACAAAGTAAATATTAAAATTAATTCGGCCATACTGTTTGTTCATGCGGTGATGTACAGTAATTTGGTGTGTAGATAAATTTTATCAACACTGCAAGTACGTATTTATGTATGTTGTAAATATTAATTTTTCCCGAATGCCCTCCTTAGTATTTGTTAATAAAGCGAAATTATTATTATTATTACTAAAGTAACGAAGCAGCGTTGATCCACTAGTTTACCCGAAAACGTTAAAAACATGAAAATAACCAAAAGTATCTCTGTATATCTATGTATATAAAATACACAGTACAAAGAATCTAGAGGTAAGCAAGATGCTTTGTGTTTGATATGACGCGATCTTCCGCTTTGATATTAAACCAGAACTAAGAAGATCAGATATGACAAGGGATGCCAAGTTAACGGAAGAGGTTGAGAGACGTATATTCAAGTTTACTGTACTCAAAACGGGGATATATACATTTTTAAATAAAATTGACATAATAAAAACCAGAGGGTAGGTTGGAAAAGCCCGCGGTAGAAGAATATTGGAGTTAAAAATATAAAAAGTGAGGAAAAAAGCGTTTAATATTAAAAATTCATAAGCTGAAAGTATAATTACACAGTGAAACGATGTCTTATTTAACAGGAGCCCCGAAATATATTAATCAAAAAGTTTATTAGTGTTTGCTCCTACTACCAAAGTACCGTTAAGAGTTATATCGTGGACATTTTGCAACATCAAATAATAATAATTAAAAATTATTAACTTCAAACTTCCGTCGTTTATATTACAAAGTTCACCCGTTTTTTTTGCTATTTTCTCATTTTATTTGGTCGCCACTACACAAGTAATCAATACTTTGTTGTAATTTCATCCCATGTATATTGAACAAATTAAATTAGTTACCTCTACTCTATTCAGCAGTTTACATTCTTTTAATTTGAAACGAATTGCGCTTGCAACAAAGAAGGGAAAGATACTTTTGCTAGTTTCTAATTAAGCTAACTGAATAATTATGCAAAATCCATACATATTTGTTCCGCACTGATAAAGAAATTGGCCGTTTTCAAAAATTTAATCGGCGCAAATCCCCGATTGGAAAACGCCCTTATAAATGATTAACATAAACTAGCCATTAATAAATTCCCTGGATTCTGCCCACACCAAATTAATTAAAACTCGAAAACATAGGCGGCTAGATATTAGTATTATCAATAAAAACAGACGATATAATAATCCTAATTAACTAGCTATCGAAGGTTTAATTTATAAATATTAATTAGGCCGCAAATGAAATGAATATTTTATAAGGGAAACCTAACCTATTTAATAATTCCCAAAAAATTAACCAAACATGATGTTTACTTCTAAACAAAAAGGATTTGATTTCCATGCGATTTAACGTATTAACTTTACAACAAAAACAAATTCTATCTGGCTGCGTGAAACTTTAGTATATTAAAATCAGGCGCTCTAGGCTTACGATTGAAGTTTAAAGACCACTAATTTTATACCTTCATATTGTTTGTTGGTAGGTATTACCGTTTATCGAAAGCTGCGCTAACCCATAATAAATAAGCAACACACAAGTAAGTTTAAGTGTAAGAGTTCCTTAAATTATTAGCGACATATTTTGCGAAACTCAAGCAGAATCGTCTTGAATACAGCAAAACTAACTCGTGTAAAAAGTTGGAGGTCACAAAAATTATCTAGAAATGCATTCAAAAAAGGAAAAAAACATATTCCTGCTGATGAACCAACTGATTTCATTGTTGTGCATCGAACGGAGACTACAAAATCGGTTTTGCTTGGACATGTATACAATTAATCTCTGTATAACGGAAGAAATACGATTACAAAGTTCCAATTTAATATATGAATTTAAAAGCAGCACAAACACGGGAGCATGAAAATATTTTAAAGCGTTTACTTAATCAATATGCACGGCATTGCCATTTTATCGCAGTCATTATTTAAATAAACGTGTGCAATATGTAAATCTAACTTCTTTGAGAAGGTTTTACTTAGAAATGCACAGAAGGCCGTGAATATAATCAATAAGTATAACAGCAACTAATTTCCATATACGTAGTTATAATTATTAGAGATATGCATATATATATAATACAAAATAGTAAGGAAAATCATTTTCTAGGTGAGCTCCCCACACATACCGCATGCGAGATACAAGTACGGTCATCCAATGGCACATACGAGCCCCACACAACTTACATAGCAAAAGCAAAAGCATCACATCTTGTCTTTCGGCAAAGTAAAGTAGCCTCCAGTGCTGAAAACCTTCTAATGGTGTTTATTCCAACAGCAATAAATCCGATCGTGTCATTATAAAATTTTTGAAACTAAAATCTTCACAGAATATGCGATAACATGGCAGAAGACAGAAAATGATGTATTTATTGAAGTTACAAATATAGTAAAGGACACATTTGCCCACAAGAACAATTTGTTTTTGTATTTGGGAACTCTTGAACATTTTTAGTGCGAGAGATCAGATTAGTTTTGTTGGCTGCCTACACTATTTGCCGCAAGAAAAGTTGTAATGCATACTAAATTGATAGGAACGGTCAGGCCGATACCCGCATTACGTGACCTTGCATGGCGTCGAAATGTATGAAAGTCTGTTCGTACATACGAGCTACAATTTTCTATGAAAAAACATGATTCTTTTCTTTTAGTATAATTTAAGAAAGTCGAGTGACTATATTTGTATGTCGCATACGGTATATAAACATTGGAATGAATAAGAAATCTATTCTATAAACACAGGAGTTTATATATTAAATAAATATATATTCGAGATATTTGGTTATATAATCATATTATTACAGAAAATAAATTTAACATCACGGTACATGATCAGGATTAAGATCAAATAATTTGTTATTCTTTAAAAGTAGAAAACAAAGACGCGCCAGTGGGTTCGCATAAGCTATATACATCAAAGTGGAGCCCTTTGAAAGTGTTTTTTGCCTTTATTATGTACATTTTTATGTTAATAAAGCATTCGAGGAGATGAGTTGCAACCATTCTTCGTAATGTATTTCGCTGAATATATTAAGAATATTCGCCTTTTGGGAGAGAGTTATTACTGAATTGAAACAAAATTTAATTTAAACAGAAGCTTGTTCCAGTGGGTAAAAGTTGCCCATTCAAACTGTGATATTAGGAAGAATTTTCATTTGAGTATCTGGAGGAATTGTAGAAAAGTTAATTAAGTAAAGAAATATAAGAGGAAACAAGTAGGGGTCATAGATGCACATGAGTTAGGATAGGGTCAGATTTGTGGATAGTCGAAATTTAAGGACAATTTGTAATAATATAGTCAGAACTGGTATGAATAATATTAACTTCCATAACTCTATAACGTCCGTGCATTTGTTTGCGCTAATTCAGCTACAGTTGTGTTTGTTCACATACCTTATTGGTTGACCGCTTTACGTTAAGCCGAGCGTAATCTACATCTCTAGAATGTAAATTAGGTAAAAGACAAAATAGGATACGCTCGGTACGGAATTATGCGTTCGTGTTTATATGTATTCCCCAGGGATGTGCTGTTCATTCTTTTTTTTCGTACTAATTAGTAAATTTCATCTGATACTTGGCGTTAGAAAATTGGGTCGACCTGTTAATTAATTTACACCATAACTGCATCAGACGTCGATAAGTTGTGCATATGCTGGGAGGGATCTGCCGAGATTGTTCGTTTTCATTCAAATATTTACAGGAAACCTTCTTAAAAATTCAATCAAGCTTCGTCTAACTCGATGCACAATCTACACCGGGGTTCATTTAGTTGGACAGTTCAGATTAATTGTAAGAGGTAAAAACATTTATCGCTTTAAATTTTTAAACTGTTAAAGTGCCTACACTTTTTTCTTTAACAATAAATAAATACGACTTCCAATGTGAATAAATATTGTTCTTCTCCTAACGCGCAAATACATAGATAGCGCTGTGGAAAAAGATGTTTAAACACTAAACACTTGTATATTCAAAGTGGGAATTGAACAACAACCGACGAATTTTTCGACTACGCCGCCATAAACGAAGGTTTCTTGTGATATTTTAGCATAAATTTTCAGCCAACCATTAATATTACACAGGCAAAAGTAAACAAATTTATATTCATTAATTCAGCAACGAATGTATTTAATTTTATAACGGGTTACTTTCTTTTATTGTTCGGGTTAAGTTAATTAAAACAATTATTCAACATTTCATATTTCCCCGACAGGTGAACTGGATCAAAAACATTTAATCAAATAAAACCGCTTCCATTTCCCCGCCCTATTTTTTTTTTTTTTTATCTCGTACAAAAACGCCTGCCATCGCGTAAAATATTCCCTATAATAATCTGACTTTCCAATTAAAAACAAACAGTTTTATTTGAAAGTAATATCGAGAGTACTGGTTCGCTATTTGCAAGAGGAAACAACACGAGTTTTCACACGAGGTCCACATAATTTAAAATTGTCATAAGTATACTGAGGTACTATATAAGATAAAAGTCTTGCATCAGATTTAACTAGGGATATAAAGAGAGTATAGACCATCTATGAACTGTGTGAGCGTAATATAATAAGCAACTGTGATCTGGACGGCTGCACGTGCCTTTTGATGATAAAAAATAGCAAATAATAAAATGATGGGGCAAAATAGACGGTTCACAGGTAGAAATACGTATTCGCCTTATTTGTGTTGATACCACATGCTTATTATATTACTCTCGCATAGTTAGTAGATGGTCCACGCGTTTCTCTCTTTACATCGTTCTCTAAATCTGATGCAAGACTTCCGTTTTATATAGTACACTAGACACGTCAGACCGCTGTCCGTCTTAACTATTGTTTTACCCCTACCTACATAGTCAAATACATATAAAAGAAAATCTGCTAGCGTTTAATCCAAAGCATATTCAATTATTCCCGTGTAAGTTATTAATACCTGAAAAAATGAAGACATATAAAATGGAAAGATTATCACGAAACAGATAACGTTGTTAATTACATTGCGTCAGTGTGGTATCATGTGAAATAAAATGAAGTTATATATATTATGATATATACAATTTCCACAAATAATGGAACGTTAGCTCTTAGAATATACAGCATAATACATACTAAATTAATGTTTTATCCTTAGCCAGCCAAGGAAGATTCTGAAGAAATATCGTCGCGGTAAAACACTGTCCAATTTTATTCTCCTGCTAATAATTTCACTTATTATTGGTGTTGTTGCTGATTAACTTATGAATAGGCAATTTAAATGCAAACTCCAAAACGAAGTAAGTTTGATTTCATTTGTGTTATATATAATGAAATTTTAATATATTTTTTTTTTGCATGTAGCCTCTTTGCTTTTCGTATTTTATAATTCTCCCATTTCCGTACTCTTCAGCCTACAGTCTGGTTCTGCTATAAATATAAGCTCCATAGTCAATCCTTCGTTCGTGGTTGGTCACGGGCATCAACTTAAATATGTCGATCTGACAATTAAATCCTTCAAAATATCCTTGCCCCATGGCCTCTTTTATCTGCGGCCAAACTTGGTTGACGCCAATATTTTTAAGTATTTCCAGAAGCTTCGGACGTTACACTAGAAAGTCCTTGGATCCTTTCAAAGAGTCGTTATAGTTACCTTTGCCTTGAACTAGGTTCTTGTGTCTTGGCTGTGGAAGGTCACTTACAGTACTGTTCCAGTGAATATTTTTTAAGTTTAAGATGTTAGAAGTAAATATAATGATAATAGCATCCATATAGGGTTTTTCTCTATTGTAATTTTATCAGATTATATCGATATAAATAAAATAATTTCGGTTAGTAGACAACAGAGACGCAAGCATTCATTTCTTACATTAAAATAATAATTTTTCACGTTCATACCTTTTTTATAGTTCATATAAAAAGATATCCATTATGCGCTAGAGTACATGATTAGTTTCCACACAAAACGAATAAAGGTGTGCTGCGTTTATTTATCAACCCAGCGGCATGACGTTTAGATCAAATTTGATCGCAACACGTTCATTACTACACTGTAAAATAAACATTTCAATATTATCTTTCTATCAAACCAACCGCACCACGTTCGGTAAATGTCGTTCTTTTAAAATCGTTTTATAGGAGGTAATATCAGTTTCACAACGTTGTACGCGGCGACAATATGCACTTACTACAAACACGTGAACCCTCATACAGTATGTATAAAAAGATTTCTATAATAACTGGCACGATTATTTTATCAACAACATAAACTATTATGTGAATCGATCGTCTAAATGTCACGCAATCGAGTTTGCGTATGTGTGTGCATGGTCGTTCTAAATAAATTCCTGAAAGGGAAATGTATTCACATACTTGCTAGATTGCATTCGGCAAAGAACCTATTTGAAACATCGATAAAAATACTGAATATATTTCGACAGCACGGCAGGTAATATTCTATTTTATGTAAAGTGTTGCTAAAAAGGGGTTGCCTCGGAAAGAATTTTTAGATAACATTTTTCAATCGAACTAGTTTTCATTCGTTTTCGCAGACACTTACAGTTATTTCGTGCTTTATTCTTCGGAATTCAAATAAAACTAACGATAGATAAGCAAATATTGTAATTTAAAAAAAAAAATAATAAACAAATATGTTTCTTTTGGAGTGGCAATCTTCGAAAAACAAGTAAATTTTTAAATCTGTTTATGTAAAACATTAGATTTAGGGGAGTGATAGCTAGATTGGATGATATTTCATGTAACGATAAAATCATAATGTATTGCAGCAAGCGATAATGGTGGAAATGGCACATTTTTGTGTTCTCAAGGATCTATCCTGAGTCCGTTCTAAAAGCCCAGTTAGTTAGTACATCCAATTAGATCAATTTATTGATTCTGACAGGGTGCTACGAACTTCATTTAAAGATTAGTCTCTTTTTTTTTAACAGAGTTAATAATCGAACTAGCGTTAGGTAGTTCGATAGTGCCGTAAGTTCCTAGATTCACCGATGTATGTAATAACTTCCGATTATATGAGAGCCGATACAAAACCGACGTGCGCCAATAATAACGGCCGACTGCAATTATTTTAAGCTCGTTCATCCTGGCTGCTGAAAACCCAAACGCCATCGCAACTAAACGCAACAGCTAGCGAGGTCCGGTCGAATTTTCCTCACGAAATACCCGCGTGACGTACAAATGGAATACACAATAAGGTTCCCCATTCGTACGTACGCGTAGCTATGTCAATTTGAGATGTCTACACATTCGCACGTTACCATTTCCAGCAGAGAGGTTCTATTTGTGCCTTGATCGCATGATAAATACCGCTAGTTTATAACCGTGTTGGGAGAAAGCATTCATTTTGTTGGAAATTTTCAATGCGTGAAACCTTTTCCTTTCAACACGTAGCGAATTGAAAGGCGCCGCATCCCGTCATCCCGTCCCCCCTACCCTTCTTTCTTTCTTTCTATTGCCACAAAATGCTACCCACATCCCAAAATATTCCAAAAAATCCACAAAATCTACACGGAGAGTCGCTAGAAACGCGTGCATATTACGGCAGGACCGGCTTCTTCAAAGATCAAGAAAAACTGTTTAATGCAGCTTTCCACTGTTGTTGCTCCTAATCCAGTCCCACATAAATGCTTACGCCTACCAAATATGTGGTTATAATATGAAATTATTTCTTAATGATCCAGGTTCTCCCCAAAATTTCCTAATGAACAATATTTTATTCAGAACAGTCTTAAAGGGGATTTGCTAATTTTATACAGCTACATAAATATGCTAGAGTATGTTATGGGAAAAATATATCAACGACGACTTTATGCTTGTTTACAAAAACAGCTTTAATCCCAAGCAAATCTATAAGAACACCATTATCCTAATGGTAATTAAGCGGTAAACTGCGAAGTGATCCGCGGTGAGAGACAACATATTAATTATGCACATATATAACGTGTACTTATCTTAAAGTCTTATTTTCGCGGCAAATAAGCAGAGATTAAAAGTTGTAATTACTAAAGATGTTTATTTCGTTTCTTTCCCGCGAAGAACTTTTATGAAGGCAGTAATTACATACCTACTACGTAATCTTTTGATATAAAAATGAAACCGCTCTTCGAAAAAAGGTACAATTTTTTGTTGCTATCTAGCTCGTCAAAAATGAAACAAAAACATCGTCAATAAATCTAAATTATAAAATCAAATATTAATATTAAATTGTATGGATGCAACAAAAAACTGCGCGCTAGTTTCTATAAACCAACGAACGATTCCCCCGCTACTTTGTGGATCCTTCGGAGTACTCTTATGGATTAGTACGAAAAATAATGGAGAAAGATTTGATGAGGAAATATTAGAGATTTGTATTCTTACAAATTTGCACCTAAGTTTTAGAATTCTGGATAGGCATTAAATCAATATTGGGTGTAATCAAGTTCATTAAATTCTCGATAGTTAATAGAATTGCTTTTCGATTATTACAAGTTTGAATTGCCTCTAAATTACACAAAAAAAAACTCGTGTTCCAATCCTGTTAACGTGGAAGCAACAATAATGGTTTCAGCATCGAATAGAATTGCGATTACATTAACAAAGGCGCCGAAAGAAGGTTTTACAGCGCGAATAAGCCGGTGTTGAGATAAGGCAACACCGATTCAAATGCCACACATGTAATACCGTGTGACGCGACGAATCTTACACGGCCGGCTAACTTATTTTCATGCGGGCATCGCTCGGCTGAATGTGCCTAATTATGCGCACGAAGATATAGACCAAGTTAAAGTGAGTGAGGTAGTAGTACGCGGGCCACCTGTTACTTATTGTAGCCTTTCATAGGTGGGTAGTAGGCAAGTAATTTTCATGATACCGCAGTGCAGTGCGGACGGAAAGAGCCCCCACTGTAGCGGCAAGACTGAAAAGGATACACAACAGGACGGAGCGCTGCTGCGCTCCGTACCCCTCTCCCCCCGCCGTATCACCGCCCCAACCCTCCCTTGTTGTAATACGGACGTTGAAACAGAAACAGCGGTATGCAGGGACATCCCCCTTCTTACTCTGAAAAAGTCGTCGTGTCAAACCAGTTTTGATATAGGTCTATCATTAGCTATCTACTAATTTATGTATTTGTTCAAAACTAAGAAGCAACTGTCACGAGAATATTGCCTCCGAACCGTTGAAAACACGATTAGAAAAGCAAATTCGGAAATTGGAAATGAATTGTTTTAAATCAAAAAATGGTGGAGGAGCCGTCAGGATATAGATAAATAAGTAATTCATTTTAAAATCTATTTACATTATCCAAAGTTAAAGAACAAAATCATACGTGAAAATAATAAAAAAAACCTTTTATGAGCTTTTGTATTATGCAGAACATATTTATACATATTATGTGGGATCCTGTGCAAATCTACAGTGTCGTATAAGTTAAATTTATTCTGTACAAACTTTTAAGTTACACATTTTCATATATCTATTCCATATTGCCATAACTTCTATGATGACAGACATTGAGACCGTAAGTACCTGTAAGTTATATCAAGAGCAAAACTCTATGCGATTTATAAAAGAAAGCTCAAGGTTGAATATAAAAACGAACAATATTGAAGTTATTGTGTAGGTATACTAATAATTTTCTATGGTAGACGCATTTTTGTCTCTTAAGGTCTATGGAAATAAAACAATACAATATATTTTTATTACATAAAATAATAAATTACTTGAATTCAAAATCTTTAGCTTCAACTTTTTTTGCAACGTAAAATATTTGTCAATGTTTGCAAATTTTTTGTGTGTGTTGTTCTCGTTTTCATACTTTGCTTCAATACGTAATTTTTCCAATCAAAAAATCGCTGCAAAATGAGGTATACTCTAACGTTTTATTGTCGCCTGAATGTAACTAAGTAACTCAGCTTCATGAGATAAAAGCAAATTAAAGGAATTAAAGTTTTACAAATTCATAATCTCTTGTCTTTTCATGCGGGTTAGAAGCTACTTTATTGCTGGAGGGTTTGAATTTAAAATCATGTTTAAATAAATAAACAAATGACATAATAATAGTTGTACGTCGCACGTGATTGCAGTTTGCACTGTCAAACTCTGTAACTTTAAAATTTGCTATTTACTCAGAATTTCGCGATTAAAAACTAGTATTTGTAGATAATTAAGGCTTAATTATAAACATTCGTATTTCGATTCCCTGGACTGTTGAATCTTTCCCGTTTGGTGAATTTTAGGTTTTATTGATTTTTATTTTATTTTCAAAATTTATAACATTAAGAAACAAAGG
This sequence comes from Protaetia brevitarsis, assembly GCA_004143645.1. Classification (NCBI taxonomy): domain Eukaryota; kingdom Metazoa; phylum Arthropoda; class Insecta; order Coleoptera; family Scarabaeidae; genus Protaetia; species Protaetia brevitarsis. The sequence continues at coordinate 1,218,747 of RXPK01000020.1, forward strand.
GCGATAGTGTACGGCAATACACCCCTGCGGAACGCCTTGACGACTACCCGAATTCTGGCTGGTTGTTTCTTCCTTTTTATTTTTTTCCCTTTCTGTTGTCTTCGATGAGCTTAACAGGAGGCCCCCTAAATGACTAGTGCTGTTTCGGGGGTGGTTAGAGCAGCGCTATAGAGGAAAGCGGGACAACTGAACGACGCTGACGTTACGTTTAGCGCCGTCTCTGCCGCCAAGTCCGCAGTTTGAGTCGTCCGTTGCTCGCGAAAGCACGCAGTTCGCTCGGAACCCGCCCCACACTGCCTCTACCAACCCCCAATAAAGGCGGCATGAGTCGTGTGCGCGTCACACAGTCGTCGAATAGCGCGTCGTGCGGCTAGATTCGCCGCTTCGCCGTTGAACAGAGGGCCCGCGATCGGAAAAACTTTTCGCGCTTTTAACTTGAAAGAAACAAATATCAGAAAAAAAAATATATTATTATTATTATATAGAGAAGGGGGAGGAAAGAATTATTAGTGAGTAACGAATCAGTGAGATTTAACGTACCTGGCTATTAGATTTTGCATACATACAAATAAATAATTATTCAAAAGAAGTATTAGAAAACTATTTCCGAAAGTAATCAAAAAAAGAAATATTTTCTTATATATTGAAAATTCGCAAAGGCGGACAGGGGACAAATTTTAATATTTCACTAAAGATAATGTTAACCATGTCGACTTTGATGATGCCCACACCAGCCATGACTACCATGTCCACCCCAGGTCCGCTACAAGTGGCTACCAACAAGCTGGAGCCGTCAGCGAAATTGTCAATGAATCACAACAATTCGGGAGCCAACAAAGCAGGTACAATTCCTTTTTTTTTAATGAGAATGTCCGTGTTTATTTATTTATTTATTTATTTATTATTTATTAATAGTCTTATCATTGCGTCCGCATTTCCCCCGATTTTTTGTTTTGCGCGTATTTGGACCCCTTTGTTTCGCTGCCGTTGCCGGTCGTTTATTATGCGAATGCGGTGGAAATAAAGAACGCGCGCAACGGGGTCTATTTGTAGCGCGACAATTTGCTTGAGACACGCTGCAGATACTGTCTGTGCTCGGTCTAGACACCTGCTACTCTACATCGCTCAAGATCGTGTACCATTTTACCACACGGAATAATTAAGATATTCTTTGTTTAGAAGCGAAAGGAAATTTTAAATATATATAATATATAATAATCGAATTAAAAAAAAATACACTCGCTGTCGCAATATTCCATTAAATTTGCCCGAAAAAAAATCCAAAATTTACGCAACTATGCCGAGACAGAAATATATATACACATTTTTTTCAGTTTTGGCGTCCAGTTCAAAAGTCATCGGGCGATCGATAAATGTTATGTTTGAGCGTTTCCTTTGTGGCGCGGCAGCATTTAAATCAATGGAGAAAACCGCGAGACGAACGGAGATAAGCTCTGACCCATTTTTCAAGCCTTAAGCGCAACCTTATTTTCCTTTTCATTGAGTTTTTGTCGAAAAACTAAAGTTATCCAACCGGCAAGAACAAAACGCCCCGTTTCCCTATCTCTCTCTCGGTCGGCGATATGGCTCTGATCGGGGGCGCGGAGGGTACGCATCAGAGGCGTCGGCGAAGGGTGGCCCAAGCGATCAGTAACGATCATATATTCTAAGGTCCTGGAAGCAGAGCCCCATTGCGATTCGCGTCGGCTTGTTTAAAACACGCTGACCACTACCTTAAAAAAAGTTTTCCTTTCATGTTCGAATACCGTCGGTGAACGGCGGACAAACATGTGCGAATTGCTGAATTGTTACCTAATCAAAAAAAAAAAAAAATTTAAAATATAACTAAATAAAATAACAAATTATAACAGGTTAAATAATTGAAAAGTTGTAATAAATAACATGTAACGAATTGTTTATTACAAAATAAAAAAATTGTGGCCAGGACCTACGGACTGAGACACTCGGTATATGTGAAATGTAAATGCGGTCCGCAGAACTATAATGCATTTCAAAGTGGCCTACAAGACTACTAGGGTTGCGCACCCCTGTTCCAGACAATTTGAAAGGGATAGCTTGGGGGAACTAGCTTCGGGCTAGCTCGTATTTAACGTATTTTTTTTTCCAAATTATTTATTTATGTGTACGTATACATTTTATTTCTCATTGTGTAAATATTATTCTCGAAAGGCGAAATTCCAAAACCGTATGCCACCGATGAATATTTATACCCAAATGAATCTCGCAAATAACGATTTGAATAAACCATTTAGAACAAAATCGCAGAGCCCGTACTTAGGAAATATTCTCAATTAACTTGTACAAACAGCGCGTACTCGGAGGAACATCCAGGCAAGTGACTTAACCTTCATAACCCGGCCTGCATCAGATCCAAATTAGCGGCGGTGTGTTTACAAAACATCGAAAATCGAGCAAGCAAATCATAAACGACATCTGTTTGATCCTATATTATCGATTTTCTCCGGTATAATATAAGAGGGTAAAAGGAGCCGTATGTATTTCATGTATGTTTACTTGAAAGAGCACAGATTCTTTTTGTGACGGCTTTGTTAATGTTGATATTAAACGGAGCAATTCCGTAAATTAAGAGTTATTTAAAGAGCGAAGAATCGCGCAAAACGTTTTAATTACCTTATAATTCGCCACATCAACACAAAGTTTTTAGATCAATATATTCGGAAATATAGCAATTTCTCAATCGACTCGGCGACTCCACCAAAAGTTTAGATCGAAAGCTATTACCGATAAATGAGCTAGTTACATATATGTGAAATTACATCATAATTGCAGGGGTTGGGGGTTGTGTTTTCTACTTAATATTCACCGTAATAAAAAAATAGGACGCCGATAGTAGAAATTTCTAATGAAAAAGACGCATTTGTATAAACCCCAAAGTAAAAATATTATCAAGATCAATGCGAAAAATGTATTTGTAATATATGAAACAATATTTCAGAGATAATTAAAGCCACACTCTCTGATTTTATTTAATTTTTACCTTAGTATTTGTTTGAAAGGTGTAGGATAATTATTGTTTAACCGCTACTTACTGTGGGTTAAAATTTTAATAATAATCGTCCACACCTAGGTATAATTAGCCCAGTTCAAAGTGTATTAAGAGCAATTTAATTAACGCGTGGCGTAGCAAATTTATTTTACCTAAATTATATTGTTATTTAAACAATTGCTTTGGTTCACCTAGATTTAGTGCATGATAATGTTTATTATAATATATATTTGCATGTGTAACAATTTCGACCACTAATCAAACAGATAATCAACAAAGGAATGTTGCACACCTTTTTTTATAATTCCAATATCTATTAACATAATTACGCTGTCTATAATCTAAAAGATTTTTCAACTCTTTTTCAAATAAAAATAAGACTTCTTCAGTAAGCCCTATTCGTCAATGTCCGCCGTTCTAATCTTGACAGTGTGTCATATAGCCGTAACAAAATAATTGCATATAACGGCAATAAATTGGCGGAATCTTTTGTTGCGGGGAAACATGCGAATTCACGATAAAACGGAACAGCTGGGATTCTATAGTGCATTGCTATTGCTACAAATTTTATTACACTGTGATTTCCTTTTTAGTAACAATTAAATAAAAATAGCTTCTATTTGTGCACTTTCCCGACTCATGCACCTTTATTTCAGCGGAACGGAATTTGTAAAGCTCGCATTACGACGGCGTACCTTTCAGTTAAGTTGTTTTCTGATACAAAATATTACATAATACTTATTTGATAGCGCATAGACGGTACCCAGTAATTGCCCAGAAAATTGGTTACTAAATTCATTTTTAAATAGTCCACGATGCAAACTTATATTTGTCATCCACAATTAATGTAATAGTAAAGTTACTTACACTGGAAGGTGCATATCTAAACTTAGCAAATAGCTTACTCAAGTATTTCTTATATTTTTCTTATATTTTTCAAATAAGATGAATAGATGATAATTTATTATGTACCGCAAAAAATATATATTTGCCTGTAAAATCTATCTTGCGTTAGAATTGATTGAAGCAAAAATCCTCTGCTCTTCGATCCCACTTTCAACATTCAGATTTCGGAGTAGACAAGACGCATCCACATCCTCCGTATTTTTATTCGTTTAACATCAAAGGCATTTTTTCTCGCACTTTCGGTGGAATTTGATTTTTTTTTTGTTCACGACGAATCGGTTCCTTTAAAATCGCGCGATCTGTTTAGTATACATTTATTTCGCTCAATCGAACGGAATCGTTTTCCCGCCGATATATTAAAAACAGAATCGCTTGCGCTATTTACGTTGCCGACACACGAGCACATCGTGTAGAAAATCCAGGGACACGATACATTAGAAGATTTTACTAGCTATAATCTAATTTAGACGCGGGGACCTTTTTTCCCATACGGAAAGACCTTATATCCTTCAATTAGCGAATAAAAGTAAGATTATACCGGGTCGTCCATTCTCAATTCTCCCTTTTTTTTTGTATTTCCTTTCAATAAGTATCGAGAACGGGAACTAAGACTCTTAGGTAGGATAAAGCCATTCTGGTGGGGAGACGTAAAAGATGTAATAAGTTCAACATCCTTTGGATAATGAAATGAGGATACGAGTGTGTTTGGTACAAGCCTAATGATAGCCCCGAGGCTTTCTTGTTAACGGACCTCAGGTTTGCCTCCATCTTATCTCGTAATATAACTAAACTATACGGCTTTATTTGTCCTAAAATACGCATTTGTCTATTCGCTATCCAATTATCGGCATCAAACACCACAACGGACTATTTACATGATAGTTTCCTTTGAGACGAAACCTATTGTGTGATAAACAGCTTCATTTGCGAATTTTTGAAAGAATGATACGGTAGGTAATAAAACTAACGGTCAACGATGTCAAAAGTAATGTCTCGTCTGAAAAGGTAAATTGCGTTCATAGGAAATATTTTCGGCTTAATTTTCTATATAAAAAGAAAGTAAGATCCGAGATTGCAGTAATTATATTTCATAGAAAGTTTACTAAATACAATACCAGTCCTCCTTCCATCGTAATTCCTTGAAACTAGTTTCCCTCCGATCAGATTACATCCAAATTGTTGAGAGAGGAAGTAGTAAAAGTTTTATGCGAAAAACTATTCGAGAAGAACGAATTAAGAGGGAAGTGGGACGTATGAGGGGGGAAGGGCAAAAAATCATTTTCCCGATGAAAATTCGGTGAAAAATTATAGAGAGAGGCTAATTTTGTTTTCTTTTTTTAGTTAACCTAGTTTCTTTTTTTTGCGCGAACGTTTTTTGTTATGATATATCGTTAAATCTTTCAGAATACGATAGGAACACAAACTAATTGTTTTCGTTCTAAAAAAGTTTATTTACGATGAAGAATATTGTAAATTCGGTAAATTGAGGTAAATTTACATTGTCGTTGTTCGCATACATCAACGCAATTTAGCTATTGTAGTTTAACTACGCAGTACTAACCAAACACACATAATAAGGCATAAATTGACTGACCGCATCCTATTTTGGGCGCAAATTAAAGGAAGTTGATACTAAAACATAATTCTAATTGTTACCTAAATATTGGAGAAGGTGCCTGTAATGAATGTACAGGTGTCCATAAAATAACCCACAATATAACATTTTTATTACACGATTTTTTGAAAAACACTGGAACAGTTTCGTTATATTTTTATAAAAGACAATAATAACAATTTTTTTTTTCATTTTCGGTTAGATGCCCATGCCGTCATGTTCCTAGTTAAAAATATATTCAGCATTCTGACGCTTTAGTGTGTAACGCCAGTGAAATTTAAGCCATTTCAAGTCGAAGTAATTTGCGTCTGTGGCATTAAATAGTATTACTTTCCCCCAAAATGGGGTTTGTCATTATACCCGAAGAATAGTTTTTCAAACTCATGAGTTATGAATCCGAAAATGAAGAAAAATATGACTATAACCAATGCTTTTGATAAAAATAGAATAAAAAAAAAACCACTTAATACTGTGCATTATTTTACCGACAAGCTGTAAATCAAGAAAGCCAGGTGTTGAACTAATTTACTTAAGACGTATAGCAAGTGCCCCACATTCCTTTATTCAAACTTTGACGCCGTGAAATAAATTAAGTATACCCTATTCTCGTAGTTTAACTTTGAATAAAACAATACGGGACACCTCAGATAATTGCTAATAATTAATGAAATAAAGGCTAATAGTTCGAAAGCTAATTCCCGATGATAAAGGTTCACTACTGTATTTGATCTAGACGTACAATTTATTTATATACGCGGAGTAAGATTTTTTTTTTCTTTCGTGAAAAATATCTCACCACATCGAATAATATGGAGGTGTGGTATAAATGATGAATGAATTACTGCAGCCAATGTGTTAAAGGTAAAAGCCCGTATATATATATATATATATATATATATATTGGCAGACTTTAAAATTTAAAGCTTTTTGAACTGAATGATTATTATTGCATGGTTTCATTAAAGTTGATAATATTAGCTGATTAGTATCACACGATGGGGATGAAGTAATTGTCAAAAGAGAAAAAAGGAACTACTATAGAAAATAAATTTGTATAGAAGACATAAGAACTATACACACAGTACACAAAACTTTTTCTGTAGCGTCTTCTAAACCTTGCCGCATGGGCTTCTTAGTAAAGTTCTTGTGTAGTTTGTACTTTTCTTTACAAGTTCCTTTGTAACATCATAATAAATCAATCAGGTTCTATTAGAATATACAGAAACCACCCGAGTTTGTTCAGTGGTATTACAAGTGTCTCAAAATCGTTTAATATGGAACAACTCTTCGTCTACTGCTATATGTCCAAGTTTATCCAATATAGCGATAGACATTCCATTTCAGTCAGAAAAGAAATATCTTACTCGGCAAAAATGTTTTTTCGTTCAAAAAAAAAAAAATGTAGGTAGGTAGCTTTGTTCGGGCATTAAAAAAAAGAGCTGAAACTTCGGCTTGCGCTACTATTATTACCCCTAACTCGACGTCTTCAATAATTAATTAACCTAGTTGATAGCTCTGAAGACACGACGACAACAAGAGCAAGTAAAAATGAAATACTGTTACGTAAGCAGAAAAGATGCTTTTTTACACCCTTTTACAAAATCGTTTGGCCCGATTTCCCTCCAAAGGGGCGATTAAAATTTTAACTTTTTAATGTTCTTGACGATCATCCCTTGGTATCTACTCAGTTCTTTTTTTTTTGTTTGTTTGGCAAACTAATTAATTTCCCGAAAACAAAACAAAATTGCAATAAATGTCGACGGACTAGGTCAAGGAAACTGAATGGATATTCTGCAATCTAGAGTGAATATATGAATATGAATGGAACAGGAAAGTGGAATGCCCAAGTTAAAAAGCGGTAGTGCAATGCTTGAAGAATCGAGGAATCTTTATTCAAAAGTGCAAATCAGAGACACACAGAGAAAAGAGATAATTATATACTGTTATCCAAAAACAAGTACAAAGATCTGAAGTAGTTTCTAATTGTTTAAAAATTAACACCCATTCATTGCAAAAGCACATTTTAATGTACATATTTATACTATTCTATTTTTTTTTTAATACGAAGAAGCCACTGCAAACAAATCAAGTAAAATATAATGTATAATGCGAAATTGCTTATTTGACAATGTCAATATTTAATACACATGTTAATTTTTTCCGCTATTTTACATAATCAAAATATAAAAAACGAATAAACAGAAAAAGTTGGAACAATATCTAGCCGATGAAATCGTTACCTTAACGAAGTTATTATTTACGTTTATCGGTTAAGCAATATACTTTACTTTAAGCTACTTTAATAGCGCTTTTCTGAAGGGCAAGTATAAGACGGGGTGATTGAAAAGGAAATTATGATGGGGAGGAATTGCAGCTCGCCAGAGTTTAAGAACCAATATTTGCAGCACCTGATTTTATGAACCATCTCGTTCAAAATTAAATGCGGAAAGTTTCTTTAAATACTTCGTAAATTTTAAATTTCCATCTTCTACTTTGTTCCCGCTAAGAGTTCTAATTATTGTCAAGTAAGCTCGTGGATAAAATTTCCATGGTTTATTTAAAATGTGTGTAAATAAAAGTAAAAAGTACCATTTTAATTACACTATCACCCCTAAAAAGAACACCGTAATGTATGTTTCATTTATAATTTGTATTTAATAGTATAATTTGCAATTACTCTGGTTCATACAAAATAATTATGTTTTGCTTAACATATTGGTTTCGTTATATTAACTTGATACTGATTCTTTTTTTTTTATGAATAATATATATATGCATATATACACCTCTGGTCAAAAGTTTTAGGACTAGTGTATTGAAGTAAGTAAGTAAGTCCTCTTATATTTCTATTTTATTTTATTTTTAGAAAGCTTAAAATTCGATTGTTCTCTAAAAGCTTATTTTTCTCCCGTATTAATCATGAAATCGTCATAGTTGCAATTCATAACCTATTCTACTGTGGTCTGTACAACAATATGGTCATTCGCAGGGCTACCACCGTCCCAACGAGGAAAGATCGGCAAAGAAACGACAGCGTGAAAATTACCACAAGATCCGGCGAATATCAGAAACGCCAATTTCTTTTATTATTATCGTTTCCCCTCAGTTATATGTTTATTTATTTCAAAACGTGAAAAATTGTCATGCATGTACCCTACTGATCATAATTTTCGTTTTATATCTCAATGCATGCACATAATTTTACGTTTTTTGTTATATGTTAAAATTTGGATTTCTGACAATTTCAATTATACATCACATGAGGCTTAAATTAAATTGTTGTAGCACTAAGGAATAAAGTGTAATAAAGGACTTAACTGTTCTCAATATGAATGAACTCGCCAACCGTCCATAAAAATTTGACCGGAGGCTTAGCGAACACGTTGTATGTAAGTAAATATTTGATTTAATTTTTTTTTCCTTTAGAATATCTTTATATATTTGCGTAGTTTTTATATACACGCTTTCTACCGTATATTTGTACAGGGTGTATCAGAAATAGATCAATCGAGTGCTATTAGACCAGAAAAGAACAGAGAGAAAAGCTCGATCAAAAATTGTCAATCTAATTATTTCATTACGCCCTGTATATAACAGAATTCCGATAAAAATGCGCTGGGGAAAAAATAAAAATAACCACATTACATATAGATATTTGGGATAAGATAGAGGTTTGGGAAACGGAATTTGCCGGTATATTTATTAGGTAGAAGGATAAAAGCAAAAAGGAAGGAAAGAAAAACAGTTCTCCTTATAGGTTATATTTTTTTTTTGCCGACGTAAAATATAGCGCCCTGGAAAGTTAATTCATCCTATTCCGGCTTCCTTAATTAAATATTTATTTAATTAAATTCGCAAAATAAATTTTTCCATGTGACAAACGTTTACGTTGCCAGAACTGTAAAGAGGATTACCTTTTGCTGCCCAAGTAATTTATGGGCGATGGTGCAAGGGGCGGGGGAAGGACACGATACAAAAACCAGAGCCTCAGAATAGATCATTGACTAACGCGGATGAATCTTGGATGTAAATTACTCAACTTGTCTTATCAAAATCCTAGACATTATCGCAAATCCTTTGTAAATCATTATTGACGTTAAGCCCTGTTATGAGACCACCGTAGATATTGTCAACAAACTGGCCACCTGTAGTGGGAAATTATCTGATCCCTTCTTATCTGTTAAAGATCCCTTTCGGATGGACCATAATTACCTAGAGTTTATCAATAGTTCAGGTATACAACAGTTATTATATTGCTGTATTCTTCTAGTAAATGATTTGTTTTTGCGAATAATAATTGCTCGAAAAATATCTTTCTTAGAAAGAAGTTAAAAATTACATCCTTATATTAATTATACAGGGCATTTCAATTGAAACGACCCATCTCAAATAATTCTTTATCTGCTCTGATTCATATAAAATTCCAAAACTCGTCAATTGTCGTATCAAGAAGGGCTACTTTTAATCGCGGACCTGACGATTTAAAATCATTCTTGGGGGCGCAGCAGCTCCCACCCTTAAAACTTCTAAATAGGGAAGATGGGTCGTGTGACCACTTATTCAAAAGGTCTTTTAATTCTCTTTACGGCAACATGTATCAAAAGTCACTTTTTTTTTAATCAGTAAGAAAAAAGTGAATAATTTACAAATAATGTGTAATAAAATACGATTAGAATGGCATAGTTTGGAATTTACTTTATTAAATGTTCAATGTTACAATATTACCTCAAATTCTCTCCGATATTTCGCAATATTTCTGGAGTTATCTGTTGGTATACTTCAACATTTTTTGCGGTACTCTTGTAAGCCTGTTTATACTTTAGTTTCTTCTTTAGTATGTCACTGTTGACGTCTAGCTGACAGCGAATGTGTTAGAACGAACCCATTATTGTTATTATTTTTTGATAAAGTGATTGTTATACAAGTTACGTAGTTTTTTCTAAAGAATCCAAGTCTGGAATACGAAATGGAGTTTCCGCTAGGAATAGGGGGTTGGAGGTCAAGATTGCATTCACAGCGTTTTTTGATCTCATAAGTAGTTTCGTGATATCGTGTTGTCTCAAGATAAAATATAAAAAGCTCACCCAGTATATTACAGATTTAGGTTAAATTAATTGTTTGACAGTATTGCATGTAAAATAAAAGAAAGAAGTGAAATAGTTAGTAACGTAACAGCTTTCATCCGCTCAAGCGTGAGTCGATGAGTGTATTTGTGTGAAGACGGGAAGAGAGAAACGAAGATAGAGAAGAAAAGAAAAAAAAAATGCGAAGGCAAACGCTACGTAAAAGAAATAAATAGGAAACCTAACACAAGTTCGCTTGTATCCGACAACAGTGGTAAACCTCTTAGTTCAAAACTAAGAAAACTTGGTCTAAAGCTCCGCCGTTTGTACGTTTGTATGTTTGTGATAGTCTTTAAGCAAGGTTAGTTTATAAAACTTGGCGGTTTGTTATATGGACAAAGTTTCAGCAGGGTAATTAAATATAAATTTATTCGCTTTTGTTAGTTGCCAAACTTAAATCTACGTGGCAAGATATTCAGAAAAGTTAAGCCGGTTATGGTATAATTTTCTCACCCTAGGCAACGTCGCCTCTTTAAGCCCGTTAATAAACGAATGTAATTTATTAATGCTAATACGTCTTCGTTGATTCTATCAAATATTCAGGCTGTTTTGCCTCGCAAAGTAGCATTCGTTACTTTAGTACCGTCTAAGTATTTACATGTACGTATGTTACACTACATATTCACGCTTTTGTATATAACATTTACACGTACATACGTACTACATACATACATACAAACGACGATAAGGAAACGCGAAGGGAAGAATTGTAATATTCATAAGGTAATTAACTATAATATTCCATATGCATAAAAGTGGATCAATTTTGCGGTATTTCGCCACTCATAATCTCCAATTCAGAATAACTTTCCTTCTCCTACACACAAACACATGATGTGGAGTTGTGTTTTTAGTTCTTATCGGAAGTAGAAAATTATATCCAGTCACGTTTCCTTTAAGTACTTTTTCCCCTCTGTTTTTCCGTGTTAGCATTCACGTAACATTTATTCAATAGTGACACAATTTACCTACATTTACGACTTCTCAAACCCAGCAAACATACAAAAACGAATTATCATTATTATTCCTATATTATGCATATATAAAAAGAATAATGACGCATTTATTGAAAAATTCCGTTGAAGAAACCGCAGAATGATTAAAATGATTTAAATGATACCAGATCGGCTCAACATCAAACTATTTCTCACGGTTTTTTTTTCAGCAACAAACACAAAATTTGGCAATTTTACCTAATCTGTAGGTGACTGTTATTCCCATGATGTGGGACGAAAATGAATCAACCTGTATATCGTCTGTAAGCGAAACCTGCTCCACTGATTCCGAACTACAAGAAAAATTAATATTATTATTATATAGCTAGCACTATCGCTGCCTTTACGCAATTTCAAAATAGCCCGCTCCGACAGTACAAAACACAATTGCGAGGTTCTATAATAAAATTTAATAAAAATATGATCGGATTCGAAGCCGGAGGCAATAAAATTTTATGGATAAAATGTAATGGAAAAATGATTAATGCTCCGGAACTTGTATTAAATGGCAAAAGGTAAATGGGACAGAAAAAAGGAGAAAAAGCAATGGGATTCAAGTTTATATAGATACGTATATGAGAAAAAGAAATAATAAATAGAAAGTATCTGCTCCGATAAGCTAGTGAGAAGTGTTTCTACAGCCATAAATGTGAAATTAAAGGGAATAAAATAAAGGGAGTACACTGAGAGAAGAAGATGTGTTAAATTAACAAAAAAAAATCCCGTTAACAAGCAAACAACTGTTGAATTAACAAAATATTGTTATTTTTCCAGTTATCTTAACCTTATATTTTGTTTAATTTGATTAGAAATGGTGTTAATGCTATATAATATTTTTACCAACAATGTGATGATGGTTGGCGAAATACATTTTCTTCTCTTAGTGTACCGTTACACATTTTGTAAGTATGAAAAATTTTCCCGGTCGAGATACTCGCGTAAGAGTGGAAAAATTGAATATGTTTTTTTTTTCTTCTCAGGACCTGTTAAAGCTGTGGGGTTTAGAAAAGGTATGTGAGTAAAGACTAGTTGTGGGCATTCTACAAGATAATCAGAAGTTAAATAAAAATAAAAAAGGCATTTACAATGGGTAGATCGAAATGACGTTCTCAATAGTTAATTTGAACGCTTGTCGGCTCAGAAAAAAAACGTCAGATCTCCTATCGATAATCGAATTAAATATAGGGGAAATGCATAAATAAAATGATAACCCAGAGAAATCCTCCTTTTTAATAAATAAATATTAGCAAGCAACGATCCATATTATACCGCATATATTCGTATTTCTAAGTGTAAATAATGTGTGTTGTCTTTTATATTTTCGAACACTTACGTCGAACAGGCAGAATGACGTGTAGCGGTCGAATGTCAACCGAATCTGTCTTTCCCGTGTCTAGGATGCCGCTTTTCTAACATTTCATATATTCCCGCAACGCAACACGCTCGGTCGTATTTTCAAACTCAGCACGCGTTCGCATGTTACTAAAATGTATTAAAAAAAAAAAAAAGAAAGAAAAAGTCGAAAAGGGTTTCTGTTGCCAGGGGATAGGTATGCACATACACATTGCGCTGCACGCGGCGGTTTTCTTAAAACGCGCTAATGCTTGCGGGGTCTTTTGGGCCTTACATATTATACATGTGTGTACATAGATGGTGTATGTTTACGTGTATCTGGCAGGCGGGTATGAATAACATCTAGCAGGGGAAGGGAAATCAGTGTAACACCCACGGGCGTACGAGGATGGTATTTACCTAACGTTAAAGCCGTCAACTTTATCATTGTTGGAAGCCCGGGGATCCCATAGTTATAAATTCTGGTTCGGTTTCGCTAACCTATATTAGATTATTTCTGCCGCATTCGAGTAAAACAGACACCACTTATCTTCTATTATGATGAACCATTTACATTAGCTTAACTAACTGAAAATAATTTACCGATTATACAACGACAATTCTATGTTATTCAACAGTAGCGGATTCTTTTTCCTGTGTTTATTAGTTATTTGCGCGATTACACTTTCCTATTCTATCTCCCGCTACTAAGGTAAGTTAGTAAATTTTAATTTTACTTTCACCACTTTCCCTCGATTTACAAACCCGTTGCGGTATTCGTTTGGTTTATTTGTTTATTAATCCATTAATTAGAATATAATCTGAAATAATTTAATAAAGTTTTGTAAAAACTGGCAATATTGAAGTGAAAAAAATAATTCCTTATTTTCGAACATAAAAACTGTGTCAATTATAGTTTCGTGGAAGAAATCAAAAGGTTTCTAGGCTGATTCGTATACGAAAAGCATTCGGATCGAGAGTACCAAAGATTTTGTAGTAAATACCGTTCCTACGAAATCTTCGAATATTTGAATATTTATAGGCCGTTTATGTTTAAAAGTTTTGAATGCTTTCTTAGAGATTAGAGAGGGAGCGAACTTACTTGTTCAACTCAATTCCGAAGATGCGGGCGCCCCGCTCCCTAATAAATATTAATAAATTCATTGTATACTGATGAGTTCCCACCACATACATGTGCCCTTTACCCGTCGCCGATGTTCAAAGAGAAGTTTTTTTTTGCTATATACAGAAAAAAAATAAATAAAATATGTTAATCCTCTATTACTTCGCGAGGTCAATTTTCGGCGAATTACTCCAACTTTCTAACCCCTTGCGACATATCGATGACTGACTTCCCGCAGTAATTTAACCCCACTTTTTGCAATAATCGCGGCCCCATTTTATCGACATTAAATTTGACAATGGGCTCGCCGCCTCCACGCGTACATCCCCAATCCTGGTCGGGACGCAATCAAAATATTTAAACGTGCAAAGGCAATCCTTCTATTTACAAATCGGGGAAATTAAAACACGCCGTCAGAGCGCGGATGAATACCTTAAGGATTCCATTGATGAAAGTTTCAAGATGGACTTTTCAGTAAACGTCTTCCCATTCAAAATTGGCCTTTTATTTAATAATCCGCCGCACGGAATGTAGGAAATTGTTTAATACCATCTGCGGGGATTATCAATTAATACTTTTCTCTTTTGGATCGAAAGATGCTTCGTATTAGAAATCACAAAAGAGCGTCCGGATTAAGTATATATGGGGAAATAGAGAGAGATATCGTGTTATATAATTAAAGAGAATTAATTATGTAAGCTAAAGCATTTAAAAAGCAAAAGGGACTAAATAAAATCGAGAAGGAACGGAGCAAGGAGCACAGTTAAGTATGGTAATATAGATGACAGTCGCTTCCATCGGGAATAGAGACATAATACATGTCGCATGATTGGTCTGGCAGTCATAAGGCCGTGTAACATTGGCTTCGTGCCCAATTTTTAGCTTCGCTCTAGATTGCAGATCCTAGACGCCCGTTGGTCTCCGATGCATGGCGTGGACAAAGTAAATTATACCAAATACTTAGAAGGTTACCCAAAAGAATTATTCCGATATAACGCAAGTAATTAAAACCCACGGTGTAGAAATTTGTCTCAAATAAATAAATTTAAAAAAATTCTTTCATTTATTACGCTAACGACAAAATTAATCTCCTGTTTTCGTTGCATGTCAATTCCAAATATGACATACGTTCTTTAAGTCAATGTGAAAAGGTTTAGCTACCTTAAACTATTAGAGGCTTCAATATAAGCAATTACCTCCCAAACTACGCTATATTTTATCTCCAGTAAACTCATTCAAAAAAAAAAATTTCGTCCACCAGTCGTCATTCTGGAGAAAGCGTAAAAATAAATATCCCTTGGTCTCTGGAATTGGGATTACTTCATCAGGGTATGCGCACAAATTTTTAATCCAAAAAACAGGCATTTACTTCCGAATTACATTCGCCATGTAAATGATGAACTAACATTTACGGAATAGGCTATAAACAAAAAAATCACAACTTTTTACATTTCCCGCCCATTATTATGGTGTGAAAGTATTTTATTTCGACTAAATTGAAAAGCTAAATTCTGAACTTTCGCACTGATTAATTCCGATAGGTACAGTTAAGAAATGAAGTATGTGGACGGTTCTCTTATACGTAGGCAACACAAATTACAGTTACGGATCTCTTTTACGCTCACTACAATTTCTACGATCACAAAATATTCGCGCTTTACTCCGATTGTCTTAAGAGGGGGTGATATTCCCCTATGTTCGCTGTAATGTGTGTTGCTTACGTATTAAAGGAGTGTCCACATGCATTTTTCCTTAACTTTACACATCTCGCATATATAAGAAGAAAGCGTGGATGGTTTTGAGCGGTTTTGAGCAAATAATTACGGGAGCTCGTCAAAATTTCGAACGCATCCGTTGGGATCTAAAAAGAAATTACAAAGCGGATGCCGCCTAGTAGGTCTCGTAACGTCTGCCCCGCTTTTTTTTTCCCCCGATAAAGTAATTGACAAGTCGTCGAGTTGTACTGCGAAACTGGGACCGCAATATGACGCGATGTAGGAGATGTAACGGAATCCCACATGCAAAATTACTTCTTCTTCCTACTCTACGGATTGGTGAGTATCTCTGCCGCCTTACGCGTTATACAAAACACGGCTCACGGCTCTCTTTATCCTACACGACTCCTATAATAAAGGGAGAGAAATGGAGAAGTAGTGGTATGCGCGAGATGAAGGGAGAAAGGGATGAACAAACTTCTACTCAGAACTCGCCCGCCATACATACGATAGAGAAGCAGGCGACTTTCGACGCTATAAATAACAATAAATTTTAATAGAATAAAGTAAAAAATTTATTTATTTATTTATATATTTCGACAGTACAAAAAAGAACGCATTATCTTTTACATGACATAAAAATAACAATAAAGTTTTCCCTCCGTTTTCTCGTGTTTTTTCTTCCCGCCTCCTGCAAGGTCTACGAGCCCCTGAACGGCACATGGGCTCGTAGCGTTAGTATAGTGGGCCACAAAACCATAAAATCGCGTGCCCAAGAATTTCTCTCGCATACGGTGAACTGATTTTATCATACATTATGCAAACTGAATAAACATAATTGTGCCGAGAAACCATTACGACTACATACACACACACACATCACAATATCGTTATTACTACACCAATTGACCTACAAATTCGATATCTGCAATGTTTACCGGCACAGACATATTTATAGACGAAAACTGGAAGAATATTTTCAAAATGATATATAAACACACACACACACTTCTGACACATTTACAAGCTACCTTTCCGATTTATTATTGCCATATTATTGCGCCTTTTATTCGTGTTATAATAAAAATACATGATTTATATTGAAAGCCTCTCTCTCCGCATCGCTTTATGCATTTTGATTTCAGTATATTCACATCATTTTACCAAATTTAATCCAAAAATTCGAGCATAATATTTTATGAGATATATATGGCGCAGCTGCAGTATATTATAATCTGTTTCAGTACAAACTGACATCATTAATAAACATGGGAAACTGGCAGCTTTACAACTGAAAAGTACTTAAAAAGCATACCGTAACATACAGGGTGAAAATTTGCAAGCTGTGGATTGCATTCTGGGCGACTGGAAATGGGAAGACTTTCAGCTGTAGGCACGAGGCCGCAGCACAGATTTAGTCGAATAAAATGGGCGTGATATTCTTTTTCTCGCTAGAGTTCACTCTTTATATCACTACTGATGGTGTGAATAACAGATTAACAACCAATTGTCTAAGCACGATTTATAACGTTTGTAAAAGTAATATTAAATCCAACATTACAGTTATATTAGTGAAAAGGGAATAATAAGACAATACTCATTTTATAATTAAAAATTCTATTCATGCTTTTTTTATTCATACTTATTTTTATATAGAAACACCAGTTAATGTAAACTATAAATTTCAGTGACAGCGCTCATAAACAATATCAAAAGAAAGAAAAAAAGGTATATAAAAATAACGACAGTATAAAGATTTATCAACGTGATTAAAATTCAATCTTTCAGATTTACCTAACATATGTGTAGAGATCGTCCATTTAATCGGTAAGAGAGTTTGGATTTGGATGACGGAGGGTCTTCTGAAATCGAAATAAAAAGAAATCACGTCTCCTACATCGATATTCTAAGTGTAAACAAATTGAGCAGGGATACCGTATCACAAAACAACCCGTAAACCACTTGATCCCTGTGCTTGAAATTTCAGAAGATAGTAGAGCTAGGTATATGTATAGTGGCGGACAAAGCAGATTTTATAACAAAGAGGATTTCAAACGAATTTTAAATGTGAGGTAATAATTTCAAATCGCTCAATTCTTCTAATAATTCTAACAGTAGTTTTGTAAATGCATGAGCTTTCTATTTTTCAATTGTAATGGGCTAAAAATTCCAACAGAATAGTTCAAATTAATTCAATATTATTAATTATTATAAATAGTTGCACAATACAGATACATTGACAGATGTTTATCATTGCAAAGTTACAGCTAAAGATTTTGAATTTAAGTGATTTATTATTTTATGCAAAAAAAATATATTCTATATTTTATGTTTATTTGTCTCATATAACCTTGTTTTCCTAACTTCAAATAGTTGCTTTCCATAGACCTACAGATAAACAAATGCGTCTACCGTAGAATATTATTCAACCTGCACAATAACATCAATATTGTTCATATTTATATTCGATCTTTTCTTAGAAATTGCATAGGCTTTGCTCTTGATATATCTTACAAGTGCTTACAGCTTCAATTTCCATCACCATAAAAGTTATGGAAATATGGAAGAGATTTATGAAAAAATGTAACTTAAAACTTTGGACAGAATAAGACAAGCATGTAAGTTAACTTATAGGATTATAGATTTGCACAGGATCCCACACAATCTATGCAATCTGCATAACACAGAATCTTGTAGAAACCTGTACACAATATTTATCTGTAGCTATATCTGTAACCACCCGCCTTACGGATTTTTCGTAAGGTATAGATTTATAAATTTATTAATTTACAGCTTTTTACCCAGGATCTCACCATTAGATTTTTTCCTTAAAGCAACATGTGAATATGAGGTCAATCCTATTATTGATCTATCCTATTATATAGAAAGCTTCTTTTCCGAGATAAAATTTCCTATTACTTGTATTTTCGCTTAAACGTTATTTACTTTGGAATAGAAGGCGCTATAAGAATAGAATATTATATTGAAAATTGTTGTATATTGTTCACTGTCCCATGCGACCGTTTTCGAGAACCAATCAGGTGTTTCGCCGTTTTTATTTCAGTTAATTCTTGTTTAAGCCCGTTTGAGCGTTGCCCCTGTGAGTACTTACCCCGTTATGTGGATAGTTCTGCTCTACCCTAATCCCACTAAGATCGATAAACGCAGTCCGCATTTGATAGCTTAGCTTTTTCCTCCTCTGTTAAACCGACCGCCTCATTCCCTCGCCCCCCCTTCATCCCCTCCTCACGCGCCTTGTTACCACATTTTAACCAGAGCAATTGATACAGATTTATTTATGTAAATACGTTCGTTGTGTGTACGAGTAGTGGGGAGGAAAGAAATCGCTGAGCAAACGAAATCGTTTTCCATTTCCGCCTCTTTCTCTTGAAAGATTGGAATCAGTTTAAAAATAAGCAGTAATAAAACGCTTCGAGTTATTTAAGAAATCCCCACGGTTATTTTGCCTTCTCAAGAATGCCTCACTAGAGTGGAATGTTTTTCCAATAGACCTGCTTCCATACAGTTAATGCTAATTCCGGCTTACTGACTTTTTACGGACTATTACGCTGTCGTAATAAGGGATTGCATGGAACTACAAATTTTAAGATAATTATATTGCTTAAAGGACAAGTATAGGGTATTAAACTTTTACGTGTTGTTCCATTATTCCAGACCAGATTTTTATAATTTAAGCTCCAATACTGTTACTACACTCTGAAAATAAATCAGTGTCTCACATCTTCTACTACAGATATTTTTCGTTATACAGGCCATTTCAAATAAAACGAGCCGCCGCAAATAAATCTTTCGAAACCTGCCAATTGTCATATCAAGACAAACATGACGTTTTTAAACATGTTGCCGTAAAGAGAATTAAAAGACCTTATGAATGAGTCACAGATCACAAGATCTGTCCTTTTTAAAGTTTAAGGCTGAGGGCTGCTGCGCCCTCAGGAATGATTTTAAATCGTAAGGTCCGTCATTGTGGCTCGTTTCAATTGGAATACCTGTATTTTGAAACATGATTTAAAAAAGTTATTTCTCGTTCTAAATCGTCATTAAACTTTCTTGGTTTCTTATAATACATAAAAAAAATCAAATACATATATTTTACTTAATTTTACAATTGTACTTAGAAACGGAAAAATACTGACTCTTGATCAATAACAATATGTGGAGGTCGATTACCTCGAGGTACTGTTATCTAGTCGGGCATCTTTAAATTTCAATCCGATACGCAGCTCCCACACTGCAGATGTAATTACAGGTAGCGTCATATTGCATTAGAATTGTTTTTGAGTTCTCCTATGTCAATAGCATGCGTTGCGTAACCGGTTTCCTGTTAACCGTTAATAGTTCACTGGTAAGCATCGATTGGGAGTTGATTTAATAGCAATAATACTCTAGTGAATTTTTTTACTACCAGTTTTATTTCTAATCGTTAATTATAAAAATAAATGAAACTCACCCGATTTAATCCGTTTTGTAGCAAAATAACATTCACTACTGATTTGTACGTGTGTCGTTTTTTTTTTGCAATTAATTCTCTTTTTATTGTTGTAGCCTTTGTAATCTCCTTCACACTTGTCGGTAGGTTTGTTTCACGCCCTTTTTTCCCCCTCAGGTGTTCGTTACACTTTGTGTAAAACGTCACATAATGTGAGAATATGATGCCGTATGTGTGAATGTGATTATGAAAGAGTGCGATTTCTAAATAGGATGTGGGGTTCAGTTATTTGTTAATCAAATGGGTGTTATATGGAATGGAATCAATGGAATATTATTATATATGCAATTTATATTTATTTTCCACATTCATTCCCCGATTTTTGAGAGTAATTTGCTACATTCTAAATTCTAAAGGACCTAACTGCAGGTACACTGCAATTGATTCCATTTCCGTGAGCCGACGTAAGCCATATTTAAAATAAAAAGATTCAGCATAGAGAAACGGGTACGGTCGATTAAAACTCACGGCTGTGTTAAACGGGCCTAGTACTGAATGAAATTTAATTAATATTAACGATTTTACCATACTAGCCGCATATAGTAATGTCTCTTGCCCGTAATTATGCCGTTGGATTATAACGTGTCCATACGTGCGATGTGTAGCGGATGCATAATTAATATTTACAATATCAATTTTAATGTCAAACCGTCCACCGACTTCATTTAGTTAATGGGAATTATAGGGAATTATCCTGATCCCCAAATAGATATGCAATTGTACAATATATATATATATATTTGTTTATAACGAAACAAAAAAAAAGAGATGCTATGACGCCTTCACGGTGGGCACACGGAATTAGCCAATAAAGGGAGGTTATTGTGTTTCCTGTTGTTAAGTTTCTGACATATCGGGACACTATTACATAAAGGGAGAGTTTGATAATATCCGGTAACACACTCGGCTTAGAATAGAGATCTAATTTCTTATAGGAACAAAAATCGAAGGGAGAATTGTTCAGTCAGCGCTATTTGTAATGATCTGCGATGGTAACACCCGCCGCAGAGTCGATAATAAGTCGAACAAGTGACGGTAACCGATAACGGCAGCCTTCGGGGTTCCCCTTGATTTGCCACCTTTTCCCAGAGACGGAAGAAAAAGAGAGGAGAAAAAACCGGGGCTGTCCAAACAAGTTATATAAATTTCATCGGTATCCTTTCATCGGTTGGCGTCAACTAGAAGTTTAATCCTCTAGAAAGTCATTCCTACCGTGGATTTCGCGACATAATATCACATCACCCTTCTGTAGCTGGATAAAAAAAAAGAGGGGAACTGGAATAATTTGGTCTTTCGTGACGAAATTAATTTAATAAAATTTTATTTGCAAAGTTTTTTTTTTATTATTGTTTCCGAAAAAAAAACTTTAGATATTAATTTTAAACAATTCATTAATGTCACCCGGTTTTATATTTTTTTCTTATATACTTACATAAATTCAAATATGATCACATGACTAAATTGAAAATAATAAATGCGTAACTGATGATGGGATTCTGGGCAAATAGCTGTAAATTCATAAATCTGTACCTTACAAAAAAATCCATAGATTTGCTCAGAATCGCGCCATAAGTCCCTAAAACAAAACTAGGAACTCAAAAACGTTTCACGCGCTGCAACATCCGGAACAATTATTCGTACAAATGTTCCCTTTGGACGCATAAATCGACTAATTAGAAATAGTGTGTTCTTCTCGTTAAGGCGTCATAATGACGAGACAAAGGAACGTTACAGCTGAAGCTTTAAAGTTACCTGCTAGAAGGAGAATAGAAGTTAATTATGATTACGTATCCAAAATAACTAAATCCTAATAACACACAAAGTCAAGTCAAAATGAACATTACACACAAGGGGAGATTCCCGACTATGAAGTGCTTTCCACCATAAAATATTGTTAGCGGGAAAATAGATGCTCGGGGAACGGTCTTCTTTTTGCACCGTTACCCCTTATACCTCAGTGCAGCTTTTCATCATTAAAGGAACTTACTTGCACGACGTACAGAGAAAGATGTTTTCATTATTAAGGAAATTTAATAATCGCGCATCCTAAGAACCGTCAAAATGTCGTAAACAGATTCAATACGTTTCGAACGAAACGAGATAAGTAATTTAAGTAATTACAGCGGTGGAACAGCAGGGAATTTTTGTAAGGATATATATTTTTTTCTTTTATTTCAGAACATCACCACATCTTCGTCGGCGATCTGAGCCCAGAAATCGAAACCCAGACACTGAGGGAGGCATTTGCGGCGTTTGGCGAGATATCGTAAGTCAGAATTAATATTGAAATTTCGTGTTTCTTTCATTATATTCATAATAAACAGCGCTCCTAGGTCTTTCTGGCCATATATTTGCGGCGCTATTCTCATTATATGCGTACCTGGCCTACCAGCATATAAAACGGTATGAGTGGGACGTTATTCGCTGCGTCCTTAGATTATTTTGGCCGGTGCTCAATAATATATTAACAGGATGCAAAATCGTTAATGGGAAATGAAGAAAAGCTCAGAAAATATAAACATACCACTCATACTCAGAAAATCGATTGTCATGGACATTGTAATCTTTTGTTCGATATTTGAAAATGTTTTTCTTAAAAGGTATAAAATCAGTTTAGAAGGATAGAATAAACAACAAAAAGGCTCACTTTCTTTTGCCCCCGCCACCTTTGTTTCGGCGTTGCAAAAAAAAACTCAAAACATTCCCCAGGAAACTTTCGTGTCTTATTCTAATTGTATACTGGACATTTTTATATGGCGTTACGATTATGTCCTGATCTAGTCTATTGATATTTAAAACATTTTTATATTCAATCGCATTAACAAAAATGTTGTTTGAACTAAATTCATAATCCTACCACTCACGATTAAAAATTAAAGAAGAAGAATTAAAACAAATTCTGGAAACTCTCTTTCATAAGGACATTCGAATATTTCAATTCAACGCAGTATCACCAACATATATTGCATGGGGAAAAAAAGGAAATTGTAAAATAGACAAATAATAGCAGTAAAATTTCAGCTCGAAAAAGCTGAAATGTATGGACAGCCAGCCCAATGCCAGTCCAACAAGTCTACACAGGATGAAACAAATAAAACTAGTTATAAACATACATGAATTAAACGAATTAAATCTGGGTTTGTTAAGCTTCTGCTGTTTTCCCTATTTTAGGAATAACAGTAGTTACTCTCAGTTGCATGCACTCTCTTCTATTTTCATATTCATTAATTTTTGATAACTTCGCCGTCGTTATGTAAAAGAAAATGGAACAAAACATTGTGGATGTGCATCCCACACGCGCACACGAACATACATACCATATGCAGCGCGTCAATTTCTAAAGCAGAGCGCCTGCAACTATTTATTTCACAACTCAATTTATGCACGGATAACATAGCTTAAATATTAATTAGTAACTCTAAATAACTATTTTGAAGTTGGCATATGTATCATATAGAAATTTTCGTAGAATTGTACAAGTATTGCATTGTTTTAAGCTTGCAATAGAGAACTTTGAATCCCACACAAATCATTATATCCCATCGAATTCGCTAATATAGAGAGAAATGGGAAATGTAGACAGTTTTTTTTTTTCTGAAAAGTACGAAAAAATAATAGGAGAATAACAGAGAGATAGTGTAAGTGATAGAACCACCGATGAATTTAAGAATTCCCCATATTATTACAAATGAAGGAAGTATGAAAATATAAGTCCAAAAGTTGCTCGTGACTTCTACGACTGACAATTCAATGTCACTCACATTTATTATAAATTGCCAATATCCTAAAATCATTAATGTAATATTAGAAACGCTTCAGCGTTACCATCTGAAGATACACTTCGACTCCGGGAATAAATCCTCTGGAATGGCAACTGACAAAATAGTTTTAAGCCTAATGACCAATTTAAAGGCATTTAAATGTTTGATACATATATAGATATATATGTATATAAATTATATAATATAAATTTCCTTCTCAGTTAATTTGTCATAATCAAGAAAACGGTTCCATCTTGAAGATGACATACTTGTACATTATAGATATTTTTTTTGTGTTATTTATATTTCCTTCTCTTTGACCTTTTAAAACTTCTTTTACCTATACTTTCGCGCGAGGTCAGGGATTCTTTTCCGAAGTATTTTTTTTTATTAAACTATATCGCGTCAAATACCTACATACTTCAGCATCTTGTCCCTTGTCAGACTTAATACGTTCTTGCGTTAAATGCGTATTTGCCCCGTAAGTCAGAATAAATAAGTTATTGAGACATTTCACGCTCCTTGATGTGTATGCGAATCAATTGGATATGAGCGATCAAAAGAAAGTATGAAAGATAGGATGGATTGGTATGCCGTAATATTTTGTGTATTCTGTTTAATTATATAACAGCAAGTATTCGACGATACATATATATATATATATATATATATATATATATATATATATATATATATGGAGACGATTTCGATCAAGGAATTCGGTCTTCCAGCAATGGAGAAATTAGTAAATGAAACTCATTTATTAATACTCAATATTTCGGAAATGTTTATTTCCTTCTTCAGGAGAATTACTACAATTGAAAAGCAATCAGCAAAATTATTTAACAAAACAAAAGTTTAAAAAACTTACATGAGAGATCAAAATGTCGGCAAGAACGACGCACATGGGTGGAAAATTATTATTATGTTAAAAGATTAAAAAGTGAAGTATAAAATGTAAACAGGTTGTAAAAAATTGAACAAAAGTCGTAAACAAAATTTAAAAAATTGATGCGGTCAATTAATAAAATATTAACAGATTAAAATTCGGAGCCGAAAAGTACAACACAGAAAGACGAACACAACTGAAGTTGTCAGAAGTAGCGACAATTGGCCAGCGCATCTTGGGAAAAATCTATGAAGGTACAGTGAGGTGAAAAACAAATGAAACGTGTTAAGAATGTATGTTACATATCTTATCTAAAATATTTGAGTAAATGATGCTGAGATGTTTAGTATCAGTTTTATAATTAATGTTGTTTTTTTCAGATTGAATGTACATCATTTCAAGTAAAAAGCGGCAATTATATCTGTTCTCATTGGTT
Source organism: Protaetia brevitarsis (assembly GCA_004143645.1). Classification (NCBI taxonomy): domain Eukaryota; kingdom Metazoa; phylum Arthropoda; class Insecta; order Coleoptera; family Scarabaeidae; genus Protaetia; species Protaetia brevitarsis. The sequence goes on from RXPK01000020.1 coordinate 1,244,180, forward strand.
AAAATTTTAGTATTTTCGAAATCAAAATGGTGATCAGATTTAAGTGAATGATCGACTAAAGCACAAGACATTTTACCTATTCTACAATCGCTCTTATGTTGCGAGATTCTATCCCTCAACCAACGGGAAGTCCGGCCAATGTAGCACCCCGGACAACCCTTACAGGGAATTTTATAAATTACATTTGACTGGAATAACCGCGGAGTTTTGTCTTTGAATTTGCTAAAAAATGATCGTGAGGATAATACATTATATTTAGCAATCATAAGTTTTGAGAGGGGAACAAATTTATGGATATGTTTTATAATACAGTTAGTTAAATTGTTAATTTTTGGAAGCTTTTTGTAAACAATTTGGAGAGTAGGATCATCAGTGCTAGGAGCATCTGGTAAAATGGGATTGTAAATTAATGACCGAAGTAGTTCTTTAGGGTAACCATTATTAATGAAAATGTTGTAAAGTTTATCTAAATTGGTTTTTTTGAAACTCTCATTATTGATATGAGAAACGCGATTCCTCATCGCAAGGACACAATTGACTTTTTGGTTTGGAGAGTGGTCTGAGTGGTAATTAATATATCTCCCTGAGGTGGTGGGTTTCCTCCAATTAAAATTTGGAGAAAAAAGTGAGATGGTAATTTTAATTTAAGCCGGAAATTGTACTGATTAGATGTTTTCTGCCAAGAATTACAAATATTTGTTCCTCTTTTTTGCCGAATGTAAGTAATCTTCAACAATTACTAATCAATGTTACTTGGTACATAATCATTTATTGTAAACAGGTCTGAAGAAGGGCCAAATAAATTTAGGGCCCGAAACGTCACTAAGGCTTAAATGCTAACAAGAATTAAATAAAACCATATTCTGTGGAAGAAATTCTTAACAGTATTTTTCTTTGAATTCCTATATATATATATATATATATATATATAGAGATTAAATAAAATGACCAAATATTTTGGTCAAAATATAAAGGACCCGAAACGTCACTAAGGCGAAAACATTGAACACAATAAAGAACCCTTATTCTGCCAAGTATTCTGACAGTAATTTTATTTAATCCCAATACAAGGAATTTTCGGCCACGGATACTGAACACATCCTTCTGGATTGTTTTCCCACTACAAACTTTGACTATGTATATATAGAGTAACAACAATAGAAATTTTACACTCGTCTTACTCGTCGTTCAGTAGAAAAAGACCTGTAGAAGCCAGCTCTATTTTACTGTTACGCTTCCGTTAACAGCAAGCTACTAGGCTACTTACAAATCGGTGCTGTCTATTGTAGTGTTCATATCCCATGAGAATGTGTCAACTGAAAATATGTAATGATCCGCAAATGTGTTGTGATTGTTTTTTATATTTTTCGTTGCGTTTGGGATAAATGTGCAAAATTCTCAATTTACAAGTTCCATTAGAACTTCTACTAAATTAATGAATTGAGTGTTTACATGTAAATAGTAACAAGTGTTGAAAGATGTCAATTGAGAGTCTTCGTCAGGCATTTTGCCAAATAAGCGAAAACAACCGAATACAAAAGATCTTTTAATTTTGGATAACCATTCTTCGCGTATTTTAATTAACCAGTGACAATAATTTTGTAACATTTTTAAGTATTTTCATAATTTAGCCGATCAATAGATAATAAGTTGTGGTACAAATCATCCGTTCTTGTGGTGAGAGAATGCAACTGAAGATTATGATCGGATTTGTAGGAAATAATAAAAGTTTGAATTTTGTCACAATTGACAACGATAGACACCGATCCCCCCATATTTAATAAGTATGCGTTTCAGACATTTCACATCTTTTTGCACCAATTTATCCTCCCCACTTTTATTTAACTTTCCACTCCTCTATGATGCTGGAAAAAAATTTAATAGTCCAGCTTCGGAATTCCCAAATACGTTTATTTTATTTTGACAATTTTAATCGCTAACTTTATGCTTGGTTTGAGAACATGATAGAAAATAACTAGCAAGTTTTCCTACCGCAATAAAAAATAATTATATATACAGTCTTGGACTTTCAGAATGGCCGCTTAGATTGCACATTGACAATGTTAGTCACAGTCTATTCAATCGCATCCAAGGAAATATTAAATAAATGTAAAGAAATCCTTTAAAAGGGAATAAGGTAAAGTCAGGTAAGTGTGTAACCGGGGCAAGTGTGTAGTTTGTTTATATTTATTTTTAAAATTGAAATGCGGACGTCCTCTTGTTATAATACTAATGTACTAAACTTCATACTAGTTTTACAAACAAAAGTTCGCATCTCCTAACGTGTAATAACTTGAATATCTTGTGAATATATCATACCGTATTAAACAGGCATCAGTTTAGTATTACACTCTTGGCCGAACTAAAGGATAATGCTATTAATATATAAAATGCGGAACGATTACACACTTGCCCCATTTTGCTGGGTAAGTGTGTAGTATTGACAGTGTTTAAATTTTTTTTTTTCTAGTAAACCGTTGATAATTATAAAAGGTGTATCTCTTGAGGCTTTCAACTGAGCATACATTACGTACTTCTATGTGTAAAATTTATCAAAATGTCTTATTATGTGAACAGTGTTACATTTTCTTCGCACTATGCAATTTTTACTACACACTTACCTGACTGCACCTTACACTAAAGACGCTAATTAAAAAAAGACGTTTTCATAATCCTCTCATTTACTAAAAAACTCGTTTCTTAAATTTAAATTCATGTTTTAGAACGTACTATATTAATTTTTTAAACACACTTTACTTTCTTAGGATTACCATATTTTTTTCAGAATTCGCACATATTCTGGGTTCTTATAAGTTATTGTAAAAGCGACCAATGTACCACTAAAAATTGTATTTTAAAAACCTGATTGATATGTTTTACATTTTCCTCCAGAACACATTGTTTCCAAAGTACCACCCTGCATGTTATATATTATATAATATGCCTCTTACACCGTATTCAACTAAGCTTTATTTAAGTATTTCATAGAATTGAGGTTCCCTTTGTCCAAGTTAGCGTAAAGGTACTACCTTTGCACAAAGCAAACTTGTGTAGACAGCGTTATTAGTTCCAAAGATATTAAATACATCTTCCTAAAACGAATAACATATGGAGGATGTAGTTTCCAAACTCGTTATCATATTTATTATACTAGTTTAGCAGTGGAATTCACCATAAATATCGAAGAACGAAAATCAATCAATTAACCATTACTTGTTAAACATACGCAGTTATTAATCTTATTCAGTCTCGAATAGCCTGAAATCATCGCAAATCCTTCTACGACCTTTCCGTCAGGGAAAGAACGTAGTTAAAAGGTATTTATCCGAATCTGGAAGCGGTAACTCGGACGAAGGTTCCCAAACGTCGCAAAATTTTAACAATCGCCCAAATGAATGCGAAGATTAATTTTAGAAGCCGTTGAATGTGAGTGTTGACTACCGAAGATCGCCAGATTTATGTAACTGACGTTAATGTTGGGCGATTTTTTTCCGGCTTTCGGACTGTTGGTAATTTGTCAGGTCCGGATTAGATCGAATTGCCTTCCTCCGGGCCATAAAAGTATCATAATCACCCATATATTCTGTAGTAGGTAGGAAAAACATCGTAAGTCATCTTAAAAGAATAAAATTCGCTTAGGGCAATAAAAAAAATAGAGTATTTAAACCTTCTTACAATTAAACACAAAATTAATCTTAATTTATGTTTAAAATCTGAGTTTATTAAGGCACTTTAAACATGTTTTTATTGCTTAACGATGTCACTACATATTGCAACCGGAAAACAACTGTTTTTTTTTATTTTCGATTTGACGATTATTATCGATAAAGATATTGGATAGTGAAATTCTAGGCATATCACCAATTGTTATACGCCAGTGAAAGAGATCAAGTAAATTAGATTGATCCAAAGCGACAACTACGATCATTAATAGCATGTTCCTAATTAATAACAATGTCACCTGAATTATTCTTCCTTTTGTAGATCAAATATATTATAATATTTGACAACCGCCACAAATTATAATACCAAGTGTTCTCAATTGCACGACACATCACCATTTCATACCTGATCAATATATTGTGCAAGTATTGCAGGACCCAGTTATTGTTAAATTTAACAGAACTCCAACTACAAAGACAATTAATTAACCCAGGTACGTTTAAGCTAAATAACGTAATTATCGCGCCTATGTCGAAGCTAAATTTATGTCAACTATGTAGACAATACAGCCATTATTAATACTGATATGTATCGTAGATATGCACGTAAGAAGTAGGGCATATAATTATATCAGATATTGAATGAAATATTCATACCAATAACTGAAAACTGAGAATTCCTTTAATACATTATGCAAGGTACCGTCATCAAATTAATTTTACTTTTTCAAAAATGCAAATTTATCAGCGAGAACTGGGTAATTTGTTTCTGGCTGGTATTTGTCAATAAAAAAAAGAACATTAAAAAGGCTCTTTCGCGAATGCGAAACACAAAATGTCTATTTATTATTAATAAGTGCACTCTCGGAAACTGATACGGCATTTGCGAAAAATTCTGGGAGGCGAGATAATGAAATCAGTTCATATTAATGCCGAATTTGGGTGGTGGCCTGCGTGTCATCTGTTCGTACACTTTTTTTTCGACTCCATTCTACACGCTATGACCCTCGCGAACGTACATTTAAACATGTCCAGTTTGTCTGTAGCATTTTTACGCCGGTTTCGCAGTTGTTACTGTTGACATTACGAATTCATTAACATGTATTTTTTACACCATGCATCATATACAGAGATATATGAACGGTATGTACGAAGGCAGACGACTAAAGTGTCTTGGATAAACCACAGTCTAAATATTTATATATTTTATTAGGTTTACGTAAAGATTAGACTGTTATTTATGTATACTGTCTATGTAAATGAGTTCCGACGCATTTAGATTTTTGTAATTTTTGAAAAAAAAAAGTATTTCTGTACAATTTGCAACAAAGTTAAACTAAAGGTTGAACCGATTGCGTTTTTATTGTTTGGCTACCGTTTTCGGTCTCTTTAAAACGATAGCTATGTTATTTTATTTGTTATAATTAAATTTTAATTTATTAAAGAAATTACGTTTTTGAAACGAAATCCGCTTCGATGTGCCCCGATGAGTCGAACCCAGTACTCACCAACCAACCCTGTAAGTGGTTTCGAGCGAAAGAAAAAGAAATCGGTAGTAAATATAGAATTTTTATCGGTCCCTCCTTCGAATATTTATTGTACACACTACCAAAATCGCCACCACATCGGGCCCACTTTAAATATTTTACGGAAAAAGGGAGGGTTGGAGCGTATTACCCTTGCAGATTTCGTATAAAAACGGAGAAATAAAAACAATCATAAAAACCGTCAGAAGTAACCCCTTTGCATGTGTTTATTGCACGGTTTCCCCTGGTTTTTATATACCGCCATTTGCTTAACTTTATTAAGAAAAGAATAAATTATGGCGGCGGATCGGGTAAAAAAAGGTCGCCGGTGCGTTTTTCAGATTTCTTTTCGCTTTAATATTTCGAGATATCAACTCCATATTAACGCGTTCCACAACGCACCCGTTAACTGATATAGGGCCATGTATTTCGATATATTCCACTAAATTTCGCATAAATTCTATTAAAAGAAAAGGAATAAAATTAGTTTATTTCAATGATTCTACGCCATAGAAAAAAAATCAATTTCACATAAGGTGCCATAAATCAGGGTGTAGGTGGCGCCCTAAGAAGGAACTAGATCAACCAGGGCAATAATGGAGTAAATCTTGGCCATTGAATTCGATAAAGGCCTTGCGAATATCGTGATTACAGATCGAGGCAGGAAACTAGGAGAAGCGGGCAATTGTAGATGTCAACATTTGCTCGGCGCCAGTGGCGTGTGATCCCCCCCCCCCTCCCCCTTTCTTTGCTGAATCCAGTATACTTCCTCAACACCGCATCGAAATAAACGACTTCACTTTTATTTACAAACCGCGTAGTGTTGATATACGAAGCAAACTAGTAAATTACAAACTGCCAATTATAATACAAATAATGGCGGAATTAACCAATTATTCAACATCTCCAATGGTTTCAGTTCGCGTACGCGAAATTTAAGCGGTTATTCTCCCCTCGTTCAAGTCTCCCGCTTGTGTGCGTATGCATGTTGGCGCTATTGTTCTTGCGTAGAATAACCGTTTCCTTTTTCTGAACAGCGTACGGTTAACGAAAATACAAACGCCCATATACATATAACACTATCAACTCCGTTATACGTCTACATAGTCAACAAACAGTGTTGTATATATTTGTAAAGAGAAGGTTTAACGTAAAACATCAACACATAACAATACATGCATGAATAGATATATAATATATACACATAGAAGCAAACAGTAACCCCAAAATAACGAATTTCATTTATTGTTGTTTTCACAAACAAAAGCAAATTGTTCTGCTAAACCAACCATTTCCATGAGTTTTATTCCAATTCATTGCCGTTATTCTATTCTATTGCAAAGAAAAAACATACCCACATATTTTATATACATAAAAGTACAAACATTAAATAAACATATTTACCCCAAGATGCCACATTTGAAGTGATTTGATAGAAAGAACGTTTAAAAATCAATACTCAATGGAACAAAATTATGTGGTAATAGTCATCAGGCAAAATAGCAAAAAGCAGTAAACGGCCACAACAATCGGGTTGGAAATTTTATAATTTCAACGTTGTATTTCTAATTCGGACTGGCACGAAGTTATAATTCCATTGTGACATGGGCATTTGTGAAAAAACTATTTTAAAACTTATTAGATGATGCGACAAGTGCCTCCCTAAAATAAGGGAATTTAAATTTTCCACAACTACTTTTAGCAACATCAACCTTGAAGCATGAAGTTACATATGATTATAGTTATTTTGGCAGCTGTATGTCCAAATTACTGCAACTGTTTTGCACATTTTAAGATTTACAGCAACCAAAAGGTTTTCGGTTCTCCAAACAGTTTTATTTGAAACATCTTAAATTTTCTAGCAAAAAAAAAAAATCAATGAAAGCAAATCTGAACAAAACCTCATTATTCAACCAACATGAACGGAACATAACACGTTACCATGCATAAATATTTGAAGGGAAATTAATACCTTTGTACAAAACATAATTCAGATTTTAACCAATTTAAACAGCATGTGCTTTAGCGACTGGTCAATATATTAGTGGCGGATATGCCATTGCACAGTAATAATTGATGTGGTACAATGTACATATACAGTAATGGTATTCTGTTGCTAATTATTACGAAAATAACAATGACAAGACCATATTAGGTATTTGGTAATAGCAAGCTGTGCAGTGACAGTTTTTATTGTAGTTTCAATCTTTTAAGTTTCACCTAATGAAATATTGTACAAAATTATATAAAATAGCGTCTGATGTTTCATCATATAAGTAAGTTCTTCCCTGTACTAGCTACAAAAATAAAAGAAAAGTTTCAAAGATTTCAGATATCACACTAATTACATAACTCATGATTGGAAAATAGGTAAGTTCGATTTTTCTTGTTGACACAAAAATGAAGGTAATTTTCTACGAAGATGGTGTATGATACAGGGAAATACGAAAGTGCTTCCTTTCACCCATCGATTTTTACCAGGAGTATAATAATTTTCCGCGAACTATTCAATTCCGAAATGTGGGTAGAAAGAAAACACATTCCGCAATGCCACAGCGTACAGCTTTGACGGAAGAATTTCTAATTTCCGATTTGGAAAATAAAGAAAACTCGAGATATGTTCAATAAAAATGTAAAATACAACAACAAAGACTTTTTACGTAGTTGCGGAAGAAGAGATTGCCTCAAACACAACTGTATAGTGCGAAAGTAATTTATATTTAATAACATGTATCAATGCATTTAACATGAAAACGATTATCTTATAACACTTGAGAGATCATAGCTCCATCCAAATAAAACTATTACGTTCTACATGATCTAAAGAGATATTTATAAGCAAGGTACTCTTGGGAAGTTGTAATAATTCCTCTAAATAATCGACAAAATTTAAGGATGAAACGAATACCACAGAACATATTTAGAAGTGATGGTCTGTTTACAAAGCGTTGAAAATATAAAAACTATTTAATAAGGGATGAAAAGATTGTCTAAGAATTCGCCCATTTTTCTGAATTTACGTCGTGAATTAATTTAAAAGAAAAAAATGTAATTGTATTATGCTTCATAAATATTCATCTTTTTAAATTTTCCACGGACAAACGGATGAAAAACTTATTTACAGGCAAATGACATAGCAATACGAGAAGTTAGGACCGCTATTTAAAACCATTTTGTGTGAAATATTTGGATAGAACGACAAAAACTGTGTTATTATGTTATTTACAAGAGTTCGCTATCTTTTGAAGAAACAATATTGAAATTATATTATGTAAAGCTGTGTAAACTGATGCCGTTTATAATACTCGGTCCATGCAAATTACAGCCTGTATTCTGAATATTATACGTATAACTAACTGGATATTTCTCATATACGGATTCAGAGTAAATAAAATCGATAGACAACCAACTGACGGCCACGTAAACACTATTTTTGTAATTATTAACTACGGTTGTATCTAGCATACAATTTTTAAAGGACATCACAGTACATTAGGATTTATTCGCACATGGCAATTTACGGTTTGTTGAACAGTTTTAACAGTGAATTAAGCGTTCATTTGATTAACGAAAACTATTTTCACAAGTAGAATAGCAGCGTTCAATAATATTATCGTTACTAGTGTTCGAATTTTTAGATGGAAAACATGAAAAAAAAGGCACGATATATTTTGACATTAAATGATAATAGGATACAAGAAAATGTAATGATGATCATTACTTACTCTAAAAATTGTTAGATTCTTGAAACTGAAAAAGGAAAATTATTTGAAAAATGTACACAAATGAATGTTTCAAAATATAAAAATATCACTTTTAACGTCTGTATTGGTTTTATTGCACCTCCTGCAAAGTCGAAGAAGTAGGAGATATAATTTTACGTTTACGACTGTATAATTGCATTTTCCATCTCATTAAATTAAGATATTCTAGGGGGAAGAAATCAAACAACGAAAAGTGAAAGTGATATTTTTTATCTTCAAATACACTATACCAAATAGATCACCTTTTAAAACTTAATAAATAAACTGATGGCTTTTTTTAACTGAAGGAAGTTTTCCATCAAACGAAAGTAAAAAATACATATTAACAGACGATGATAGTAAAAATGTACATTTAAAAACTATATCTCTGCCGCAGAACCATTAAAAGCTAGTAAATATAAAGCCAAGCGGACAAAAAAGGATAAGAAACGCAGCACTAAACGGTAAAACTGCGCAGGAAAAAAAAAGAAGAAGAGAAAGAGAAAAGGCACAAGTTGTTTATAGGACTGTGCTAAAGACGCAAATGTATTTTTCTGTAGATAAATTATAACTGGAAACACTTTGTACACCCGAGTTCTAATGGAATAATCCCTGAATCATATTTAAAACCGCCATCACTAAATAAAAATGTGGGTCTTTATATACCATTTAAAAACCTTTGCCGGGAAGAAACCTCGCCGATTTAAACATTCGGAGGACGGCGCGTGGAACATCGACCGGGCGAACGTCGCTTTTATTCATTCTTATTTTTCGCGGTTTATGCGCAAAAGTTAAAAACTTCGTTTAACCGACGCAAAGTGAGGTGTTTGTAAAGTAATGCAATAACGAGTCGTAATAAGTAACTCGCAGAATAATTTGGTAGTAAATGGAAATATGACGTGGTCAAAAAAAAAAACTTTCAAAGAAAATTTCGAACACTAATAACTAATAAATATGTTAAAAATTTCCCATGTTGCAAATTGAATCTAGAACTGAACTGAAAAAGTCATAAATCAAACGCACTTTTTTTATACTGTTAGAAGTTAGAAGGTAGTTGCTTTCGTTCAAAACGAAATTACTTAAATCAAAGAATATTGCTTTATATATGTTTTTAACTATTTTTTTTTTTGATAATACGGATTGGAGATGGTATATCGAATTCTATATCTGATACACAATTTCTCGACTTTGTTAACTGATAAAAATCATATCTTCCGCAATTGTCGGGCCGAAAGTGCGCTCTCGGTGTATATATTTTATAGTTTCTTTTAACAAACCTTTTATTTTGATTCTATGTATCTATTAATGCAATTTTAAAGGCACAGAAGGCCAACGATTACAACACACCTAACATTAATCAAGAATATTCCTTCTGGGTATAATGGAGACTAAACCCACATCTAAACTATTTATTATTAGACACGCCGGCAGCACAATTAATGTAATTAAACACATTATAGATGGTGCTGTAAAATAGGCAACACCTAAACGCTAACGGGTTGAATTCTACGGACGGAATAAGCTAAATGGTATCACTGAATTAATGTAATAGAGAGGGCGTGATGGTATTTCTCTATTAGGAAGATATTCTAAAAGCGTAAAATTTAATTCGCGTCTAAACAATGTATAACGCCGCGGAGACAATCAGAATCTTAATCACGGTATAATCCTCAACGGAATAGGTCTTTAGAGAAAAAAAGAAACGAAAATTAAAGTCTCCAATATACGCCTCGCAGAATACAATAAAAACAGAAACCGAATAAAATATATCGGCCGGCGTTTGTTTATTTCTACCCGCGTTCCGCTGCGCGGTGCGTAAGTATAAGGGGACGGACGTAAATTTATTTCCGGTAATAACTTATACAATCAAAATATCGTAATTCCTAAACTGATGTTTCGTTCGAAGCGGGAAAGGACTAATTTTCCAATTGTAAGAACCAAAATTAGGTGCTAAATCACGTAAACGTTTTTGTATCGCGTTGGGAATTTCATATAACAAACAGCGCACGCTTTCGCAGCGATATAAATCAATTCCCACATCAAAAAAAAAAAATGGCCGGAATAGTTATTATTTATTTTATTTCATTTTTCCGATTGAACAAATTTCTTTTATTGCTTTAGGCGGTTATACAATAATAATGACAATAATGATTGTGTTTGGGACACACAATGTCCATGACAATTACGGTGGGGGTGCCGCTGTGGTCGATGTTAGGTCCGTAGCGATGTGCTTAGGATAAACTTGACGAGTTGACGATGCTCAAGGAAGATTAAATCGAGCTTTGCGGTGAGTGAGCATAGATGCATATTAAAAATAAAGTCTTCGGACGTCGTAATAACATCCCGGAACTATACACAACAATTATTTTAGAATTAATTCCCGTTACTTATGTTTACTCAACAGAATCAGAATTTTATTTTATCGGCCGCGCAAGCAAACCACGTTGCTTCACGTTCCAGAAAAGGAGAACTTTACTACTGTCTGCGGAGGGAGAAAGTATTTATACGGTTTATCTGGTGCAGTAATCGCACGGTAGGAAAGTTAGTGGAAATACATGACAACAACAAACAACGATTTACTGGCGCAATTTTCTACGAGATAATTCCGGTTTAAGTTTGTAAAACTGAAATAATGGCGTATTTTTTTTTTGTTATAAACACGAAATTACTTCCTCGAAAGGCATATCGTGAATAAGTTAATCAATATTAGTTATATTTTCGAATTAGATTTAGTTCTGCACATGTCATCCTCTAATTGTGTAAAAATAAGATCTACATATAGTGACAACTTTAACCCTAGTCCTACCAATATTTTATCGTAACGTGTCCTACCAAGGTGTGCCTCATAGGCACACATCTATTTGTACACATTGTTGATGTAAATAATAGCAAGATATGCATTATTTATTTCATGTAGTAGGTATACAGTAAGATTAAAACATATAGAAAAATATTGTGTGTCAGAAGATATAATTTAAAAATAGTACAAGATAGTAAAATATTTGAAAGTTATTTATGTAGTCTGCAATTTGTGCACGTGAGTATTTTCTCTGAATGTTCACCACAAACCGTTTGCTTACACTTATCACATAACTGTGTTGACATTCTGCTTTTCTTTGATGGGCAAATATAGCACCGTTTTCGTTTTCTTACTTCTCGATCCGAAGACTCCCCTGTGGTTGGTACTTGATTCAACGTAGTTTGTATCAATGAAGTATGACTTTTATGCAAGCCACTCAAACTACGACGTCTAATTTGCCCCAGTACTAATTCTGTTGTAATTTCTCGTAAGAAAATTTTGCGAAGTTTTCGTTTTTTGGAAATATGCCAGTCAGGATGGATATTTCTCCAAATGACAAATGAAGCTACTCCACACACTTCAATTATATTGAAAAAATAGACCAAAGGCCACCTATTAGTTTTGCGTTTCACTGAATATGTATGTACCATCTGATCAAGTGTATCCGCCCCTCCTTTCGTGGAATTGTAGTACTTATTGATTTCAGATTTATTTTTATTTTCCTCATCAATGGTGGAGTCGTTGTGCATTGTAGATAATAATATGACACAGCGATTTTTCTTAGGTACATAAGATACCAAAGTCATTGTCTTCTGAAAACCAAACAAGTTGCTTTCAATATTCCGTCGCCTGTGAGGTAAAAAAATTTGGTGGTATGCAGCGCTTATTTTTTCTGAGCGTTCCTACACAAGTTAGGCCTTTGGTAAGCAAACTGGATGCAAGCTCGTAGCTGGTGAAGAAGTTGTCGAACGTAATATTCCTTTTAGTTCTCAGAAAAGGTTCACAAAGGTCTTCAACCACCTTTTACGCTAAGTTTTCTGCTCTGTTGAGACCTTCTTTTCCTAAGTACGGTATACCACGTAACGGATAACTAGTTCCACTATCGCATATCCACCAAATTTCCATACCGTACTTATCTGGCTTGCTTGGCAGGTACTGTCGGAAAGATACACGACCTCTAAAAGGCACCAGTTGTTCATCGATGGTTAGATTACTGCCAGGAAGATAATATTTCAGCAAGTTTGTATTAACACGGTCCCACAGGTCTCTAATTGGTGCCAACTTGTCCTTTTGCCTTCGGAGGTTCTGGTCGCTTTATCGTCAAAACGAATAAATCTTAGTAATTGAGTAAATCTATTCGTGACATACACGCTCGATAAACAGGATTTCCATATAAAGGATTCCATAGCTCATTATAGTCCACCATTCCTTGTTTATTTCTTCCAGCAGTAATCAAAAGGCCCAAGAAAGCACGGATTTCAACGTCGTCAACTGGTTTCCACAAATCGCCAAGAATACGAACAGCCTCCTTATTAGTGAAAGTAACCACAATACCAATAACCGTATCATCAAAAAACAAATTAAATGCGTCACAAGGAGTATCAACATGCACTCCAGGTGGAAGTTTCACTTTGTTCAAAGCTGTTGTAATTTATGTTGTGTGCACGTGTTTTCCCTTGGCAATCGGCGTGGCATTCCACTCGGTACCATCTTTTCCAATAAAGTTTGCGAATGGCCGGGCGGTTCATCATTAGCATCACTATCGTCACTTCCTTCTTGTTCATCGCTTTCTTCATCGCCAGTTTCTTGATAATCCGCTTCACTAGAAGAGGTTTCGTCATTTGGCTCTTCTTCATCTTCACCATCATTTACATTCCTTCCCAAATCCTCATCACTTTCGTACAATGCATCGAGCAACTCCTTTTCAGTTAGTGGCCGGCGTCGGTCAGTCAACCAATCGGTCATACTTTCTGCATCAATTTCAAAACCAAATAAGCATAAAACAACAAATCTATTTTTACTGGGGTCAATCAAAACTTTATTTGCTTACCTGGTCTATACTATACTCTCCACTAGGTAAAAGAAATAAAATTAACCAATAGACACCTAAAATGGCCAATGCGTTCGTTAGGAAAGTCACAAATACACTGATAGCAATGCAGTATGTAAGCTGACTGTTTTAGAAAAACGCATTTAGGGAATTCCCCTTCATATGCAACTGGAAGTTCTTACATACAAGGGGAAAGTCCCGAAATATAAAGCATATCTTATTACGAGGGATTTACCCACATACCTAGTTTTAAATAACGTAGCAATGCATTTTATAGTATAATAACAGTATGTGCCTCAAAGACACACCTTGGTAGGACGTGTCGGTAAATTATGTTTAATTTTTTTAGTAAAATAGGAAAAATATTTTTAAAAAATTTTTATGTCATTCTGTGTTAAATAGTTTATTTTGAGAATACAAAAATCCTCCAGTCTGTGGGCAGTTAACTTACAAAGTTCCAGCAATTTCAAAATCAATTGTGCCTCAAAAGCACACCTTGGTAGGTTTAGGGTTAACCATTCCTGAAATATCCTACGTGTAAAGGATTATGCGTGTTGGAGGAATGAATAACTGAAATTCATTGTAGTGTTTTTAAAAAAATCCTACGTATGAAGTTCTTAAACATTTAATGCTCTTATTTAGGCCACTAACTTCAATTTCGGGGTGTTCTTATACGTATTGCAATATTGTTTGAGATCCAAAAAAAATGTTTTGTTTAAATTAAGTTTATAAGTAAAATGCAATATTCAGCACGCTTCAACAGGACTCGGGGTATTGTAAAGTGAATTGTATTGTGAAAACAAAACGGGCAAAAACGAATAATAGAAATTTATTAGCGACTGCGTAAACATTGACACAGGGGATCCATACACAAAACGTAAACTCGTTATTCTAGATTTAAATAATCCACTGTTTGTTTGATTGCGAAAATAATTCCCGAGCTAAAAAGTAGCTAGAAAAAAAAAAAAGCGAATAGAATAGATTTATTCCATGTATGATATGATGTCAATAGATGTCGCTATATAGTCACCTGAAAACAACAACATAGCCATCTCTTATAATTTATTCACTTTTCACCGAAGCATACTACATATATGCCTTCCAGGCGCTAGGAGACACCCGTTCGAAATGAATAATAGAACATTTTATGCGGATATCGAAAATGAGGTACGCGCGTAAGGTAATTTCAAAGTAAAAGCAACGCCGTTACCTGTAGACGGATTATGATTTAAGTCTTTTCTTGAGATATTTCACTTAGATTATGATAAAACACTTAAACGTTGAATATTTAAACATTTCTCGTGACGTCATATAATTTTAAACCCCATTACTCCAGGGATGGTACATCTTCTTCACTATATATGGAACAGCATTCGCGTAGTTAAGGAGAGAGGGTCGTATAATATGGTTACGAAGCTGCAGGGAACTTGCAAAATATTGCCAATTAAATGAAATTTATGCTTACGGGAAATAATTATGTACTACAAATGAATATAATTGTCTAATTTTTATTAAAAATAACACAACGACTGTGTAAGATTTTTCGTTTGATCTTTCACTGGTGTCAGATTGGAAGAATATTATAATATTCTCTTGAATAGAAGAGTATAAAGAATTAATTCACTAAATATTAAACAGAGAAATGCTATAGACGGATAAACAATTTGCTTTGAGGATGTGCTAAACGGATGCGTGTCACTGAGGGGAATTTGGTTTTGATCTTCGGTCGTTCCGGCACTAAAGCGGTATGTATTTAATTGATCCCGTTATTATAAAGTTAGGTATTAAACACAGGAGTTTCCTTAAATCATCTCAGGACGGTAACGTGCGAAAAGGCTAGATAATAACCCTATTGCGACTGAAAACGTGTTGAATTATTATAGCAAGCTCAAAATATGATAACATTGAAAGTGTAAAATATATATAAATAAAAAAAATATTACAGATCTCATAAATTTGAAGCAAGTGCTTCGAACTGCCCGAATTTCCCAAGACAAATCGTCATCAAATACCACGTGAAAGTTATTATTTATCTTTTAGTTGTCGGTAAACATTTTGAGTGGATGTTTTTCTTGAATTTCCCTACTTCATCGAGTTCAACAGTTCCCTTTTGCTTACTTTTAAAAGTTTTGAGTATACTTACAACAGCGCCGAATACGAAGTGTCCAATATAACCCTATGAACGTGCCGAAATTTCCAATTGGCTCCTCTTTCGATCCTTTATGCCATGAGGGGAACGGGGACGGCGCACATCATCGCCATCGTTTCGGAACGTCCCTAACCAGACATTAATGCAGTCCTTTTTACCTATTTAACCTTAAATATTTATTCATGCGCAAACTTGTTGAAATTCAACCTCTCACCTAATTCGGGTTTACACGTTTCATTTGCGGACAATATAAAAGAGACCACAAGGATGGTTTACGGACCTGATTTTCCTAATAAGAACACTTCTTTATTCGTGTTAGACTCAAATCCATCCCTAACTTACACTACAGACATACTTACACGTAGATTAAATTAAAGTTTATTTACAGGTATTAGCGTACTGTTTAAATTGCTCCGCAATATACAAACGTACATGAAAGCAACGGCGTGCCTCCTAAAAATTTACCGAAACAATTGTAAGAACGAAGGAAAAATAAAATTATTTCACCTGCCTAAAATGTCGTTCGCATTATTTGTCAACCGCGTCTAAAATATTGCGAAATTATTCAGATGACGTGGCAAGTGGAAAAAAAAACCCTCATACGCAATTTAAATGACCAGTCAATTTGTAGGGGTGTTCTCAGAGGAGACATTTCAAAATATCTTTTTTTTTCATACATATACCGGACGCTAACAACTTTTTAATGCCACTAAAACATCTCTCTGGCAGATATCATCACCATGGGTGGAGAGTAGGAACGTTTTTCGTGTGTGGAAAGAAGTTTCACAATTGCTTTTGTTTGGTGAAACATTATTCAAATTGGCAAATTAAAATATTCTAATTTAAAGATAAATACATCAATGAAATTTAAACTAGTACCATCGTCTGTTGAACTGTTTAAATCCGACGTTTCAGCACTATTTCTACTGCCGCCATAAGGAATGCGGTTTTGCAATCCCATAGTTGGGAACAATGCACACACTAAAGTATAATACGATGGTATAGTGGCTTCTCCGGGATAGGCATATATCATTTGGAACATATGATTTCTTTTCTATATATAAATATATATGTCTATATCTTGCAGAAAATATTTTCGGGACACAAAGCGTATCTATTACTCGCTCTTCCGACTTTCCATTAAGTGAAAAGCGTTGTTATAACAATATTTTTCCCTGGTAATAATGTGTCTTCTCTACATCGAATCTACACTGGAAAAACGGGCTTATTTGATAATACCAAATTTTGTCTAAGCTAACTAAATATTGCGTTAAATATGGGCAAACAAATATTTGGTTATTTTAACCAAATTATTTATTCATTTAATCCTTTCATTATTTGAAATAACAAAATATTTTGTTTGATTAACTAATTTTTCATGATAAAATTTGGTTGAAATTATTTTGTAGTCCTGAATAAATTGGTTTTTCCGTGTAGCAGTGGCATACGGTGCATTATTCCTGAATTAATTGATACACAATCACTCGGTCCTCCATGCGTTAAAGTAGAGCAGTTATACAACGGTTTTATAAATAAATAAAAGCATATATACAGGAGTGTTAAAAACGAAATCGCACAACTTCCGAAAGAGGGGTCTTAGCGAAGTAAAAAAAAAAAAGGACAAATGTAAGTAACGTGCATGCCTACAGTCTTTACCTGAAGCATTTGTTTATAGTTGTTCTGTCATCCTAATACACTCACAAATTCAGGAGCTTCAAGGAAGCCCACACCGCCGGCGTCCCTTAGAAGCGCTACACTCACAAAATTCATTACGGAAGATCTCATGTTTTATTGTTATTACTGGACCTCACTATAATTTAAGGGGTTTTACGAGAATGGACATGGTAAAAAGCAACAGTGCCGTACACGTTAGGCAGCAGGATGCGGGTAAAGGGATCTCACTTGCAAAACTTAAACAATGAACAGACCCACAGGAGATACAACCGTTAATACCGAATTCAGAACAAATCAGGACGCCCTATTTCTTAGGTAATTATTAACCGGGTAATATATAGTAAGATACATTTAAAATTAATTAATACGTTTTAGTAATATAGGAGGGTTCCATCCCTTTGCAGGTTAAATAGCAGATTTTGGCCGTCTACAAACAATCTGATAACTACCGAGGCCTCCGCGTATAATGCAATGCTATTGGACGACTGGCAACAATAAGGAAATTCACAAATCTAAGCTATCTAGTTATATATAAGTGTTGATTTGAAAAATAATCCTAATTTAATTAAGATTTTCGTATCTTGCGGCATTAGTCCTGATCTTTACCGGTACAAAAGCAAGTATGCGAATGAAAAGCCAAAGGAATATTGAATTTAGATAGCTATAGTCTCGCCAGAGGGAGCATGTGTTTATAACACTATCTTTTGTTTACGTTCAAAATATGCGTTAGATTTCGGTAGACTTCAGTTACCTATGAGAGTTAACTTTGCATTTAACATAAATAGATTGAATTAAAGGATTTCCACGTGGCGTATCTTCGAACGAGTACATTTTGACAAAAAAAAACCTATAGCCAGGGAGATTCTATTATACCTCGAGCCAGATTCACCTCCACGAAATGAAGCATTCCTGCGTAACGTAACAAACATTATTTTAAGAGGCGTTGAAGTTGTTATAGAAGGGTACTGAATTATGAATTTGAGAAACCTCTAACAGTAACTTATATAATGAAAACACCTACGGCCTCAAGGTATCTTAGGCTACATACTGCCCCTACAATATCGCTGTAAATTTACGTAAGAAATTATAATATTACTGCGATGATCGATGTGAAGTACACACATATATGTACTTCCGTTTTTGTACCACAGAATTATTGTGATACCATTTGATAATTGTTTTGTTTTACCTCCTTTTTAAATATATGGTTATGGGGAAATTTTCTATTACTATAATTCTACAGAGTAAATTAAGTTAATCTCTACATTTTGCTTTTAGAAATACTAGTTTATAACTCACATTCTATATTCACAGCAATATATGCACGGCACCAACGCCATCTATCCTTGCATTTAGTAGTTAATTGGCAATTCCGTGCGCTTATATGCATTATCTGGCCGCTTTTAATGTATATAGGCTTGGAATATTCCTGCATCCAACTTATATATAAACATGCCTTTTTTTATAAATAACCGAATCCAGGTAAGCTTTGCGCTAATTAACGCAGAAAGTAGTAACATACTGCCGGTTGCTCGTGCGTCTTTATTTATTTATTTACATCCGTATACCGGAAAGCTTTCCGAACTTACTTCGGTATTTAATTGACAAATAAAGCGACTTGAAACCCCTGGAAGTACGAGGAAATAAACATGGGAAAATTCATAGATGACAAATAATTTAATATCCAGTCTAAACGGCGGCGGACATTTCTAAGATTTGCGAGTGGCTTAACGCTAGTAACATTCCCTTTTATAGACTGTCCATATATGTAGTTTTGCGGGAATTTCACGGCAACTTAAATTAAAGTTTCCGTTGCACATGTATATAGTTATAACAGCGCTGAATTATAAATAAACAGAATGCCATCAATTTCGATTGAACAAACAAAAGTTAAAATAAAATAAATTTGCAATTATTTCATTGAAACGACACAATATAATATGTAAAATTCAAGTTCTTCAATAAAATTTAATTACATCCAATTCGCATAGTGGGAATTCTATGAATATTGATTTTCTAAATTGAATTTTCGTATTCGAAAATTGCGTGCGAATGTCGAAAGCAGCGCGAGGTGTTTTGCATTTTTGCTGTCGGATTATAAACAGAGACGAAAGATAATGGGAAAATACACACTAAAGGGACCATATATTTACGCATATGTATATATATATATATATATATGTTGTAATGATGTACCTATATATATATATATGCCAATTTGAAATAATGTTCTTAATGGTGCGGCCGCGATAAGGTGTTGAAAGGTGACCCGAATGTCAGAGAGCTGATATTAAGGCGAGTTACTAAGTACTTCTGTCATATGTTTCTTAAAATCGAAAAATTACCCCAATCGGGATATTCATATAGGAGCAGAAAACTTGAATATTACAAATATCCACTAAATACAATACTGTTTTTGGTATAAGTAATTAAAAAATTGCACATTCGCTCAGATTGTATACATAAGTACACATTTATTATTAATGTAAATTTTAATTTTCAATTACGGCAACTAACTGAAGCGTATAGAGGAATATTAGACACGGTACAAGCGGTGGTTAACTTCGAACTCATGGCGAGAGGGATGGTTATTATTCATGACAACCCTTATGAATGCCAAATGCTACATAATACGAAATTCACAAACAAAAAGACACCACCGTAATCTCAGTCAATTTGCTTGGTGTTGGTGTGTAGGAAGTGCATTTTGCGCACTACATTCATATTTAAAATTTCGAATTAAATTGAATTTGTACGATCGTAATAGAACGTAATCAGATGGCCGAAAGAAAATATTGTTTTACTCCAATAAAGAGGGAAACAGCTTTATTCTGCAATTCTTCCCTTAATTTTCCCTGCATCTACGTATAGAAAGTAAATGCTATGTATCTGGCAACGTGCCAAACATTCCAGAGCTTTCACTAAGTGACTCCACGCAGTCCTTAATAAACAAGGAATTTACGAAGATTATTTCCGAGCTGGTATAACCTGCATCACGTATTTTATCTTGCCTACAGATAAAACGATGTAATTTTTATCAAAAAATAAAAAAAGGGCGCCGAAGCGTCGTATTTTCGATATGTATTTATCAGTTCGCCATACATTACTTTACCATGTACAGCCATTTAATCGTGTTGAATATTTTAAAATACAACTTTTGGCAATATTTCATCCAATTTATTGATCATAGACGGTGTGTTAAAATAGGTACCGCCAATAAATTTTAATGTTTTTACTGATTCGCGGAGGACACCCGCTGTTTTAATGTCCAATTTTATGACGCCCATTTTTTTTTTTTTTCGGAGTGGTTTTAAAACGTAAAATGTCCTGCATATCAGTGATGCAAGCGTATTAAAAATCCTAATACATACATCGCACACATCTACACAACATGTTTATTACTAATTATTCTCAATGACGTTTTATACTCGAATTCGCTACAAAACTGTCACATAGAATGGCTTTTACAAAACACGGTAGCATGAACAAAATATCCAGTCTAAACGGCGGCGGACATTTCTAAGATTTGCGAGTGGCTTAACGCTAGTAACTTTCGCTTTTATAGACTGTCCATATATGTAGATATAATGATTTGACTTATTCACTCCGGTTAATTTCAATGTTCTAAAAATTGTATATCTATTTTAGTCATATAATTTTTACGCTTCAATTCATGGTATACATTCAGGATTGTCTGCTGCGCTACAGTGCTTCATGATTTCTTGCACCAACAACATCGTCATCTATCGCATCAGTACTTTCATTTACCGAAATGTTACTACCCGCGAATATATCGTTTCTTGAATGTATAATCGGTAGTCCACAGACGCCACATGTTATTGTTTCATAAAGGCTCTACTCCGATAAGTCATTGAAAAGTGCCCCTAAAGCTAACGTGCTGAAATTAAGGCAAATGAGTACTACTGTCATACATACTGTAAATATAAAAAATTAGCTCAATCGATGCCACCCCATTCGAGATATTAGCATAAGGGTGGAAAAATTTAATATTTTTTTTCTCAGGAATTACTTAAGCTATCACGTTCAAAAAAAATATATAAGTAAACACTAATTATAGGCATTCTATAAAAAATCAAGAACTAATTCCCTCCACTCAGTTCAAAGTTATTATTGTTTTCCCCTTTTTAGGGGTGGTTTTTTTTGAGTTTGGTTCAAGGTGCCAACTTGGATTTTTGTTATATTAGACTGTATGCATTTAGGTTTATTATATATTTTTTCAGTTTTTTCTGTGTGGTACAACATGTAAATAAAAAATAAAATCTCTTTGAATGATCTTAGTAAGGACAATTTGTTATTGTGTATTTTAGGGTTAAAACAATTGTTCATCCATCAATTTCAGGATTAACTGTATGTATGTTTCAGCCCTAGTAGTTATAAAAGTATCTAAATATAAAAAAGAAAATTATAACAACAAAATAATATTCATTTCCGTACACGTAGTTGAAAGTTATTGTTATTTTTCCTTTTTGAAGGGCGGTTTTTTTTAGTTGAGTTTAATGTGTCAATCCGATTTTTTGTTATATAGTAATGTATGTATTTGGGTTCATTATATATTTTTTTAAGTTCTCTTTCTGTGTGGTAGAACATGCAAATATAAAAAGGAAAATCATCGAGCGGTTTCAGGATTATTTATATGTTGTACATTTCAGCCCTAGTAGTTATGAAAGCACTGAGCTATAAAAAATAATTCTGTAAGAAAAAATGATATTAAGTAATATATTATTATATAATATATTATCTGTTGTTACATTTATTATTAAGATATATGTATTCATAATCAATATAAAATAATATTAACTCCGCACACGAAGTTCCCTTTGGAGGGTGGTTTTTTGAATTTAAGATTCCAACTTGACTTTTTGCTGTATAGTAATGCCTGCATTTAGGTTTGCTATATACTTTTTTCCTAATAAATTCTTTAAAAGTGATGTCATATGAACTGAGAAGTATGCTCTTGATTTGCAACTTTCATTGATTCTTCTGGGAAGAATGAATAGCTCCAAATAAGTATTTCTATCATCTTCATCGTTTATTTATTTGTTTAAGTTTTATTCTTCCAGATATTTTTATTATCAAACCACCGCGATTAATACACGTATGTAAGAACATATTTTAACTTACTTTCTACAGCACTGCTGTTTATTCTACATAAAGGAATTACATTAAACAACAGTCTCCAAACTCTCACAACCAAATAATTGTCATATTAAAACAAATTATGCACGTCTCAGAACATTGATTAAAGAAATATGTAGGGTATAATAAATGTATATATTTATTTGGCAGTAAGAACAAAAGTAAAATATAGTAATAGCGGTTCTGTTCAATATTAAGAAAATTATAAAAACTATAAATACATTGCTAGTTGCAATAACAAATGTGGATAGAATTATGTTGTTACTAGAACAATAAATATCTAACAGAGATTTGATTGATTTATGTCAATATGTTATATCATATAAAACATATATATTGTACCAAAACGCATAGATTTATAGGTAACAAAAAATCAAGTCGAATTGTTAAATCCAACGTGGAAAAACATCCCCCAAAAGGAGAAAATAACTTCGAACAGCGTGTGCGGAATTAAATATTATTTTATTGTTACAATATTCTTTTTTATATGTCGATGCTTTTATAGATATTAGGGCTGAAATGTACATATAAATAATCCTGAATCCGATCAATGAATAATTTGAATTTTATCCTTAAAATAATCGATAACCCAATGCTGCTGCTAAGATCAAACAGGTTTTATTTTTTATTTGTATTACTTCATTGAAAGAACTTGACCAAATATATAATAAACCCAAATATAAATATACACTCATGTATAATAAAAAGCTAAATTGGAACTCTAAACCCAACTCAAAAAAAATCACCCTTAGAAAGGGAAAATAATAATAGCTTTGAACTGCGTGTATGGAATTAAATATTATTTTATTGTTACAATATGCTTTTGTATATTTCGGTGCTTTTATAACTAATAGGGCTGAAACATTTATACAAATAACCCTGAAATTAATCGATGAATAATTATTTTAACCCTAAAATAACCAATAACAAATTGCTCCTACTAAAATCATTCAAAGATATTTTATTTTTTATTTACATGTTCTACCACACAGAAAAAAACTAAAAAAATATATATAATAAACCTAAATACATACGGTCTAATATAATAAAAAGCCAAGTTGGCACCTTGAACCAAGCTCAAAAAAACCACCCCTAAAAAGGGGAAAATAATAATAACTTTGAACTGAGTGGAGGGAATTAGTTCTTGATTTTTTATAGACTGCCCATAATCAGTGTTTACTTACATAATTTTTTGAATGTGATAGTTTAAGTAATTCCTGAGAAAAAGAATATTGAATTTTTCCACCCTTATGTTAGCATGAATGGGGTGGCATCGAATGAGCTAATTTTTGGTATTTATAGTATGTGTAACAGTAGTACTCATTTGCTTTAATTTCAGCCCGATAGCTTTAGGGGCACTTTTCAATGGCTTATCGGAGCAGAGCCTTTAAACATCTGCCTTTCAACTATATTTTCGTATTTATCACCTCCCTCCTTATGTATGTTGATTTGTATAAATTAATTAGTCAAATGCGTATATCTATGAACAGATTATATACAAAGAATTATCAAGCTAACCTCAGCATTCCTGCAAAAAAAATACTTTTACGAATTATACTATGTCCGAAAAATTTACACTCCGCAAACCTAGTTTGAATGATTGAGAAAATATTCCTTTTCATCCGACCAAATCAAAGTTGCGTCTGAAATTTCGGCGATTTTAAAAGTTTTACAAATGACCAGCGAACCCTTAAACGCTCCATTTGATCCTCTAGTTCCCTTAATCCCCACCGCAGGAAGAAACAAATCGATTCTCGATGTAATAACAGGATGGATTCGTGTATTTTGTTAATGCACGGGGTATTTGCCGTATGGCCGTCAGTTCTGGGGATGCCGCAATACAACAGACCATTTATTTCGGGCCAATTCCGGTGGACTAAACTCGGATTTTTTCCGGTAAAGGGACTCGAATAATGAAAAATTTATCCCCATATTTACATGTATAGTTCGACGTATCGTATCCCAGGGTAGACTTTCCTCCGATTCAACCGCAATTGTGAGCTAGGTGGTATCGTTTCAGAAGAAAGGAATCCGGAAGGTAGTTTTTTTTTTTGTTTTTTAAAGATGCTGCGGTGTGTAAAGAAAAAAGAATACAGAGATTGAGATCAGCGATAACGGTTCACTTTTGTGGCTCAATTATTGAAAGTATTTTTTTCAATAAAAGTTCTATACAGTTTATGTTTGTTTCTCCATTAAAATGATTTTTAACGTTTAACACATAACATTACTTAGTCATTGTATTTTTTTGTAATATGGAAAACAACATCGTCAAATAATTGCTTCTAAGCTATGCAAGGACTTTAAAAAGCCGAAAATTGTTGAATAAACGTTTCAAGCGGTTTATATTTCTAAATCCAAATCCCAGTTAGTAAAAAATATTCCCGGTGTTACATATATCTTATTAAAATAAGGTGATTTCCACAATTGTGTTTCTGACAACGTATACCCATTCTGCGTATGCGGTCGCGATATTGTTCCGATACAGCAAGCAGTTGAAATGCGAAGGTACCGATAAACTCAGAAGGCATTTTCTCCGTTTTGAACCGGATGGCCTGTTGACCAGGCTCGCCGGCGCTATTGAGAATATATAACACGGAATAGGTGTGCCCCGTTGAATATAAATTCACACAAATTTTCCACATTCCCAGTCACCTAAGCCGACGGACAGAGAAACCTAGGAAGCTCCACACACCTTCCCGGCATTCGCTTGTTCTTCTACACAAATAAACATAAATTTTGTCGCGCGG
Source organism: Protaetia brevitarsis (assembly GCA_004143645.1). NCBI lineage: Eukaryota > Metazoa > Arthropoda > Insecta > Coleoptera > Scarabaeidae > Protaetia > Protaetia brevitarsis. Next base: position 1,269,688 of record RXPK01000020.1, read on the forward strand.
AATATGACAGAACACGTTTCTCAAAGCGATAGACGAATGAGGACAGCCCAAATATTTTAGCCGTTCGAGAATATAAGACGCGAATACACCGCCTTTTTTTTGCAAAGGACACCATCAAGTCTCCGATTTGGTATTGAAATCTCAAAGGCACGCCCGAATTTTATAGTATATCATACATAAATTGGAATTTCATATTTAAAATTCGGACGAATAAGCCGTAGTGTAATCATTACTTTAATATAACTAAAAAAAAATATTACACTGTATATTCATGTCTAAGCAAATTTAAATATTTTTAACAGCCACAAAATACTCAACTTTGCACAACATGTTTATTGTAAATAACTGCTATGTTTGTTTAATAGTGTATTTTTAAAATAAACGCCGTAGTAAGTGAATTGAAACAGCATAAATTCATGTTTTACGAATATATGAATACATTATCATGTTTAAATTACATATAGGAACAACCCCCGACATATTCGTTTATAAAGTAAATATTTAACTTTAACAGCATTTATTTGCACTTGGGCTAACAAAGTTCTAAATTCCATTTAAAATAAATGGTAGTCGCATTTATTTTAAATAGAGGTTTAACTAACCTTCAAGTAGTCCGGATGTTAATGCCATAAAAAAGATCTATAGAACGAAATGAAGCATTAGATTGATTTATCTATGTATCCTTTTTTCTTTATTTTTACAGATTACCTAGATTCCCAATAGTACGGCTAATTAGCGTTGTTAGTCCCAAATCTCTTCCAAGTAAACCCTCGAATTCTCTAAGTTCCTCTAATTATTGTTTCAAGAGGAATCAACATCTCCGATTTGGGAATTACGCCCTAATCAATCAGCGATTTGGAAATCGTTAAGATATATTTCGGATTTAGGCGTGGAGAGAATCCTCATCAGTTACAGATGCTTATAAGCCCTACAGGAAATCTTATAGGGGGGTTCCAGACTTACATAGAATCCTGCCATATAAATAAAATATTTGGATCTTCCTGCAAGTGATAGGCACAAACTGTTAATTCATAACTTTTACTTTTCCTACTGCCTATTAAATCTGTTAACTAGCGTTGTTACCGACACATAACTGCAAATCAATTTCACTAGTTAATGATGAAAGCATACAGTGAGAAAACAAAAGTAATTATACAATCAGCCAAATTAAAGAAAAACTTGAAACTACAACTATATCTAAGAGAGACACGCTACCAAAAAAAGTAGAAATCCGATTTCTATAATAATTTTTTGTTTGTTACAGGGACTGCCGAGTTGTACGCGATCCGCAAACTCTCAAATCTAAGGGTTACGGATTCGTGTCATTCATCAAGAAAGCGGTGAGTGTTTTTAAAACAGTACATTCTAATATCCATCTCGACCGGCAAAAAATCCAATTCACTAGAGGGAAACTTTCATCGTAAACATCAAAAATTCACGCCGAATTGTTATAAACATCACGGGAGCCCCATATTTGTGCGGGTCGGTCAGAGGTAGAAGGAAAGAGAAGCAAGTTAGTCTTCCCCCTCTCCCTCCCCTTTCCCCGATGTGTCAAAGTTAAATTAAAATTAATAAAAAAAACCTATAGTGAGAAGAAAAAAAAAAACAATTATGGATGGTGTTATGATTTCCCAAATGACTGAACTGTAAGCGCGATGAAGGCGCGGTTTCATTATGAAGAGTAAATATAGTCACGAAAACCTATAAAGGTACCGCTGCATCTATTTTTAGAAATAGCTGTTGTCTACTCCTGGCGGTCAGGATACAAACTTCCCTATTAAAATGCGTTTGGAAATATCCCGGAAATCTCTTTAGAAATCGGATAATTAAACTTTCGAAACTATATTTCGCGATGTTTAGATATTGATGTAACCGCTAAATGATGAATTAAAAGCAAAGAGATGCTAAATTAGAAATAAAGCAGATTAAAAAAAATTAAGTGCAAATCTAACATTTATAAGCCGGTTAGCTGAATTATATCCTTCCCTCGATATATAGTAGCAAAATACTGTTTGTCCCGGAATTTAAAATCGTAGAAAGATATTGAAATTATATATTGAAGGATATAATACTAAAGACATTGTGGCTGTTATGCAGTGTACAATTTTAATTTTTTATTCTTAATAAGGCACGAAGACAGAGAGGAAACTAATGGTGCAATTTACAGCTTTTCGCTCAGAATTGTAGCCATCTTAGAGCACTCAATTACATAATATATAAAGTTAACTGAAAATGAGGCCGACCGTTAATAGGCCTAGTTGGATTTAAAATAAATTTTAATGACCATGTTAAAATCGCGCGGCATTTGCAGCATCCGATATGCAATTAATGTTACTGTATCCGAATATGGCATTAACGAACGAGAATTGTTTGGGGATATTGCAGCAATTCGTTCTTAATTGAATCAACACCAGATTACAATCAAATACTAAATTTTATCTGGATTTAATTTTAACAATTCCATAAAAAAAATGTTTTTACTATTAACGCGAATCAAATATTTCTAGATCTATTAGGGTACATTGAGTTGCACAAAGCGGGATTGCATATTCCACCAATTCCACAATACTCGTAGATGCCATCGTCTCCTTAATGCACGAGTGCAGTAAGGCAACTACACTGAGGAGCTGTATAGTATTTCCGTCTTATAGGGTTGTAGCACAGAGACCTCAACGCGATGCTTTGGGAGATGTTTAGAAATGGGGATGGTTATATTTCGACGTTATGTATCTCATTTCGTTGAAACGTTCGGTCATCCAGTTCAGAAATACACAAAGTTGTTGTCTCTTATACGGTGCGGTGCGGCAACACTTTGCACGCGCATTTCGGAGGGAAATGACCTGACACCCGTTGGATTGGTCGGCGCTGCTGTCAGGTTATTTTACTCCCGAAGATGTTTATGATCACGGTGATATTTACGAACATTGAAATGCGCGAATACAGTAGGTACATAAAGTGTGTTCTTATTCCCAACGCACGTCTATTCAATATCGGAGAGCAAAAGCCAATTTGTGGATCGTACCTCTTCCGATGATTGTATTGCCAACTTTATCATTTGTTTCTCTCCCGGATACAAAGTTATGATTGAAGCCGTTGAAGATATTCAGATTCTCATAATTGGGTAACTTCGTACCAAAAATTCTCAAGAGTAAATTTGAAAAGCTTCAAAACTTATAAAGCGCATCCGCAGTATGTTTAAATGCACATCTTCACGACAATTTTTCTAGCGCAATTTATTTAAAGCTTTCTTTGTGAGTTTGAACCCTATAATCTCACCAGTGTCATGTTTTCACAATGATAAAAACTTGTAAGCAGTTGTTACTAGGTTTTTCCGGTGAACTAAATGTGCTAAGAATTTTAAAAAAGTGCGTTGTAAATTACAAAGCTGTTTTTTAAATCACAAAGATGTAGGTATAGTATGTCCATAGATGTAACCGGAGATTAACCACTACCTACTGCGAGAGGTACTGAAAAAATATACACATGAGGTAATGGGCCGTAGGGATTTTGAGAAATTGAGAACTTTTCTTAAGTAAAGAATAATTATGTTTCATTTAATATAATCCACCCTTATAGTCATATATACCTGTAATTGTATTAAAGAACTTTGTATATTATATAATTTAAAATCGAACATCCATGTTTTTTATAATAGACCTTTAGTACAACAATCTTACTTACTTACTTACTTACTTAATCTTGAATACGTCCCTGTGAACTACCCGTGCTCGGAGGATTAAGTGAACATTTCTTTTCTGAAGTTCGAGTGCTACTGAATAAGTCAGATCGTTATGTCTATGGACACTCTATACTACTTCCGAGATGTTTTACGGATGATAACCAGTAAATTATTAATTATCCGTAATAGATAAAGGAATACATGGAGATCATCTTTAAAATATCTATGATTACTACTGAATCCTATGTATCTTATAAGGATTCTCGTTAAATCTGTGCTCTAAGCTGTAAAATTTAAAACTAGCCAGAATGAATTTTACTTTATTCTTATACTATGGAGAGTTTGAAATTGTATGTGCGTAACTTTCGAATTATATATCTTTTTAGATGGACTAACGTATTTTATACGCCTGTAAGTTTGTTATATGGGGTTTTATTTTGGTTTTATTATCGAACGTTTAATCGAACCGATTATAATGTCCGTAAAACTAGATTACTAGCCGAATCATGCCGTATTTGTTACAAAAAGTTTTTATTATTGTTAATACTACGACTCAGTTGCAATAACCGTTAAAAAAAAAAGGAGAAGCAGCGGGACAAGCCAATGGTAACAACTTAATTTGTAGGAGATAAAAGTTGTGAAGCGTGAGACAGAGAAGGAAAAAAAGTACGAGTGGAAAAAGACGGAGAAACGTAAACGACGATTTTGGCTAAATAGTTACAACTGTACCCTTATTGTGAGGGGGAGAGAGAAAAGGTCCAGAGGACTTAATAAAACATGGAATAATTAATAAAACAAACAAAGAAATGTGGAAATTATTCCTGTACTAATGGAACGAGCAAAAACTTCTCATAATGCCTTGGCATTTAATATAAAGGCTCACTCTTCGGCATTCTGTTTTAATGGTTTTGCGGCTTTTGGAAGGGTTAAGTTAGTTAACTGGAAGTCTAACACGCCCACCGAAATACGGTTCTATGCGGACCTGCATAGTAGCGCTAAGAGGGCAGGCACAAAGGTAGGGGGTAAATGCTAATTAGTATCATGTTAGCAGGGCTGTGTGTAAATTACGCAACGTACTATTTAATACGTCATCCACGTCTCATAATCTTTTCCTTTTCTAAAATATGTCGATAGATTTAATTAAATTTATGTAAATTATACAGGGTGGCGATAATTCTAATTAGACTAAGTCATGAGGATTAAGGACGTTACGCTTATCCCATTCGGCGCATGGCGAAGCTTTATGACAGAAAGGGGGAGATAGTTAAATCTATCTCTAACTTGTATTTCATACAAAATAATTTGCCCATATACACTCCCTCAGAAAAACAAAATTAACCAGAACAACCCAAGTAGCATATAATAATTAGAAATATTTGGCGCAACATTTTCTCAAAAATTTCTGGTGAAGTACCTAAAATAAAAAATTGGAAATATATTTATTCCCAATTGAGTGACAAAGAAACGATAGAAAATGCAGGTCTAGTGCAATTACAAAAAAAAAAATCTACAACAATCGCCTCTAATTTAAAAAAAAATAGTTTAGCTTTAAAACAATCTGATAGTAATTCGAAAAATAAGAGAATGTTAATTTGCATAAAAGCTTTTAACAAAAAAAAGCATATGTGATCTTAATATATTTATAGTTAATTTCACCAAAAACTTTCCTCAGTTAGGAATATAGAATTTCCTCAAGAGTAGTAAAAAAAAAATGTGAAAAAATGCCATATAAACTACCGACACAAACTCCCAAAAAGCTATGCAAATTCATCAAGGTGAATAATTACATATATCGAAGAACTGGCGACCTATTACTGTGATAAGTCTTGAAACCGTATAATATGATGACGACACAGATAAAGTTGGTGGTATGGCTGCTTGGCTAGGGGATTATTTAATCACTTAATGTAATCCTCAATTCAAAAAAAAAAAAGATAAACTGCCTTTTTCCTGAATACATTTCACCAAAATGCCACGTGTGGAAGATATCCAGCGACATTGTCCGCATACTATAACACGCACGGCGAAAAAGGTTTTATCATCATAAAACGTACTACTTCATTACGCCCCTTTAACATAATTAGTTATATTTGCATGATAATACTTTTAATTTGTCTAAAAGTTATATCCACAGATAGAGGTAGATTATACGTCGCTCGCGTATAGTCTGTACGTATCAAACGCATTTCCGCCAGTCCCAACAAAAGGACAAATTCACGGCGTCAATTACTATAGGACGTCACAGGAAATTGTTTCGAGATATTAGCAAATACATAGCCTGCTTCAATACCTATAATCACCCAAAGTTCAGCGGACAAATTAGATACAATTACCATTGTCTAATGCGGAAATATGTAGGTATATAGGTTCTTTCCTTTGTATAATCAGCAGAATCAATAATTAAAGATATAGAACTAGCTGCAATCAATAAAAGACACAATGGCAACGTATTACATATTAACTTATTTAAAAGTTATAGCATACGCAGTCAACATAATGTGCTGGTAATGTGAGTAGGCTTGCAGGGATAAATCATTAGGTTACTGTCTATAATCGCATTTAGCTATGATTCTCTGTACATCCATCACTTACAACTTACAATATAATGTTTGAATAATATTAATTATAATCAATTAAGCAGTCAATTATTTTCAATTCTTTGTTTAAAAACAAGGAAAATAAAGTAACGAAATGTATGCCGATTTCAAATAAATTATTCTTTTAAATAGTAGCAAAGGAATATTTAATTAGTATATGTATTTCTTTACGGAAAGGAAAATCTTTTTTCTCAGCGCAGCTGACTCGAATTATACGCTTTGGTAAAATAGCGAATATATAGACACGAGTCATTTAAATTGAACAATGTTTAGAAGTATTGAACTGTTATTTAAAATTATAAGCTATGATAAAGTTTTAAAAAAAATGCAACGTTAACAGCCTAGCTTATGGATTAAAGATAAACCTAAATGGGTATTGGCCAGTGTTATTTACCAATACAAACATTGGTTGATTAAAACCAAATATCAGTACAATCAGTTTGGGTTATTACTAATATTCTATGCAAATAGAATTCGAGTAATCGTTTCCGTTAGGTAAATAATAGGCGGCAGTGTTATACAAAATAAATAGGACCTATGTTGAACAAATTGCGTAAACTCCCATAATTAATTTATTTGATTTCTCTAAATAACTGAATGAGTAAATTGATTAAATTAAAATTACTCAAGGCGAAACAATAGCTACTCTATTTAAGGGAGATTTTTTCGTAAGAGGGAAACACCTTTACTTTCAAACAATTTTATCGGTGCCTAGCTGCCTTACAAATATGATTTTTTCGTTATCACCGAGAAAAGAGAAATACTTCTTTGTCGCTATTTAAAAATAATATAATTTCAATCAAAGAATTTTTTTTCTTAAATAGGGACAAAGTAATGTTTCATTGATTTAAAAACTCTTTTTTTTCTATGCAAATGTCATGTATAATGGTAATTAGCTTTTCAACTAGCAGCTGTAAGTGTTTCATTTCAAAATTATAAGAATTGAAAAAAAAATTTAAGAGCGTTTTTTCCTGCGAAACTCGTGTTATATTGCGTTTAGGATGAAGTTACCGCTACAAAGTGTATTACAACCTTAGGCCAACTAAAATATTTACAACCCATGATAAGTATCCCTATAAAATATTAGGAAACAAATTGCCTGCCCGCAAAAACACGTAAATAAACACGGCCACCCCATACGTTGCCGTCATAAATATAACAATACAATAATCTATTAAACCGCACTATAAATTCTAAGGGAACGCGCAAGAGCCCTTCACCTCCGAAATTATCTAACATTTTTACAATTTACAAATGTGACGAACACGGGACGAGCTCAAACACGCCATCGGACACAAAAAGGTTGTAAACGCGCGCATTAAAAATGGAAACAATGACTCTAGAAGATTATAATAATACAAGCTGGAAGAATTTAATGCTCTACCGTCGTTTTTTCTTCTCTCCTCTGCCTTGACATGGAAAAAACACATCCTTGTTTTATCGTTATAATGAAACATGACGTGGTGTGGCGTTCGGTATATTCGTATGTATGGGTAAGATGTATTATGTGCTTGGAAAATTATTTTGGAAAATTGTTGGGAGTTTTTGACAAACATATGTGAATTTTTATCATGAGATTTACTGGTTTACATAACGTAACATTTTTTAAAGATTGTTTATTTATTTTATTTTATTTTAACTTTCTTGGTAATTAAAAACTTAATAATTGTCGTTTCTTTTAACCTAATTGCGTATGTAAATTATTGAAAGCACACCTTAAAAAAGCTCATGCTTTGTGAACATTATTCGCCTCCTATGATGTGCTAAACCTACACTAATAAATTAACTACCACCTGGATAATTTTCGATAAAAGCCAACCCAAAACACAGCCACTGACATTTCATACAGGCAGTGGCGAAACAATTTATACCATCAACTAGGAATTCACCGAGTTATAGCAAGGTACAAAGGGTTGGAGGTGGTGTGCATTGATTGATTTATGCCCCAATGTGGTGCGATGTAAAATGAAAATATAATAAAGACTTACATTGTATTTACAATTGCCTGGTTATCAATTAATCGCACCGAGCATCGTCTGGGAATTCGTGGAATTTACAATTTTACAAATAGATTACAGGGAAAATTAGCGAAGGGACGGCTGGACAAAAAAAAAATGTGAACTGATGGGCGAAGAATTTACAAAGAGATCTAGTGTGGTCGCTTCAACAAAGGATTTTCCCCTTTCAATACTACATACTTCCACTATACCATTGCCCAATTAAATATAACGGGAAGTAGAGCTTATAGAGATTATTCTGCAGCTTGTCAATAAAAATATCCAAGTCAAAGACGAAGCGACAAAAGTAACTATATGCTTATGGATGCGAAAACCAAAATTGGGCAAGGTGGACACATAACTTATCAAGGAATAATTAAAGGTGCATAAATCGAGATATACAGCACAGAATTCACCAACATATATGTTGGACCTGATCATTTCACTATGAATAGGGCAGGGTGGGGCAAGATGGGGCCACGAGGCATGATGGGGACATGTCTTCTCTACAAAACGGCAGTAAGCATCAGTCAAATAATATAAACAGTCCTAATATTGACAAGTGCTGTTTTATGTTTGTTGTAATGTAGGAAACTTTACTAGTCGTAATAACAAAGTTATTGCTGTTTGTGCGTGAACTTTGCAATTTCCAGAATTTCGTTATTATTTTGATGGTGAGTTCAACGGCCAGTATCGGAAGCATAAGTAAATTATTTACAACTACACTTTTTTGTGCTTATTAATTAACATGTATTGCATGTATTTTCTATAGTGCGTTATTGGTTTATTTCAAATATTTAATATGTTATTATAACATAACCACAAAATTGTCCCAAAGAAGCAAGATGGGGCTATTGCTATGAGGCAACATGGGGACATCACTATCTCACTCTTCAGTCTGGTCCGTTATGCCTGGATATGCCATTATCCTTTCTCGAAGACATAATGCCTATTTCTCATGTTAGGAATAAAGTACAGGTTCAATCAAAGCGTAACAAGGGAAAGACAACAATCCTTACAAGCACTACGTATAAAAATCTGCTACAAGAAAATAGAAGTCTGGAGAATCCCTAAGACATCTAGAAGTGCTGAGGGAGAGTTAAAGAAAAAAAATGACAAAGAAGAAAACAGAAGAGGTCAAGAAGCCGAATTTTGTAAGGAAAGCAAAGAGATAGATTTTTAGAAAACGTCAAGAAAATAATCAAATTCTTCTGTTGAGCAAGATGACGCTCAATGTTAGTATTGTAAGGGGAAGTATTGATAAATGCCATGGATGGCGAGGTTGGGTACATGGAGGCTGTGCGAATAACGAGTATGAGTTCGTCTTCTATTGTCTCAATTGTGAAGCTTAAGTTTAATATTCTTATCGTTATTGTATTTTGTTTATTTTAAGTAGTTCCGCTTTAAAGAGTTTAAGCTTTGTTCCTGCAGGTTTTTAAGAATATTTTAAAAATCTATTTTTTTTTACCTATTACCTAGATTTATGGTACGACCCATTCTTAACTCACATAGAACCCCATCTTGCCCCCATGGTAGGGCAAGATGGGGTATTTACACATTTCTTTTCAAAATTTTCTCACAACATCAAGAGTACTCATCGAAAAATTGTAAATTCATCCATCAGCAGATAAATGTTTAAAGATTACAACAAGCGTACTTAGAACCTTGTATATCAATTTGCAATTCTGATGCAGTGTTCTAAAGCTTAATGTTCCCATCATATGGAAAATAAAATTAATTAAAAGATTTATTGTTTGTTAGTTTCAGTAAAGCTATTATGTAAATCTTGAGAGATGTGGAAAATGTGTTATGTTTTATTTTGTTTCTAGTAGAGTAATTAAAAACGGATATTAAGAGGTATAGTCTGTCTATAAATGTAACTATTTGACTTACTCACTAGCACTGGAACTTCAGAAAAGAAATTACCAAACCCTTCTGCCGCAGGTATTCATAAAGATTATAAAAACATTTATGTTCGATTTTCTTGTTTGATTGTTTACTTTAGAATAATGGAATAAGGATTCCACTTAAGAAAAGTCCAATTCTTTCCTAATACGGCCTTTGCATAATTTCTCGGTACCTGCCGCAGCAGGTGGTGGATAATCCCCGGTAAACATCATTAGTCAAATCGTTATATCTACGGACAGACTATACAGCAATTCTCTAGCAAGTAACAACCTAACCGGCAGAAACAATATAACATTTGGAATCAATCATTGACCTTAAGTTATTTGGTAAAGTATTGTAGATATATAATTTCATTTTGGAAATAAATGTATCTAGTTTCTTCGGCATTTTTGAAATCAATCTACTTTTAGATCTATGCAAATGGCTATTTTCAAAAGGCGGTTTGTAAGATAATAGCTTTTCTTCTATTCAAATTGTTATTACTAATCAACTGAAAATAGGGGAAACCTGGATAATTTTTTTCTAATTAAATCCGGTGTAATTTAGGAAGATGTCTGTTTACTGAAGGTTATTCGCATTCGATTGAAGTATAAGGGAGTAGAAAGGGATACTTCTGTTTGCGTATAGCTCCATCCCCCTAAAGTAAATAGAGTTGCTTCCATTTGCAAGGAGAATATCCCTTGTTTGAGGCTCTCTCTGCAGATATTATATGGTCCAGTGAACGGTCAGTAATTCAATAGAGAATTATTGTTTATCAGTCACCTAGGGGTATTCAATCAATAGATTAAAAACCATTAATTTAAGTGCCACCCTATTAGACCATTGTATGTTATCATGTTTGTTGTATACAAGGTAATATAGAAAATGTGATATTAATTGCTGGTTGAATATGTGTACAATAAGATTATGAATCAGGTAATCCTGTAATTCCAGTTAATTAGTCAAAAAAAAGCAACGAACGGGTAGAATACTAACTTGTAACGTTCAGCGGATTTCGCGTTGTGGAAACACGATGGGATCAGTGTAGCGTTTTGCTCGTGAAGTAAATATAAAACAAATACCTTTCTACAGCGCTCTACCGCACTAATGTCACATCCCAAGGTAGGAGGGTGAAAGGATAGAAGTATGGGGATGTAATCGATTGTAGGGAGATCCCTGTGCCGTGTGGAGATTATACTACCATATTATAATTAATCAAGAGTAATGATAACTATGTGATACATTTTACCCCCGTTAAACCTGATGTCGAAATCTCAGTGTCACATCATAAGCCGTTACCCCATATGGGGCACACGGCCCCCTATTATTTAATAAATTATTAATAATAGCATTATCTGTTTGGCGTCACTCGGCGATGTTAGTGTCGCACACTGCTGCAGTGTGTTGGTAGGGGTATAACCGCTGCCGCTGTACATACTGCTGTAGACTGGCACCCCGGGTTTCGGAAATTCAAATGTGTATTTTATTTATTCCTTATCAGCTTGTCAAACAATGATAGAGTTTCCGCTGTTCTAAATTTTATTAAAATTTTTATTTAATTGTTAGTTTCATTCTTTTGGACGTTTGTGTATATTTAAAATCATTTATTTGTACATTTTGCGTACTCCCGTATTGTTAGTTTATTTGTTAGAGTTTTTCTTAGAGTTGCGCTGTGTGTTGAACGCACGAATTGTATATTTCATATATATGCGGGAGGCCTTGAAAAGGGCAAGCAGTTCGTTGAAAGTTGCCCGTAAGTAATGTTGTTTTTATTTTTTTTATTGCCGTTGAGGTAAATTCATTTTTATTTTAAATTGTTGCTCGGTTATTTGTTTGATTAGCTTTCAAGGAACTCCTAATTAATTATTGCTGTATTGTTTAATTGTGTACACATTTTGGATGTTAGATCAGTAATTATTGTAAAAACGTTCTAGAGGATTCGCGAAAGTGTGTTAAATTTATCCGTTTTCTTATTAATTGTTTTGTATTTTTGTTAACACCTCGGGAAGGTGAAGTGAAGCTTGTGCTATTAAATTTAAATTTCAATGTAAATTCTATCTATTTCCCACGTGTAATTATAGTTTAGATTTCATACCGCGTGGATGATTTTTTTTATGAAATTCCTTCTAGAACGAATCTTCCATTTTGTTTGTTAAAGGATTTTAAATCGTCCTTTGTCATATTAAATTCTTGCAGTTTTTGTTTGTCCAGAATCATAAATTCAAGTTCTTTTCTGCATCATCATTATTGTAATTAAATGTTTTTTTTTCTTTTTTTAAAAAATAAACTTAATGATTGTAAATATCATTTTAAAATCACTAGTTCTTTTATTTTTGATTTTGCCAGTTCTATTTTTTGGGATTTAAAAGAAAGTCTAATTTTACAATCGCCCACTTTAACTTTTTTTGAAGCTACCTTGAGATTTAAGTATCTCTGGCACCCTTTTGAATTCATTTTTGCTGAGCTAGCTAAATTAATTTTGTCATTTTTAATTTCTCTTAAATTTTTTATGCTTGGACCATCAGTTCACAGCAATACGTTACTGCCTCTCACCTACACACCACCGTGTCTGGTATTAAATCGTAAGTTCCCAGTCATTTGTTTACCTTCTAAAACCATTTGTTGCGTATAAATGCAAAAGTGTGCTGCGGCAGAGGCAAAGCAAATTACTAAGCCAGATTAACAAAGGACTCGTTCCATTTTATTCTGGATTTTACGGCAAAATAATATAGTTTTCCCTTGCACAAAGATACATTTCGCGAATAATATTGTCTTCTTCCTATTAAATTATAAAATCAGTAGACCCGAAAATGTTCGTTTCTCCCAGTCATTCTTGCGCTTTTATATTCATGTGTATAGTCTATCCATAGATATGACGAGTATGAGTAAAAAAAAGTCTACCTCCAAATTTTTGTATTTTCAACCCCACAGAGCTGATTGGGAATTAATTAGAACAGCATATTCATCGCGAAAATACTGCTCCCACGTTTAGCGAAACAACAATAAAGACGATCCAAGAAGTTGTATTATTAATAACACCAGATATTTTGATTTTGAAAAAGAATAATTAATTCTTTTCTTCAATTTATTTTACCGTCTGTGTTATATCTCAAAAAAAACTTCATTTATTCGGGAATACGGTATATATTGTATTTTGTTTTTTTGCATTAGTTACGTTTCGGATTTTTTCTTTTAATTCATTTTCAAACTTTTAAATTTAATTTCTTCCTTCTTGGTTATTTACATTTTTTATAAATTAACAATATTCAAATATATTAAAAAAAAAAAACAAGCTATAATTTGCAACAATACCTTATAGTTCTGGGTTTTATTATTTTTAATTAAAATTGTCATTAATTAAACTAGTGAAACTAGTACGTCATATAAAACATTTTAAAAACTCTTTTTTTAATTAACAAATTACACGTATTGACACTACCATCTTGACGTGAACAAACACAAACACAAAGTGTGTTTCTGTGCGTATATTTCCTTAGCTTTGTTTCTTTTACTTATTTTTTTTTTAAATGTTAATTTTATGAATATGTTTATTTATTTAAAACGCAGGACTATATTATATTTGTAAATAACATATATGTCAGAATATAATTTTGCATTAAATTTTCTTTATATTCAAAAACTTTACATATAATATATAAGGCGTATGCTTTCTTGATTGGTTATCTCTTTTTTTCTATTTTTCCATTTTAATAACTGATCTGTGAAATAATTTAAAATTTATGAACTTATTAACTGTAAATCTTACTTAAATTATTTATATCGCTTTTATCGTTTATTGCAGTTTTATGTTCTTTTTATTTCCACATTTCCTTAAATAACCGTTTTTTATAATTATTCTCTTTATTCAATATTTTAATTTTTCAAAGTCAAAACTGTGTTTTTTTTTTCCAAAGTGTGCTTGGTTAGGGCAGTGGCATTACTGTTTGTGTGCGTATATTCTTTTATCTGTGTATTGTTTAGATTGTATGATTGATAGAATTGATTTTTAAAATGTTTTATATGACGTACTAGCTTCACTAGTTTCATTAATTACAATTTTAATTAAAAATAATAAAACCCACGATCATAAGGTATTGGTGCAAATTATAGCTTGTTAATTTATAGAAAATGTAAATAACCAAGAAGGAAGAAATTAAATTTAAAAGTTTGAAAATGGATTAAAAGAAAAAATCCTTAACGTAGCTAATGTAAAAAAACCAAATACAATATATACCGTATTCCCGAATAAATGAAGTTTTTCTTTGAGATATAACACCAGATACTTGGAAAAAATTCTGTGCAACACGTAATCGGTATAGAAGACGAGTATTTAGAGTAGGCAAACTGCATACCAACGTTTATGATACATATGGGTGACGATGAAAGTAGTGATTTTGATGACTAAGACAGTATTATGATTACGCGTACTAGAATGTCTTCACTCGCTTAATGGCTTAAATGTGCCCGATTTAAGAAAAGGGAAATTTTATTAATCAATCTGGAGATTTCTTTTCCGTTTTGCTAATTAGAAAAATGACTGTTCTGAGGAGATTATTCCTTCAACGTTGGGAACACTGTCTGGATATTTTTTTTGTTTCTTCCATTAACTGTTTATGATTGAGGCAAAATACCAGTGTAATATTCATTCATGCACCGGTACATAATAAAAAAAAAGTTTTCGCATCGTGGAAAAATGGCGCACTCAGTTTACTACGATGATGGTGCACATACACCAAACCGTCCTTATAAAATAGACGTATAAAAAATTTATTTAACTTGAAGTGGAAAGAGCCTGTCCGGATAGTAATACCGCGGGAAAGAGGGAAGGGAAGTATAGGATATCGTAAAACGTAATAGCATGTGCGAGTGAGAGAAAAAATAATTCAGGTGTCATAAAAGTTGAAATGAAATGTGAAGGTGCTGGTATATATTAGTATGTGTTTACTATTTAAGTCTCTCAAGTTCGTGTGTATATACAAGGATAATGTTTAGGTATCGCACGCTGGATACAAGCATCTTATTTGGTTGATTGCTCCCAAACAGGTTTCGGTACAAAAGCAAAAAGAAACTAATACTATATAATTCCATCTACCTTTTATTTGGGTGTGGTAATCGTTGAAGATTTTCAGTATTTGCAAATGTGAGGTTTGCTTATTAAGGAAATAGAAGTGGAAGAAGTGCTTCGACTTTTATTTTCAAGTATTTGCCTAAAACGACTTACTTCCATTTATCGTTCGAGAGAATGGTGGAGGAATATGTAGACCTCATTTTATACGGTTTATTTTTTTTTTCTACTAAATGTTATTGCAACACTGAGAGATTCTTATACGAATAAAACCGGTAAGCTCTTCAGAAATTACTGTTTTTTTTTTTATAAAATCTTTAGTCTCGTCTATTTATTTTTCCGAATCTGGTTATTTCTTCACTTATGTATGTAATCTGGACTTCTGTATTTCAGACAATAATTTGATAAAGATGTCCATTTAGATATGGATCCCTAAAAGCAGCAACAATAAACTAAAACACTTATTAAATTATTACTTCAATAATATTTTTAAGTAGTATTTCGAAACAAATGTACGAATTTCAAAAACTCTTCTATAAAACGTGTTTTAAAATAATTATTTCACAGGTAGATAAATTGCTTATACAAGACGTCAAATCTCAAAGTAATACGATTAAACTAATAAGCTTCCAAGCAACAACTTTTAATGTGATACATATGTAATGCACTGTGGAAATGTCGCCCGCCATATCTTACGTGGAAAAGGAATTTTAATATTGTACAAACAAGATGCGTACATCTTCGATTAATTATTTATCGAAATCTGAAAAATATAGCTCTCCGCGTTGCATAAAACATTTAGGGATGTCATTACATGTGAAGTTGCCGCTAAAAGGAGCAGCAGGCAGTTTACTTGGGAGGGAACGTATGCTATCATATATTATTCACGAAATGTTATATCCAGAAGCCTGCAGAGAATTGATCTTGAATGTCATATTTATCCAAACGCTTACTCGTACAATTTTAAATTATATATGTATCGCAAAGCTTGTCCCAGAGCAACCCTTGTTTATATTTAATACTTTGTAAACATTGATACGCTATGTATTTTCCTAAGAAGGGTACGTTTTTTTTTTTTGGAGGGGAGGGGAAAATATGTATCCCGCGAAGATACACCGGGAGACATAAATTTGCACCAAACACGCACAACTTGGCCGCCAAGAATAAGGATACATTTACGAAATTCTTTATCTTAAATATTTAATACGAGTTTCTAGTATATCTAAAATAGATGAAAAAAAAAAAAAGATTTCCTGGCTTGTTAATCTACTTAAATAGTTTATTAAACAGCAGCAGATGATGACGCAATTGAAAATTTTCAACAAATCAGGGCGAGTTGGTAGTAATTTATTTTCTATGGTATTTATTACAGTGCTCTATTTTGTCGAATTTGCGATTTTAATCTGTTTTTCAATTGTTGTAAAAAAAATATTGATTCTATTTAACATCCCATATTCAAAAATGGTATGTAAGGTATATTTCATAGAATGAAAGAAACCTGTTCATCAGCGTAGGTAAAAAAAAAACAATTCTAATAATCGAATTTCTATCTATTTCAGGAAGCTGAAACCGCGATTGCTGCTATGAATGGGCAATGGTTAGGGAGCCGCAGTATTCGGACAAATTGGGCAACCAGAAAACCACCAGCTCCGAAGAATGAAGGTAAATAATATCGCAAATTCAAACACAGACTTCGAGTACCACATCTTAAAACACTATATAGGCCAAACGTTACAAGAGTGAAATATGTAAAATAGAGGCACACACAACACGGTTCTTTATTTGTTGTAATACATACAGTCACTACAGGCGAACGTGGAAGAAAACGGTTTTAAAATGGAAATTGTGTTTACTTAAGTGAGTTAAAGACCTATTCAGACCCGCAATTTAATTTTGAAATTCCAGCAATCCCTACACAAATATTATCTTAATACATTTATTAACACCATTGTTCCACAAGTTGGATGTATGTTAGGGTAAATGAGGTACGATTCTCTGCGATGTATAATCGATCCTACGAAAAGAGAATATAGATTTCATTTTTATTTTAAAATTTGTAAAACAATTGAATTTGACAAACGGCTCAAGGGGACGGATATGAAACGGCTCTTGAATATGTTTGAAAGAATGCATTTGCGAATTTAATAATACCTTGTTCCAAAAATATATTATAAAGTGTTTTTCATTTCATCTTTGGCTATATATTCGCGAAACCGCGCACATATAAACGACATATAAAAAGGAAAACGCGGAACCGTATCATATTGCATCAACTGTTTCTTCTCAGTATAGAAAAAAATATTTATCAGTGCGACAAGAAATCCTACGCGTTTCATCTATTTTAGCCATTTCGAGAGAGAGAAAAAAAACAAAAGATATATCCGCCCGAAATAAAAGCAATTCACTCTAGAAGTAACATCCTACCAGTTCACTCTATTCCACTAAGGCGAGAATTCAACATGTTTAATTGTACTTGTTTATGTTTAATTTAACTTTTAATTAATAAAAGTTAGGAGACGCACAATTTAAAAGATATTATCTAAATAATTACTGCTGGTTCAAAATATCAACAACGTGGTCTGGCATTATGCGTAGTTGCCAGCTTTTTAACTCCCGCACGTATTATACTGTCGCAATGTCAAAAAAAAAAAGGATTTTACATTGAAGGAACTGCAAGTCAATTTAAAAGTAATTATGTTTCACAACTGACTGAACCTGAAGGACTTGAATGTTTGTGGACATCTAGATATAGTTGCATACTATGTACAGTTAAGGAAAAATGTATGTGTACAGTACTCTAACACGTAGGCAACACAAATTACAGCGAACGTGGGGGCATGTCACCTCTTTCAACAAAATTGCAGAAAGGCGCAAACATTTTGTGATCGTAAAAATTTAAGCAGAAAAATAAGCCATGAAATTATTATTTTAAGATGTTCCAGGAGCAAATGTTGGAGATTTTCAACAATGAACGTAATAATGATCCATTCAGGCAGAAAATCGTAAATGAATTCTACGTTAGTCTATTGAGCATATTTGTATATTATTATACACCATTTTGACGTCTATTGTAAAAGAGGTCGGTAGTCTGATAATTATTAATCACTAAGAGCCTCTATCCGGTTAAAATTAAGGGAATTAACATTTTAAATTTTCGCATAAACTTGTATTGCATTGTAAACAATTAAACGTTTGCCTTGGGGCTTTAATTTTAATTGTTGTGAGATGTTTTTATTTACCGCAGATTATATAAAAATGTATATGCTGCCAAGCAGTTCGTTACTGCATACAAACTAGATGCTAAACAAGGCTTGCTCCTGGCAGAATTATTACAATTTAAGTTGCTAAATAAATAGAGCGATGTTTAGCTTTTTGTATATTAGGATGCTTATTTTGAAAATACAAAATCTCCATAAGTTTTAAATTACAATCGATTTAGATTCATTGAACTATTTGTATTTGTTGTATTCAATAAGAAATTAGAACATTCAAAACTTCTTTTTGAAAATTGGCACAACAGATATTTGTTAGTTTTATACGTTTTCCCAAAAAATCAGATTTTATTATTAGGTCCACACTAAAGTAATAAATTTTATTAGGTATGACTTCAATCTCGATAAACAAATGAATAACAAATATTCTCCTTCGTAACTGCAATTTATGTTGCCTGCGTATTAAGAAGTGTCCACACACTTCATTCTTTAACTGTAGCGTTCACTTTAAACTTGTTTCGAAGGGTGCGATACATAAAAAAATGAGTTTTTATGATCAGTTTGTTCTTGTGAGATGTTTTAAAGTTTTAAACAATTTATTCACGACACAAAAAATTAAAATAATTTGCTTTAAAATAACCGACAAAGCACATCATGTTGTCCGTTTCTCTACAACGTACAATGTGAATAAATCGATGTCGTCAAATTGCAGGAGAAAGAAACTAAGGAGGAATGTGTTATAATCAGATTCCCGAGGAAGGAGAGTTCAATTAACATTTCCGGCAGGATTTGATTCCATTTTCAGTTTTGGCAGTAGCCAAGATACCGGGTTCTCCCTTAAATTCCCCAATGTACATTTACAGGGAAAAACAATTTCATTTTCTGGAATGATGAGATTCTTGCATTTGTTGATTTTAGGGCTTGTAAGAGAAGGGAAGATAATCTATATATATATATGAATGCAGGGCCACATTCATTTGAGCCAAACTTGCTGACAAACAAATTCAACGAATATGATACACATTTAATTAATTCTTCTTCACTTTAATCGGTTAATTGCACAACAACAATTAAAGCAACAAACCAAAATTCTCCACATTGTTTTGGAGTTATAGCAGGTGAATATCCACGAAATGATCGAAATGCTTAGAGTAAACAAACATTAAAAAAAATATATGTACGTAAGGTAGGTTGTTGTGCATTTTTTAGCGTTAGTCACTACTACAGAGTTCGTATTTCACATGTAACAGTAATTTATAACAGGATTATACAACTGGCGTAGATAATCTCAATATCTATTTTGTTCCTTCTATCCACAGTTCATTATTAATATTTACAGAGTCTTTACCGATACTTCTAGTCATTATTCATTACTTTTTTGCCGTTAGTGTTATTCAAAAAGCAATTTCTTCAGTGAATATTTTTTTTTCGCAAAGGGATTCCCATAGGATCTCTTTATGTTAGATATAAGATGGAACAGTTCCAAAATAAATAAGTCTAAATAAAAATTATATGTTTGATAAAAGTGTAGTAGTGGGAAATGCGCACCGCACCGAAGGCGGCGACTAAGTGAGTTTGAAAATTCGGTAGTCCCAAGGGTACGTACGCTCCTGGCTCATACGGTTGACCCAATCAAGTAGCGATTCTGTAACTGTCAGGAGTTACTTATGTTTTATATTGCTGCAGGGGGCGCCACGGTGAAATCGTTTTCTTTTACCCTATCGAAGGAGGAAATATCACCGGGAGAAATAAAATGTAGAAAAAAAAAAAATCTTATAATTCCCCATATAACTAGTCGCCATTCCTGCATCCTGATTCTTGGAGATGAAATTCAATTTCGCAAACACATTGGGGTAAAAGCAAGAGACGGGAAATCAATCGCGAAAAAGAAACAACGAGAGGAAAGACCGAAATACGTGGTTGCTGATTGCATATATGTTTTTCAAACAAATCGAAAACTGACAAACATCCGAGGACCTTCCGGCAGACAAAGGATTTTGAATATGCGGCGGGCTAATTTCATTTTTTTTACCCCTTTTCGGATACAGCAACTATTTTATATTCAAAGGGTGAAATTATGAAAATCCATTCGTCATTAGGAAATAACTCGGGGGTAGATAAATTATTTACTGTATATTTAACCGTGGACATCATCGTTACGATTCCGCAAATATTTTTTACGCGGATTTATTTTGCTAAAAAAGAATTTTAAATATGCATAGTCTGTATTTTATATAATTTTTGTTTGTGTCGTATTCCTTTTGATCGTTTTCGACCTGTCTGCTTTAATAAAATTCATACAAGTTAAGCGACATATTCTGGAGGGAGTGAAAACAAAACCATAAGAAACTGCAACCTACCCCTTCAACGAAACTTGATAAATGACGATGCATTTCAAGAGATTATAAAAATGACGAATTCTTAAGAAGAAGCAATAAATCCACAGAATGCATGTCCGAGGTAAAGAAAGAAAATACTGATTTTGTTAATGAATTTATTTAAAATTTGAAAACGCGGCAATCTATATTATTTGATAATTACGTTCTTTCAACTGCATATGCATGAACTCTAGGTAGAATGTTATTTTACAAGACAAACAAATTAAAGAAGCAAAAAAAAATGCCTCATAAATACGTACGCCAGAATAGAACAAATAGCCACAGAAACGGAACAAACTTTAAGTCAATGCAATCGAGGGTACAACAAACACGCCAGAAGAAGATGGGTAAAAAACATTATGGACTTCCTTAGTCAATGTCAATGACACCTTATATCTGTCCATCGATAATACGTTGTATTATTATTAAACAGAATATTAAATTGCCTGTCTAAGCAGTCGATTAAAGGGATTTCTTTTAAGATCAAAGAGGTTGATCAAACCAATTTATCCTTCCTAACTCCTTCACCGGCCATTGTTGACAATCATCAAACACACTGGCGCCCTCCAGTAGTGTGCGTGGTAAGTAGAAGTTAATATATACGCTGTAGGAGACATATCGACAGGTGACTGCTATTATTGCCTATAAAACAGCGAAGCACTAAGTACAGTGATTTAGCAACATGTAATTATATAATATATTGCTTTAAATTAGATAAAGAAATACTGTCGATAAATAGCTGGTATTTATTAATGGACGAGTGGCATTTTGCAACCGCCGGATAGTCAGAGTCAGTCGGTACGCATTGCAGATATCTCGGCCATACTTTGACACTAGTCGCATGCCCATCGACGGCTGTTAAGCCGCGCTACCGAAAATTCGCCGCTCTGACCCGCGCTGCGCGCTTCCACCAGGCGAACAGCACAGAATCGTCGCCGAGATAGTCCTAATGATACACCACCGATGTGAAATACGCTTTTAAAGCATCGCGCGATAAGCAACTTAATACGAAATAATCGAATCTGCAACCCGTTATAGGTGTCCGGAATATTCGTGACTATAAATTAGATTTACTTGACAGCACCGTTTTGTATGCTGAAGTTCGCAGGGAGAATGGAGAAGCGCTGAATAAATTACTGGGCCTGTATTGCGACTTAAAGGAACAATGAATCATTTGTGAGGGAACTATAGTGACTGTATGGAACTGAACAAATGACACAATTAATTTATGCTAGCAATTTTAATTTCTATTCTTAAACAAAACTATTTTGACCGGTCGTCGCGTATGGTTATCCTTGTATTTCTTCCTTTTTTCGATCTTAACCCTACCTGTGTTCACTGATTGTGAGTCTTTAAAGGAACAGTCAAAATTTAAATTATCATCCAACTAATGAAGAGGGAATTTTGACTGAATTTCCTAAAAAAATAAATATAGTAACAACGACTAAAGTCTTGACGCGCGCGGAAACATCAGCCAGTGTAAGTTGTGTACAGTAATATGTACAGTAAGAGAGAAAAATAACCGCGGCGATTGCGAGTAAAAAACAAAAAGATAACGTGAACATAATTTTTACGGAATATATTTTAAATATTCGGCTCTACTGAATAAAAGAAATGTAAGGAATTTAAGTATATGTATCTTTTCTGCTGGCGGCAATAAATACAATACAATACATAAATAAAATACTACTGTTCCAAGTAATTTGAAGATTTTATTATTACCTGATATTCAGATAATGAAATAATTCTAATTTTTTAAGATCACACTAATAATACTATATTCTCTTGAAAACTCATTGTATAAGTTATGAAATCTTTTTTCAAAACTCACCATCTTTTAAAGTAAACTACAAACTTCAACAAAGAATTTTTTTCAGATTTTTTGAAACCCTAAAAAAAACTGTGTTTCGAAAGATATAGTCTATACACGCAGAGTTAATATTACTTTAGGTTTTTTTTTTGTTTTGGCTTTATTTCTGGTTATTGGAGAGAAACATAAAACATACATAGTACATTACGCATTGTTCAATTTACAAGGAGGTTGTACTACAATTAATTGGCTCATGTCGCAGTTTTTAACACCTGTTACAATTTGCGGTACGTATTCAAGAGAGCCTAGGGTTAGCGGATTGTTACGTTAAACAAAGCAAATAACTTCGCTGTTAACCCCTTTGAACACAATAAAGATGGTGATCCGGCCCCTTAACGGTAATGAAATTATAATTCAATAATTAATTGATGCGTTTAGTATCGAATAAGAACAAAGACCCCCAAACCCGTCCACCCCCTTTCCCCCTCCCCTTCCCAAACTCCCTGACTTATACGCGCCGACGAATTACTTGGTATAAACGCACAACACTGTTCCTCTAAATTCATTGGCCTTTGTTGTTGGTTAATTTGAATTTTAAATTACTTTCTGCCTTTTTGTTCATTAACTTTTTTCCTCAACTTCGACAGTATTGATTATAGGCAACGGGTAAGGGTAAAGAAATAAAAAGTAATAGTACACATTCAGATAGTTAATTGGTTTAGTTGTAAGTATTGAGAGATGGACAAGAGGACGTTTTGCGTTATTCAAAAAACAAAAGTAATCATTTAGAAGCCTACAGATCGCAAAATATGTTCCAGTGTAAGTCACCACCATTACGTATTGCATTAAATTATATTATATAATACATATAAATATACAGGGTCAAGTTGCACTAGATAGAGCATTGAGTGTACACGTGTTTTGCTTAAGTGTCATTTTGAGTTAGATTTAGTGATTTAGAGTGTCAAAATTATTTCATCTTACGCTGAGTGAAGTATGGGAAGTAATAGTGATGGTTAGAGCGAAAATAACGGTCAGATAATTTTTGTTTTTTTTATTAGAAACGATTAGTTTAGTTTATATGTGTGTAGAAAGAGCTTGCATAAAACATCGAATAGTTTTGTGTGTTTTGCGTGCAGTCGTATTCACGACAATTGCCTTAGCCGTGGCAGATTTAACAGCTGCTATCAGCAGCGATACGATATCAGTATAGGGCATATACGTTAAGATGACTAGTTTAGATGTAAATTTATCACAAATGTCGGACGCTTCCGTGAAGGGAGGCGCTTCGTCAATTGCCAATCCTACAGAAAGTAATCAGTCATTTGCTAATATTGTTAAAGAAACATGCAATAAATTTGCATTTCCAGAAAGAGACCAAGCAATTGTGTTCGACACATTAGATAATACCAAAAAGAACGAGTACATAATAGGTGTAGGCGAATTATTGGGTGCAAAAAATATTTGTTTTGCTTCTAGAATATCTAACGGTAGGGTATGCATATACCTTTCATCGAAACAACTGGTAGAAAGATTTATGAGTGAACACGGCGGCATCAAATTAAAAGATTTGTTTATACCGGCTCGACGATTAGTATCGCCGGCTAAACGTATAGTACTTTCAAATGTATCCCCATGTATACCCCATGAAATCATTGAATTGGAATTAAAACGATTAGGTTTAAGAGTAGTTTCGCCAATTACATTTATTAGGGCGGGTCTAAGTCAGCCTGAATATAATCACATACTAAGTTTTAGAAGGCAGGTATATATTTTAATAGAGGAAAATGACACACTACCAAATTCTATTTTACTTCAATTTAAAGAAATTTTTTTTAGAATATTCTGTAACAACGATGAACTCAAATGTTTTCAATGTAATAAAACAGGACACATCGCTAATAAATGTCCTCAAACTCAAATAGCGCATAATAATATGCAGGAAATTTCAATAGAACCTACTTTAGCCGAAACATCACACAATATATGTCCCCAAACCACAAATGTTGAAAGTAATATTAGAGAATTAACGGAAGTTCAATACAAAAAAAGAGCTGCAACTCAATCTACGGATTCGGAGGGTGCTTGAGATAGGGAAAGTGAGAATGTACCAGCAGAGAACACGGTAAAGTCATTCGATGAATTTTTTGCGAAGCCAAACATGCGGAAAAAAGAAAAAGTTGAAAATAGAAAGAGCACCTGATGATAGTCAATACTTTTCTGAATTTAAGCATGTTTTTGAATCTTCCTCTCAAATACTTACGTTTGATCAAATATGTCAATTTCTACAAGAAGTTAAAGGGAAAGAAAACCCGGAATTTTTTATTAATCCATATACATCTAACACAGATGCCTTTGTCCAATTGTTAGTACATATAGTTCAAAATATGAAATCCAATTCTTTAAAAGCTACGATCAAACGCATTATTAAAAAAATTCAAACGCGTTGTAACATATCGAATTTACTCATTGGCGAACAGGATGATCTGTTAAGTTCGTCTCAGGGTTACACAACTGACAATTCTGAACATTAAAATAAAATTCAAGATTCCTAATAAATTCAATATTATACAATGGAATACTCAATCTGCTGTAGCTAAAAGACCACATTTAGAATACATAATGACTAAATACAATGTTCATATATTAGTACTGTCGGAAACTTGGTATAAACCACAATCTAATGTATCATTTAAATATTATAATATTGTAAGGGAGGATCGTGCAAATGGTTATGGAGGGGTAGCTATACTTATACATAAGTCTATCAAATTTCAAACATTAAAAATCGATCGTTCAAAAATCCCGAATAATCTGATGATTTGTGGAATTAAATTAGACGATTATAAATTTTCCGTTTGCTCTTTGTATCGTACAGTTCAATGCCGTGCAACGCACGACGAGTAGTAGAACTTTTTCGTAGCATACCGAGTCCATTCTTGATATGTGGTGATTTTAATGCACACCATACCGCCTTTGGTTCTGGACAAAAATGACAATGCAGGGAAATATATTGATTAGTGTTATAAATGATTTAGGGTGCGTTTTTATGAATGATGGTAGTGAAACCAAAGTTGGTCGGCCAGGGGAAGTAAAATCAGCAATAGATATCAGCTTCTGTTCACCCGCCGTAGCTCCTACTTTCACTTGGACTAGACTAGATGATCCCCATACGTCTGATCACTATCCTATACTAATAACAATGGAAGATTCTGTAAAAAATACAAATACAATATATCTCAAACGTCGCTGGAAAATAAACGAAAACAAAATGGCATCATATAATCAACATCTGAGTACCTATAGTATACCTTTTTCGCAGTTAAAATCCGTTAAAGATAAAATGCAATTCTTTATTCGCTCCCTTAGAGAAACTACTGACTTAGTGTTTAAAATAAATCACCCGTTTACAATGAAAAAGAAAAACGTTCCAGTATGGTGGGAAGAAATGAGGAATGTTCCCAAGTTATACGCAAAAGAAAGTTAGCTCTGGAAGATTTCAAAAAATACCAGACTTTAGAAAGTATATTATTCCAAGAAATCATGGCATACTCTAAGCCAGTGGTTCTCAAACTTAATTTAGACACTGTACCCCTTTTACCCACACAAACATTTTAGGACCCCTTCTCAGTTACGGTACTAAGTAAACTATAATTAAAATATTAAACAAATCTTAAAGCTTCTATGTAGCATAGAAGTATAGTGTTAACCTTTGAAACTGAATTACGCATCATGTTTAAATAAAAACAAAGAGATATTGTTTTACAAACATTTTTATACATTAAAAAACAAACACACACAAAAATTTAAAGAACAAAAAGCGTTTACTTTCAAAGAGATTAGTGAGAAGGGTGAGCTTGTTTCCTTTTGCACAGTTTATCAAAAATTGGGTTTTTAACTTGGTTAACAATCTTAAATCATCTTCAATTTAATTTGTTTCTAGATTTATTTTTAAGATAGATTAAACTTGAGAAACCCTTTCACATAAATAAGTGGTGGAAAACCCAACAAGAAATTTAACAGCAGTGCTTGACAGTTCTTTGTATTCCTTCCCAATACCGATCCAGAAATCTAACAATGTAGTACAGCAGTGAAATATTTGTTTTTCAACGTGGGATCACAATACTTCAATGAGGTGTTCCTTTTGAAAGATAGTCAAGTTAGTGTCCATAGCATCAGCATTAAAGGGGTCACGTATCCAGTTATACTGTTTCTCCAAAGGTGGAAAGTACTCTCTTATGCGGATCTTCAATGCATTCAAATGCTGGCCCATTTGAGTCTTGAGTACAGTGAAATCAGATATGTTTTTCTCATTATCTTGCAAAATGTAAGTAATCTTCAAACGGCTCGCAGTTGTTATTTTCTATTTGTTTTTCCCAGAGAATGATCTTTTTTACCATTGCATCAGTTTCTTTTCTATATTAAAAATATCAGAAACACTGCCTTGCATGGATAAAATTCCAGATGTTGAGTTTTCCAAAATATCACTTAAATAAGGCAACTTCAAAAGCCAATCAAAATCAGTAAGTACAGAAGACAGATGGGATTTGTGTTCGGTAAAAAAAATTATGTAATTCCTTGTGGAGTTCAAATACACGGGACAAAACATTTCCCGAGAAAGCCATCGTAACCTCAGTATGTAGCAATAAGTTCTCATGGAGGCTCCCCATATCCTGGCATAGAATTTTAAAGTAACGAGATTTTAGGGGCTAGTTTTTATGAAGTTCACAATTTTCACACTCTGATAAGGACATCTTTAAGTTCATCAGGGAGGTGCTTAGCCACAAAGCCTCTCGGTGAAGGACACAATGAGTGAACTTACACTCAGTTGAAACCGTTTAATATGGCCTACCAGCCCTGTGATGTGACCGCTCATAGCCTTAGCACCATCCATACACACTGACACACAGTTTTTCCACTCGAGCTGGTTTTCGCAAAAAAAAAGAATCTAACAAATTGAAAATATCTTCACCTTTTGTCGATGTTTTAAGTGTCTTTACAAAATAAAATATCTTCAAATATTTCATCTTGAAAAATGCCACGTACAAAAACGATCAGTTGGGCTAGGCCAGCGACATCCGTGGTTTCATCGAGTTGTATACCAAGCAAGGACTAGCTCGAATTGCTCCAACAAGTTGTTCTTTTGTGGTCATACGCCAAATCACTAATCTCCTTGAACTGTATCATTTGATAATGGATTGCTGTAATTCTTTTTGCCTCGTTCTCTCCAAACATACAAGAAACAATTTCTGCTGCGGCAGGAGGATTAGGTTTTCGCCAATAGTATGGTTTTTACCAGACTTCGCAATTAAATGACTAACTTTGTAAGAAGCTTTAGAGCACTTTCATTTGTTCTGCACCAGAAAAGTGTTTTATCGTGTTTTCCTACTTTTCAAATCTTCCAAAAGACGTTCAAAGTACCGTAACTCTCATGTTTGCTTTCAAAATGGCGTTTTAAAAGAGAAGATTTCATAGAATTGTTTGATAAAATTTCTGAACAAACAACGCATTGTGGATTAGGCTCGTCTGAGCTTCCAGTCCAAGTAAAACCTAATTTTAAGTACAACTCGTCATATTTTCTCTTTTTACTTTTATATTCATTGCCAGTTTTCGGGTTTTTTTATTTTTTCCTTGAGCTGCTCATTAGTAACAAGACGTTCAGGTCTACTTTCATTTTGTGAAGTTGATGGCCACAGAATTTTGATGTAGATCTTCATGAGGCTTTTCTTTAGGAGCCATTTATCCATTGTTAATTTTTATTGTAAAATTCACTTAGTGGTACCTGATCAGTTTTCAACAGATGTCCGTAAAGTGTTTCAACAGGATTGAGTGTCCGCAGAATAACACAACACACCACAAAAATAACACAAACTGAGAGCGAGCTTGTTAATAACAGGTAATGCGTACTGCAGTGCAGTGACACGAGTGATTGGCCGGCCACACAGCCGCCACTCTGATGACTAAGCCTTAGTGGCGCGCGCACGTTCAACGTGTCCATAAGTGTCCGGTGTGTTTTATTTTACTGTTGGCCGGCCGGCGTACCCCCTAAAAAATTTTCGCGTACCCCGAGTACCACGTTTTTGAGAACACTGTCAAGCGTTTTTCAAATAACAAAAAGGGAGGAGTGGAAAAATTGTGCTATATAAATATATAAAAGAATAATTCGAGATTACTGATGGTTTGGAAAAATAAAAAAATTTCACCATCTTGGTCAGATCATAGTGGTATTAATGAAGACAGAAACAAGTCGACCAAATTCTGTGTTAAAATGAACTCCTGATTTTGTACAATCAACATACTAAGAAATTTTACCTTCGCATCGAGCATTATTGATTGCTCAAAGCATTTACTCTAACCGAGATGAATAACGTTCTAAAGATGTAGAAGATACATACCCGGTTTAGAGATATTATTATCTGATCTAAAGAAACTCCTTCCTGATAACATTAGAAACTTACATGTAGCAAGATCGTATAATGACATATGGAACTTAGAGGTGACGGCTAACGTCAAATATTTAGGGCTTCATATAGATAAAAATTAATAATGGACAACAATATAAACGAATTAGCTGCAAGTGCGAAAAGCTCTTAATTTAATGAGAGGAATGATGAAGGTGTCATACGCATAGATTTTTTTTACTGCTATTAATATTTATAAGGCCTACATGAGATCTGTTTTTGATTACGCCAGTTTTATTTATGCTAACACTAACAAAAATAATTTAAAAAGGCTTGACATAATTCGAATAAGGCTCTGCGTTTAAGTGCTGGGGCTATGAAGTCGACACCGATTGCAGCATTGCAAATCGAAACTCAAGAGCCTCCTTTATTTTTAAGGAGGAAATATCTAGCAGTTAAATACATATTCAAGCTTTTATGTAGTGACAAGCGTACTATACTAAATAAAGTTAGCAGATTAGCAGTTGAAAACCTTACGAGTATATATTGGAAAAAGAAAACTTCTCCGTTACTCGCTTCTGCTTATAGATTTTCTTCCATGTTTCACAGAAGAATGTATCAATCCACCCAGCCAAGATTTCATTCTTTGATTTTCAAAATTATATCAACATAGTACTACCGGACTACAATGGTCAGATAAACCACGATAAGATGTTACATACATCCATTTTGAGCGACCTAGCGGATGCATTAGTGTTATATACAGACGGATCTAAGTGTGTGAATAGTTGTGATTGTGCCTACTCAGATGACAAAGGACAATTGGCAGTAAAATTTAAATTAGACCCTAAATCTAGTATTTATGCAGCTGAGGCGGTAGCGATTCTAGAAGCGTTGAAATATGGGTTATCAACCGATCACAAACATCTAGTGATAATGACGGACTCAATGAGCGTTTTAAAATCTATTCAACACGAAAACAACTTTTTGACTTGCACCAATTACGGTTGAGATAATAGAAACGGTAAACCAACTAAGATTAAAATCGGTAACCGTTGAGCTATATTGGATTAAGGGACATTGTGGAATCCAGGCCCACGACGCTGTTGACGAATTGGCGAAGCAAGCTTGTAGGGATGGAGAATTATACAGACCTATTCTGACTATATCTGATTTAATTTCACACTAAAGAAGCTATTCTTAATGACCGATTGGGACAGATATTGGAAAGAAACATATACCGCACATATGACACTATGCTTTCGTGCACCCTACAACAAATACCAATTCATGTATATAAAATACCCAATATCACGTTTCTACCGTACAACCTTATCTAGACTGAATTTGGACATGGAAGATACCCGCCCATCTGCACAGATTAAACATAATAGATTCACCAAATGTATTTGTGGCTACGAACAAGGTGATTTTGAACCACCTCCTCCTAGAATGCCCTAAATCATTTAAATGTAAATAAATGAATTAATATGAATATCTAGTGTTGAACTCCATCCCATTACCAACCAATGTCATAACCCTATTAAATTTAAATAATAAACCAACTTGTGATAAGCTCGATGAAATATAAAAAGGCTAAACTACTCATATATGTCTACTATGCAGCATACCCCATCCTATTAAATCCTCTGTGGGTTAACCCGTTAACCGTTGGCCGATTTCATGTGTGTGTTTTTTTATAATAGTCAGTCTGATAGGCCCAGCTGTGAAGTGTGCTATCTCCTGTACAATCCTATTATGCTGGCATATGGGCTTAGGACCGAAGGCAAAAAAAAAAAAAATATACAGGGTTATGCAAATTTCGCCATTGCAAACCATATTATTAAAATAACCAACTAACATATAACTTATTCATGTTCAATTAAAGATACTATGTTAGTGCCTACTGCTTTTTAAATTGCATGCTTCTCACATCTTCCCAATGTATTCCCACCAATTTAGTTATAGCTGTCAACTGTCAAAGGGTTATATTCTGCATTTGCAGTAAAGTGTGGGAATTTGCGTTTATACTTGGTATATATTTATTTAAAATAAGTAGTTATTACAACTAAACCATACCGAAACCATTGTGTAAACAATCGAAGGAGTTAATAGTTTCGTTAATCGTGGTATTTCGACACAGAACGCGGGGAACAACGGGCATTACTCCGTCATCTTCGTGCGAGGAGTATAAAATCCATATATTTTTAATGTCATATTCTTTACAGTATTTCGTTTTTAGAGAGTAACAAGTGCTCTAAACATTCATGTTGCAAACATAAGCAAAATTTCATCCATGAGTAAACAAGCAATTACATCCACTAATCCAAAACGAAAATGCATACGAAATAATGTTGTAAAATTGATTATTCCACTCATTGTCAATGTGCTATTGGAACACAATTTATGACATGTAGAAAACAGTGAGTATAATACAAATATTGTTCCAGAAGTGGTTCTTTCACATACATTTTTTCAGACTAACGTAACACATTAAACATTTTGAACAGTGCTCTTAAAGAAAAAGACATTTCTATGGTTGAAACACATTGTTGTGGTAAATATTATTTGTTTCAAAGAAAAGGAAGTTTGTTACGAAACGATGGATAAAATAGCAGATCGGAGGATGCATACAATTGTATAAAGCGGATTGAATTAAATTAATCTGGAAATTTGACGTACTTAGTGTACAAATATTGGAACGAAATTTGGAAGTAGCAAATCAGAGAGATTGGTTTGGGATAGAGAAGAAACTTGTATACTAATCGTTACTGTGAATACTTAAGCGATAATGGTCCCGATTAAATTATTGTACTCACTTGTGCTTTTTTGTTAATTTTTTCCACTGCTATCATGATTAACATACTTTAAATCCTGATTTTCAAAAGAATCATCACTAATATTACGGTAAATGTTATTTTTAAGAGTTTGTTTATTCACACTGTCAAAAGTGTTTGACAGTTAAAACCTAACAGTTTGTTTAACGTTTTGATGAACAGAAAATTTGCACAAACGTCGTGAAGTCATAGCAAACTGACTCACGTAGTACCTCGTCTGTCATATAAATGAACTATAAAACTTTTCACATTTAATTAAATGCAAATCGGGAATTCGATGACTATATTCATATCAGAAATGATGTTAGTTTTTTTATTTTAGAATATAAGGAAGTTGAAGCTCGAGAGTGTACTTTCGAATCGAAGCAGGGGAAGTGGTTGCTTATTAACTGACAAATGTATATTTAAAGGGAGTCGAACACATTGTTACGCCACTGATTCATGTAACAGCGAAAGCCGCAGAGAGTATATGGAAGGAAACGTGTGCGTGACTATTATTCGTTTCCTATGCATTTGACACGACAAAACCGAAGCACGCGAGTAAATTTGTTCATATGGTAATCCGTGATCATGACACAAAGGGGAAACGGGGATGAGAGACGTTAACCGCCCAGAAGGTTAAGAGAGAGGATGCTACTACTACTATATACTTATTCCTGTAACCTCCAAACAGAAAGTACAACAGATCTTATTCGCACGTCTACTTTAGACGAGTATAATCAGAATTCTGTTGATAACGTGCGTTGTGTTTTCGTGTTTTAAGATGCCTCCATTGTATTTCTCAGATATCGTTTTATAACGTTCCGTTTGCCGTTAAGTCCTCCACAAGCTAACCCCGCAACTCCCAACCCACCCGCATAGCGAACAGGTTCGGTCTCGCTCGGCGCCAAAAGCGGACCGATATAATTCGCACTCTCACTTTTCCATTTAACGAAATCTATTCTTACGGGACATTCTTATTACCCCTCTACTAAACACCAACGTTAAGATAAAGACTTTGATTTAGATAATTGACGTCGAAGTTGCCTTGCTACTTCTGCCGATGCTGATGTGATGGGAGGCAGAGGACGTATAGAGCTTCCGCTACTAATGTCCGTCTCTTTATGAAACATTTTTTCTCCTCGAGAATTCGTAATTTTTTCAACATTTGAGAATCTATCCATCATAATATCGTTTGTTTTTCTTCTTTCGACGCCTTATTCCCTCGCATGATGTGTTTTGTTGTTATTAGGTCACGTGAGAAAGCAGGGGAAAAGTCTCACAAAGTTCGCCGGCTATATGATTTTATATTTACTTCCCCATTTTTTGCTGTTTCTTTTTTGTTTTTACCACGTAGCGATTTATAAGTACAAAGTCGTATATGAGGAAACTGTTTAACAATAGAATATACAAGCGTGAACTGAATTGAATTAAATGGAGTTTAATATTAATATGCGTTCAAAACATCATATTTTCTTAAGCTTTAACAGAGTTTCAACGCGTAAATTTTAAGTTTACTTTGTTTCCTAATATCTTTCAGGCTGTTTTGGTGATTGAAAGTATTCCTTTTTCTAATATCGAAGAGGAGCAAAGGTTAAAACCGTTTTAAACAACCGAAAATTGATTTTTTACAACATGAAAAATAAAATAAAATAATTCTAACCTCCGTCAAGGGTTTGTAAAGAGATAGTTAATCTCCTAGGTGGACAAGTTGTGTTGTGACCTCCTTAAAAGAGTAATATATCATCCAATAGTCGATTTGCAAATTAAATTTTCGTTTCAGTGAACTCTAAACCTCTAACATTCGATGAGGTGTACAATCAGAGCAGCCCAACCAATTGCACCGTCTACTGCGGAGGCATAACAAACGGTTTAACCGAAGAGCTCATGCAGAAGACTTTCGCCCTTTCGGAACAATCCAAGAGATACGCGTCTTCAAAGAAAAGGCTACGCATTCGTACGGTATGTGCACACTTACGAGGGAGAACACTAAAAAGAATACCAAAACCACCAATCTCGTCGCTTTTACAGTTTCTCCACAAAAGAATCTGCCACACACGCCATCGTCGCCGTACACAACACCGACATCAATGGTCAAATCGTGAAATGCTCTTGGGGAAAAGAGTCCGGGGACCCGAACAACGCACCGGTCACGGGACAGGTAAGAAACTCATTTGTCGTCCAATGAAACAAGGACACTCCTTAACTTGGATTATCGTCTCACAATAAAGCAGGCCTTGGCCACCGCTCAATACCCCTATGGAGCGTATGGTCAACAACTGGGTTATTGGTACCCTCAAAGTTTTCCAAGTACAGCTGCCGCTGCCCAAATGCAAGGACAGTTTTTGCAAGGTATGCAAGGTTATACCTATGGGCAATTCGCCGGATACCAACAATCCTATATGGGGTAAGTGGAAGGGTCTCTGACAACTCATGATGTAAATGGAAAGAGTAACGGGGGTTCAATTTCTACCCGCAGAATGGGGATGCAAGTTCCGACGGCTACATGGCAAGGTATACCCAGCCAAGCCCAACTGCCGGCCACACCACAACAGATGGCCGCACCTGGTGCTGCTTTGCAGCAACCGGGGCTGGTATTCCCCATCCAGCAGTATCAAGTATGTACCGATGAGCTTCTCTGGCGATAATCCTATGCACGAACATGAAGAAAAAAATTGCTTGCGATGCTTGTGTGAAAGAAAGTACGTCTGAGTAAAGTTTAGAGGCATGTTAGTTTAGAAAGAGGAAAGTCTAATACTTACATATATATTATATATTACCTCATATATGATACCTTACACTTTATTTAATACAAAATAAAAACTGTATGGTATTTGCCGGTTTTTGCCTGTATTATCGAGCACGGTGCATGGTACTTTTGACATATATCCGATGATAATGATGAATATAATCGTACAGTCTTATTCAAATTGCAAAAAGAGAAGTTGTATTTACAAAACAAAAAAAAAGGCGATCGCAGAAGCAATCCAAAATTTCAATCGTCAAATTAATTATACAAGGTAGGAAATACGGCCTTAATAGACAACCAGCAAATGGAGAGTCATAACAATAATTTGGCCTATATAAAGTTTAGATCAAATGTGTTAAAACGAGAAAACTTTAGGTACAAAATCAAAATATGCTGCGAACCACAGCGATCACACAAAAATATATATGTATGTACATTACCACTTACGTAATAAGAAGGTTTTGATTTTATATACATACATACATCATCGTATTTAAACCAAATTACAGGTTATTTCGCTTATACCCTGTGTATATTAAAAAAATGAATCATAATGAATTTAGTGATCAGTTATTTAAAACATTTTCCATAGTTCATTTTTAAAATCTTCCCAAATTACAATCAAAACAATTGTTTAACTACTAATACATATTAGGGTGATTGTTAAGCGGACTTATTTGCAACAAATGTCATACCGGTATGCCGCAAAATCCAACTGTTGCTGAGATATTTCGAATATTATGTGTTTAATGTTTTCATCGACCACCGTCTATTAATAATTCAAGACTATAAAAACAATATGAAAGTGCCAAATATATGTCGGGGTTTCGCGACAAGTTGACGCAGTTTCCTTTTGAACTTTGACGATCGTTTATTCGTGTAAAATTAATAAGTATGTATTTTTAAAATTTAAAAAGCTATTCTTTTTATGCGTGATACTTGAAAAGTTCCAATTAAATCAAACAAAAACATTATAAAAAATCTAAAAGTGAGAAGTATAACCAACATTGTATTTTAAAGAAATGTGTTCGCTTGACAGTCACCCTGTATATACACAGCTAACTTACTATTTTTCCCTGCCTCGAATTTAATTTAAATTAGAACGCTTTGTCTTAGTTAATTTTGCTTGTAAAGTAAAAGTATTGCGTCTAATACTCTTACTTTTTTTTAGTTCTCCTTTTAAAGTAATTTTGTAAGAGACTGTATTTTTACTCAATAGCAGCAGCTTTAGTAAAAATTTTCTTTTCCAGCCGAAAATATATATGTACACACCTTTGCTCGATGGTTAGTTGGTAATACAGTAAAAGAAATAACAACAGATTGTAAAATATCATCTATCTAAACCAGCCCTTTTTTCTTCTTTCAGGCTCAATGAAACACACACTTTAGTCACCAACTCAACATAGTGATATTTTAATACAATTCAAGAGTTCTCAGTTTTAGTTAATTAAACAAAAAAAAAATATGACACGGTGCCAAATTTACAAAAAAAAAAAAAAAAACAAATACAACTACTCTTCTTTATGTTTCTAGTCGACTATACATTTCGTCAATTGTTTATATCTTATTATTATATATTGTTAATGTGCCATAATAATTTAAACACAAAAGTAGTTTAACACAAGAAATCACTGAAATCCATCCATCTCTTTAGTTAACTTCAGGGGAGGACCATTTTCAAAAAACCAAAAAAATTATCTCACTGTGTTTGAGTGAATGCTGAGAGAGGTTGTGGAACCCTGCACTGCGCATAGCTAGTTTGGTTTCCCAAAGTATTTCAATGGAAATGTCCATCCCAAAATGTTATAATTACAAGGTAGTTGATGAAGATAAGATGTGGGATCGAGATTTCCGTTGGAATATAACTTTCAAAGCGAGTCTAAATGTGAAATTTAAAATCACGCAACCAAAACTAGTTAATGCTCCCGCCCAAAAACAAAAAATACTAAAAACTTAGTACACTGGATTCTTGCATGAATGCGTACTCCTCATACGACATCTGTTAGCAGTTAGCTGAGGAAGAATGGTTAGCCCCTAGTCTTTTAGTGTGATGGTAAACGTCGAAGAGTTTGAAAGATTGAGAAGTTGAAAAAAACAAAAAAATTGGAGAATACAAAATGGCGGCTCAAAAATATATTGAAGCCTCGATTCAACTTCAGCAGCGCACACAAATCAGCCATAATTCTTAAGCAGCCGCTCTTCGAAAATGTAAAAAAAGAAATTGAAAACGTTTGAACAATCAGTATACTGGGGTTTCCCTTTTTACCGAAAAAAAATATACCTAACTTTTTGAGTTACCTTGTATTGTACTTACGCGGTAGTGTTATTACATTTTACATGTTAAACATGTTTAGATCATAAGGAATTTGTAAAAAAAAAAAAATTGGCCAAAAAGAACGGCTTCTATTTTGTTTTTATTTTTATAGTTTTATTTAACTTGTACAAACATGAAAGTAGACTAGAGATAGTATTGATAGTTATTTAAAAGTGACAGAATCCAATGATCGGTGTTATTATATATTTACAACGATCATAATGGCGGTATATTAAATAAATAAATAAATAAATAAATATTGCACTTACTGTCTTATAAATGTGTATATGTAATGTAATTTATGTGTTAATTATATACATATTATACAATATATGTAAATGAATGAAAATATTACGGGATTGAAAAACGCGGTAATGGAAGTATTTAAACTTAATACATTAATGCTATTATTACATATTATTTTTATTAAACAAAGGAAATCGCCCACAATGGTGAGATAATGACGATTAAATCACTTACTACACAAACTGTTTCAAACAAAATCGTTTATGGTTTTTATTAATTTCATTATTTATTGAC
The DNA here is from genome assembly GCA_004143645.1 of Protaetia brevitarsis. Taxonomy (NCBI): domain Eukaryota; kingdom Metazoa; phylum Arthropoda; class Insecta; order Coleoptera; family Scarabaeidae; genus Protaetia; species Protaetia brevitarsis. The sequence continues at coordinate 1,307,133 of RXPK01000020.1, forward strand.
CGTTAGTTACACAACTTCATAAATTATTTTCCTAGAAGCGATATAAAAAGCTGAAGTACAAAAAGTTTTTACTGTAACCGAATACTGCTATTAATGTTTATCGTTAAAAATAATAATTCTGTAACAAATGTATGCGTATTTTCAAAGTAATATATTATTCTACAGCAAGATAAGAAAAAAAAAACAGTTATATCAATATTAACAGTAGAATCAGATTTGAATTTATAAATTTTATAATAATTTAAAACAACGAGAAATATAGTAAAACCTCTCCTAACGGGCAATTTAAAGATGTTTCAGATCGAAAGTATAGGAATTCACTATATTAGACTGTTTTAAAACGTCCAGGTCATTTTCTCCACGAAAATAAAATTTACCTTGCCTTGCATAAGTCGAAAAACTACTTAATACTTTTTTATTGATGCATGTACGTAAATGTGACAATATAATTTTCTTTTATAATTCTATATATCTCCTGTTTGATCATTACCTCTCACTAGCAAAAAAAAAGCGATTTCATTTCTTTTTTGCAACTGTCCTCTACTTGACCTTTAGAATTTCCTGAATAAATTAATGCCATTTTTTTTATCTGGTGATAAATACACATACAAAGTCATTGTATATAATTTATTGTTATTGTACGCATATAATCTTTTAATACAAGTTTTTATGTATTACCACTTTAGAGCTGGCAAATACTCGCATCCGTGGCTGTCCGTTGTAGAGAGGTTTCGCTATATATTATCTGTGTTAGGCTTTCCAACAATACAGCAGTTAGGTTTGTTGATGTGTATGGATGCAAAACAAGCTGGTATATTATAATAAAAATGATATGAATTATTTGAAAAATAGGTATGCATACGATTTTAAATTTATGAACACGTCTTATATGAAGACATTATGTATTTTCGAAAACTAACAAAGAACATAAAATATATTGAATAAGGGTATGGAAGGAGTAAGAATGAATTAAATATATTTTAATAAATCAAGGAGCAAAATAAGGAGTTGCAGAATAGATCAAAAGACAGAATAATGGCAATTCAGAGATAATGAAGGCTATATATATAAAATGAGTCCACTTTTCGGGATTTACAATTATAAAATTTAAGACATTTTTTTTACAAATAAATCCACACTACAATTTTCCAACGAGCAGCTAATTTTTCAAAGAGGAGGGAGCATCCAATGAAACTCAATTACAACACTACGCACAAAACCATTTAAAGTAGAAGCCGTATGAGACAATCCTAAGACAATTCATAACTGTCCACTGAGATTGCAAAGAATATTGTGGTATTAGGAACAGAATAGAGATCGAATTGTAACTGTATTTGATGAAATATCTTAGTGTGTTTGAAACTAGCTTTGTTATGAGGTTATAAGAAAAAGGTTGGCCTAACAGCAAGATGAAGTTAAAACAATTTCGGCGAACATCGATCAGAATTAAATAAGGATTCTTCTTGCTGATGGAAATCTTATAAAGAAGGCAGGATAAACATTTAGCTGTGCAAAATACTATTTTAAGGGCGAAAAAAACATATATTTTGGCCACGTACATATAGTAAATAACGGACAGGGAAAATAAACCTGATCGATTAAATAGTATTTTATCAGTAACATCGGTAATATATTGCACAATATATTATAATTGACTCCAATGTATCGATATGTTTATTATTTATCTATACTCTTGCATAGACCTCAGTCGCAAGGCAATGAAAAAAAAGCATGAAATCTCGCCAGGAGCGAATACAATCACATTTGCGGTACCATAGAATAAACAGAATGACAACAGCTGATTCTTCTATTGTTATCCAGGGGTTTCGTTTTGAGAACAATCCGAAAGGTTTTTACGTTGGTTCGTTTCAGTTCAAAAATATCATGTATATAAACAAGGGGAGCGTTATGTTTTGGTGAAAATAAGGTGATTCGTCACAAAATTTGGAAATTTGGTTTTTGATGTTTTTAATCAGGTGCACACAAGAAAAGTGTACTTAAAAATAGTTATGTAATTTCAGATGTAATTTCGATGACGATAAAATGCAAACAAACGTAAAATCTAAACGTAAAAATGACGAATTTAGAGTTTGCGCTGAAATTCCACAATCGCCTGTTGTCACTTCTGTTCACTTGAAGCGAACAAAAACCTAATTCAAATTAGTAAACCAAGTGACAATACATACGGGAGTTGCAAATCCAGTTACAATTATTATTGTGCGAGTGGATAAAAACGGCCTAAATAAATTGAATTAGCGAAATGCATTTCAGAACTATTTTTAAATATAATCTTATTGAAAATGCCTCAAATTCGTCTGGAGGAAACTAGAACGGTTGTTTTGAAACAGTCTGTAAAGTAAGATTGATTGATTGATTGATCGGTATAATAGTGGTGTAAATAAAATTAGAGAAGTACCAAACTGTACAATTTGTCTTACTGCAAAGTACGATTGCAGGTAAATTTCAGCTTATATTGAGGCTGGATTTATTGAAAATAAACGAAGAATATTTGTATCTATTTTCATAACGCGTAGAAATCAACTGAACTTTGATCGTACTTTTCATGTCATGCAAAGTGTATAGTTAATATAGTAAATGTGATTTGCATTGTAGCAGTAGCTCAGTTGTAAATAAGATTATATCAAACCATCGAAGAAGCAAAGATAACTAACAAAATCAAAAAAAAAGGTCCTATAAAATCCAAAGTAAAACATCTAATTTAAAATTTTCACATGTTTGATATGATTAAAGCAGGGAGGTTTTAATATGAAATTTAAGAGAGTATACTGCGGGACAAAATAAAATAAATGTAATTAAAATGACATTTAGATAAAGAGATGAGTATTATCTAGCGTTTATATAATAATTATAAATAGCTATTATTCGTTATTGACAGTAAGTATATTATATACATATTATATATAAATATATAAATTGCACGCATGTAGAAGCACCTCAAAATATGTAACGGCTGTATTAGTGTTAAAATATACAATACAACATAATATAAAAGGAACCACTTGCCCTGCCCTAAAAAAAATATGGTTGTACAAATATCAATTAAAAATAAGATTGTTAACGTATCATTTAACAAGAAAAAAAAAACGAAAAAAAATAAAATGTAATAATAATACTTAAAAACGAAAAATACAGCAACATTACCGCTGTATTCTGTTCGGACCAGGAGAGAATGAGGTCACCCAATTTTAAACCAGAAATCCAATAGTCAATTAATCAAACAAAAACAAAAACCCCTATTAAGCATTCGCACATCTTGGCGTTTTACGTGTTTGTGAATCCCTAAATTTCTATGAGCCCTAAGACGACATCAATCTGAATAACGAAAAAATTATCGCTTCATCTGTAGCCTGGTCAGGTAACTTCGTCCATGGGCAATCGAAATGTACTTTTTACTATTTTCTAGAGTTACCAAATACATTTCAGAAAAAAAAAGATTAAATTGGGCAATTCCTGCTGCAATTTTTCGGTTGAAAAAGTTGCAGCTGTATTTGCTGCAAGAACTATTTAGGTAAAACGTGAAGTCGGATTCGGCACCCGAAAAATGAAAAAAAAAAATTCAAGTATTTCTGTGCGATCCACATGAAATTAAATCTAGAAATTGGATTTTTTTTTTAACGATTGCTTCTAAATAAAAATTACATCTAATAGTAAAATAGAAATACAATCAAGAGAAGAAGAAAAAAAAGGAATTTGATAAATTTAGTATTTCTTTTTTAGTTTTTTGAGTTTCGAATCTCCTTACATAATCAACACGAAAGAATTTTGATCGTTAAGAATCTAACAGTCTTTTCAACGAATGGTAGAAAGTATAAATGTAACTGCAGCATAAACTTATTGAAGAGATTGTAAAAGGCAATTTTTTTACTGTTACTATTATTAATTGATATAATTAGTTGTTGTATTTGTTAATGTTTTATGGACCAGCTGCTGTACATGTATGTTTATTATATTATTATTATTGAACAATCTATTACAATTGTGATTCTGTGATACTGTTTAGGAGAACTTAGTTTGTACATTTATCTAAGGTATTTCTTTTTTATACGCAATGGGAAAAAAAAACATGTATGTATATTCTGGCTAGGTTACAAGCCCTCTGCATTCAACCAACATGTACACAAAGAAAAACTTACACAAATCTTTAATAGGTGTTGTGAGCACGTCTTTTAAAAAATATCTGTGTAATAATAAATATGTATGTATATAATTATATAATTGTTCCAGAATATATTGTTACCCTAAATTGAGGCATTAGAACATATCAAAAAAGGTAAATGTTTCGCATTTGTTATATAACCGCAAGAGCAACTTGTCCATGTTGGTTCTATGAAAGAGCTTTACCTCCATTTTAACTAAGAACCGAATGATATGTACTAACAGAGATTCTTATAATCGATATTAAAGATGTTTGTCGATAATTTGTTGTTTTCAGCTAAAAAAAAAGGCAAAAAAAATCAAATCTAGAACCTCTAATATTTGTGCATATTGATATTTTGTCGAAATATTTCCGGTGTTTAGAATTACTGTGTACCATAAATGATCAACAATTAAGAATTAAGGAATAAAAAATCAATGTGCTTAATTTCATTTCCATATTAACAAACAATTCTAACTAAAAACGTAAAAAAAATGGGCCAAAATGTATTTTTATGTATAGAATATGATAAAACAGATATAAGTTATGTGGAAAGGAAATTGAGGGTATAAATTTAGTGAGTATAAGAAGAAAATGATATATAGTCTGTTCGATATGGTAAAAATTGTAAAACACCTATTCAAAAAAAAAAAAAGGCAGCGTTAGGAAAACTTAACAACCGTAGCGGAGCGTATTGAACAGTCTGTATATCCTATTTTTTATTACCTGTTTTAGATGAAGCGCTTTCTTTGTGTAGCATATTTAGCACAGTTGTTGAAAGGAAATCAAAAAGACACACAACAAAAATCAAAATGTAAAAATTATTCCTTTAAGTTATTAACCACATTTCTAATAGGCAAATAATTTAATACGAGAAAAAGATCACGATTTCGTTTAACCGGCAAAGGTATTAAAAAAAAAAAAACAGAATTTTATTGTAAGTATTTCTAGATTACGGAACAAAAAAACCTTTGCGGGCTAATAACAGGGTGACAATTATATAAAAAAAAAGTGTTTTATATCACAGGCTACAAAACGCGTGAAAATTGGGAACGCACCACAAAACATTATATATATATATATTACAAATGGAAAAAAAGCAGACCTAGGTTATATTATATAGTAGAAAATGGAATTGAAATAAAGACAGTTATATTGAATTCATGTGGTTTTAATTACCTAATTCATCCAAGCTTCCTATCACGACCGATTCCTACTAAACACAATGAATTCCACAATTCAAAACAGAAATGCATCTAAAAGTAGTTAAAAGGAGGAGCTAAAACTTTTTTTTACTTAAAACCCAAAATCCAATTCTTTTTAAATGCGAGATAAAAATACTTTACGTTAAAAAATTGTCTCTTAATTAGTAGATTATTAAGAAAATATGAAAAATCCTACCTTCGATTTTAAGCGTGTCAAATGAACGGTAAGTGTTTAAGTTAATCTTACTTCAAATTGAGAAAGCTCCATCGGAAAAGGAAATTTAAAGCTGGCGTTTTCAAACGAGCTCTAGAATAGAAACGCAATCTAAATGCCTCAATTTGAAAAGCAATGTTGGATATGTGACTTACCCGGAATTATAATAATCCAAAGTCTTAAATGTGTTCCTTATAAGGTTATGCCGTTGGGAGCAACCACTGTGAAAAAAAAAATATTTCTAGATTAAATTCTTTTAATCAGGATATCACAATCAACTCACCGTCAAGTAAGGTTCCTTGCGCCTCCCCAATGTTCCTTCCGGTAATAAAAACGGCAACGGTTTAAAAAACGGGCACTACCCGAAGCACTCTGAAAACGAAAAAAAAATCACTGCATAGGTGCGCAAATAAAAAAGAGAGTGGATAATTAGGGAAGCAACCAAATTCTTACACATCGATTTGAATGAAATTTGTAAAAAGGTCAACAAAAAAGTTGTTGTTAGTTCTTTTTTCAAAGAATAGATTCGAGCCCGCCAAAATAAATTTCCTTCAAACCAGTGTGTGAGTTTGGCCCGCTTTGTCGTGTAGATGAACAACTTACCCGGCACTGAGAATCCTTTCGCCAGACTCCTGGCTGCAAGGTAGGTTACATACATCATATATCCGAAGCAAAAAAAAAAACACAATCGAGGAAAACGGATGGGGAACCGGCAAGCGTAACTCGAAACAGTAAAAGTGAATGGGCTAAAGGTTATACAATTTATATGTATGTCATTTAATTTTAACCAAAAAAAAAATTGCTGCAAAAATCCAATGAAAAATTAGGATTCATGTCAAATCGTGATAAAAACAAAAGGAAACTCATTAATAATAAAGTAAGTAACAAAGCATGTGAGCAAAATCACTATATTAGTAATAAAATTATTGTTTAAAGAGGTAAAAAAAATTATGATGAATGAAATAGATTAAAAATGAATTAATTACAACTTTATGTTATTAGACTAAGAAAAAGAGATAAAAATAATGACGGGAAACAGTAAGACACCAACAAGTAAAAATTGAATTTCGAAGTAAAATTAAAATTAACTGATAATTACCTCAACCTTTAATTAATTTCTTATTGTATGTAAACGATTTCTAATAACAAAAAGAAAAAAAAAGAGAATATATAAATATGTATTGTAAATAAAAATAATAAACGTATTGCATTTTGTTGCCATAATCATTCGATCGTTTCCGGACAAATTGGGTTCGCATAAATGAATATCCGCCATACCGTAGTTTGCGCGCGGTCTAGCAGGCTCTACGGACAAAATTAACATGTATAAAATTCCGAAACCCGACGTTGAGGTAGAATTTATACACAGCTCAGTCGGTGTTCGCACCCGCCGTTTCCCAGGTTGTTAGGTTCTTTATCCCGCGGCTACTGCAATTAGCAACGAAACTGCAAATGTCTAAACCATCCCTCACGAATACCGAACAGCCCAGTACCCTCAAATTATGCACAATCATCCGATTTTACTGCCCAGTGTTTTATATCTGATTAGAGTAAGAGAAAACCGACAACCCGCCTTTCGAAATGTGAAAAAAAAAGATGTAAAAACGCTCCTGTTTCTAATAAATGACGATACTCAAATTAACTACGAAATTTGAAACAATTGCAAAGTGGTTAGAACAAAAAATGACAATACATTCCATAAACTAGCAATTTATATATAAACAGAAAGGTTAAGTAAGAAAATCAAAAAAAAAAACATCCGTTTTCCTAGCCTTATGTGAAAAAAAAAAATAGTCATTCAAAACAGTTCTAATCCTACCTCCTTCACCTTACCATTCCGCTACTAGTCGCGATATAATCCGATGAAGTATACTCCATCTAATACTCTGTAATGTAGACCGCAGAAGCCAGCTCAGCTACGAATAGAAGCGTGCGCTTCATACATATAACGATGTATAATATAAGGACCTGTTTGTAGTTGAGATGGCTCATGTGGTATTCCATGACGCATCTGACTTGTATGTTCACAAATAAAAAAATCTTGGGTATATTGCAAAATCAATAAATTAGTGTCCATAATATAGTCCCTACATATCTCACCAAAAATCATGAAAGCCCCATTCAAAAAACCGATATTTTAGAAAATCCGATAATCGTAAACATAAACAATTTTAATATTACCTAAAAAAAATCACTAAAGATGAATTTCATTATCTTTCCAAAAGAGTCAAATAATCCCACATAAATGTTCTTTTAAAACATTGCAAATCAAATGATAAACAAAATATTAAAAAAAAAAAAAAAATTGAAACGATCATCGCACAATCGATTTCTTATTGAAAAAAAATTAAAAAGGGTTAGCATCAAGGAATTGAATACAATAAGATCAAATTTCATCGCAAACTATTAACTCTGAAACCGAATGCGCACCTTACTACCTGCAAGAAACGCGCATCGCACTAGCGGAAAGAAAAAGGATGCATTCTTAAGCTCCCTACGTTACGATAACAATTTTTTGTGGGTCCATTTTTATGCACAGGGTCTCAAATAATTTACGCGTTAAATAATAAAATATTTAAACAATGTAATGGCGATAAATATAATATTTAAAATCTGGATATTATTTCAATCTATAATCAATTTGCTTTTTGTTTTTTTTTTTTATTTAAATTGAAGAATATTTTTTACTTTAAATATAACAGATACTAAAGTTACAGAAAAAAAAGTAAAACATGATTTAGATATTTCCTAAAACAAAAATTTGCTAACCAATAACAGCATTTTTCTATTAATTTGAAACAATCATCACTCGAGTTGGGCAATTGTCCGGTGGAGCAGATATGTATTGCGACGCGGGCCTCAAATAATGTAATATAAATAAAGCAGATCAATCGTATTATCGTAATTTAGTATGTATTTATAAAACATAAGTCATATTAATAGACAAAGCGGACGAACAAACGGGCCACCTTACGATGCATTCGCATTTTATATCACTGCATATTTAGATAAAATAAAAATGTTTAGATTTTATAAGAAAAACAGGCACTGTTGTTACTGACTGGCAACTCTACCGTTCATCTGCTTTATTGCAGTACATCAGTTGGAACGCATGTTCTAAATACGCACCTGCCGCGCCGGAAAATTTGCCCAACTCTAATCATCACAATCAATCTCTCATTTAAAGAAATTTAAAAAGAGTTTGCGTCAACTAATTGAATACGCAGATATGTAGTATTAAAAGCACTTACCGCGATTTAGTAATAGTAAAGTTCACTTGTATTAACGCTTAAATTATTATATACATATAAGCTAACAATAAGACCAAATTTCATTGCAAACTATTCATTTACTGAGGAACCGAATGCGCACCTTACTACCTGCGAGAAACGCGCATCGCGCTATCGGAAAAAAAAGAATGCCTTCTTAAGCCCGCTACGTTACGATAACCATTTTTTGTGGGTCCGTTTTTATACATAGGCTCTCAAATAATTTACGCGTTAAATAATAAAATATTTAAAGAATACAATATTTAAAATGTGGATATTGTTTCAATCTATAATCAATTTGCTTCTTGTTTTATTTATTTAAATTGAAGGGTATTTCTTACTTTAAATATACAGAAGTGTTTAGAAGGGATACTAAAGCTACAGAAAAGAAAACAAAGCAAAACATGACTTCCATAGTACCTAAAACAAAAAATTCCTAATGAAGAATAGCATTTTTTTTTTAAGATTCAAATAATCACTACACTATCGATCTCTTATTTAAATGAATTTAAAAAGAGCTTGCGTCAACTAATTGAATACACAGATAGGTAGTATTAAAAGCACTTACCGCGATTTAATAATAGTAAAGTTCACTTGTATTAACGCTTAAATTATTATGTACATATAAGCTAACAAGAAGACCAAATTTCATCGCAAATTAACTCTGAAACCGAACCCGCACCTTACTACGTGCCAGAAACGCGCATCGCACTATCGGAAAAAAAAAGCAATGCATTCTTAAGCCCTACGTTACGATAACAATTTTTTGTGGGTCCGTTTTTATGCACAGGCTTTCACATAATTTACGCGTTGAATAATAAAGTATTTAAAGAATATAATGATGTTAAGCTTATATGTATTATTTGAGAGTTTGATATAAATTCCCTCAACGCTCTAATCAATTCAATAAATTGCTGTTCTTATTCAAGGCCACCCAAGAAAATCTCAAGGCAGTTAAAGAAAAAGTTCTAGTGTCACAAAGAAAAACAGAAAATCCTACAAGGCAAATCAATTATTTTATTTGGTAGATTTCTTCAGTGAAACTCAACTATAAAACAAAAACAAAACCTGGATTATATTATGATATAATTACATATAGGCTTCTCTACATTAGCAGGGCAAAGAAGAGCCAGTTTGAAAGAAAAATATGTATATGTATATCAGTTTAATACTAACAGTACGAAAAAAGTAGGAAGCACTTGACGTAAAAAAAAAAAAACGCAAGCAAAAACACTAAACCTTAAAATTTAATTTAAAAAGAACTCTACAATGTGTGACAAGTTTAGGAAAAATAGTGAAAACTTTGCCTTCTGAGTTAGCAAGAATAGACAACACAAAAAGATATGAAGATCAAAGCAAACGTTCCGTTCCTAAAAAAATCTTTCCCGGGCATATATAACCGACAAGACAGGTGTAGTAAATCTTTATATCTCAAACAATGAAATTCAAGGCTTTTATAATAATTTTCAAATTTGTGTTGTAAGTAAAAGTATGTAGTATATCGGTACTTCTTACTTATTGTTGGTAGCTAAACGCACAAATAGAAATGTTTGTTGTTTTTAAATGTACATATAGGTAGGTATATTATCCTATTTATATTTTACCATCATATAGACAAGCACAGAGAAAATATTGTTATCGATATTAGATAAGGGTATAACAATAGGACACAAATCTATATGCGATTATAGTTATTTCTATATATCAAAGCGTTTACTTTTACATCACCATCTCTGGTGTGTCTATAGTAACACGCTATTTGTTCAAATTTAAATAAATATATTTTACGGCTTTTACAAAAAATATATTTTATTTAAGTACGGTACTATATATCCTCATAACAAAATGAACATGCTGAAACGCATTAAACAGAGAGAGAGAGAGGTACATTTTCCCTAGTGATAATCCCTTAAAAGCAGTTGCTTGTGAAAGTTGTAATAATTGTGAATTATTATAACAAAGCCTCCTCACGTTTCTGCAAACTTTTCGTAATTTATTAACGCAAGTTACACATACTGAATTCTGTCAACTTCCTATAATAAGTATGTCAATCAAAAACTAGGTAGAATGAAATTAATTATCAACAAGAAAACGTTGGATTTTTCTTCCTACTGGAATCCTTTTTCCTTAAAAAAAAAACTACGACCCGGATCTTTAATTTTTATCAGTTATCGAAGAACGACTCCATCCATAAATAATAAATCAATTAACTTTTTCAATTAGTGCACAAGCGAATATTCGATGCACATTTAGGCTTGCGTTAATAATTTCTAGGGCAAACCCCTCAAGTTCGCTACGAATACAAAATTAGTTTTCGTGTTGACTACTGCGGCAGAAAACTTCAATTAAAAACCCTGTTTGGAAAAGCTTAAATTGCCACCAAAAGAGAGAGTATTAAACGGCTATAAGAAAAATATAAAATCGAAACACGTAAGTATGTAAATAAAGTGAAATTTCTTCAATTAGCATTTCCTCCGTATAGAAAATATTGAATATGTATTCACATTCTACCAAAACTATTAGAGAATCTGTGACGCTCGCAAACATTTTACTTACTGTCTGATTTCATTAAATTTAGCAATGCATCAGTTTCCATCCATGCCATCAAAAACACTATAGACGCTTGACGATACATAATTGCCGGTAATGTTTTCATTAGCGTAGATAGTATGAATGACACAGTATTCATAGCGTACCAGTATCTCACTTTTTCATTGTCGTATTAAACTTTTTGACCACTTTTCCATAATTAGGTACCGAAGGTCCCCGACTAAGGGCTTGTCTATTCTATCACTCGTTACAGTAATACATTTTTAATCTTAGTTTTCACTATCACTACGTAATGTTAATAGGGTCCATGTTGTCTCTAACGCTATAAGTAATAAATAAATCTTGTAATTTTTGATGAATCTGTAATTTTATAGTATTTACCGCAAGCACGATGTCAAAAAATTGTACCCATCGTCCTTTATCCCCCCCACTACTTTACAAATTTCTTCATCCACTCACACATTTGGTTATTGCCCGCCCTCTACTCACAAATTATTGTAACTTTATTTCTATATGTGAGGAATTCAGTTAATTTATTTAAAACTATAGAGAGATATATTTTTTTATGTTTCAGAATCATATAAGAATTCAATTGAACAATATGTTTTCATTTCATCTTTTTATAGTTCATTTTAATTGAAGGTCCGTTTTGAGCGAGTTTCACTGTATATTTGTCAATGAAACACTTAAACTATTAAATATTTGTTTGATAAAATAAAATTTGTTGATATTCCACTTCCAATAAGTAATGTTTTAATTTTTTTCATTTTAAGTAATTAAAATTTACTTATAATTTGATATTAAAAATAATCTGAATTCATTACTGTTACCAACTGCTACAGTAGCCATTTTGTTTTGCCAGCGACGCCACACCATCACTGCCATATTGTACAACAGAACTTCATTGCTGACTGAGAGTGTGTTATACTTGTCTTTTCGATAAAAAACAGTTTTTTAGTTGATCTAAGTGATAATAAATGTTTTATTCTAAATTTGAATCGAACGTCTAGAGCACGGGCACGCGCAATTAGCTCAAAACCTATTAGCGTGCCAAACATAACCTGCACGAGGTACGTACATAAAATATGTTGTACATACTTAAACATTTTATAGTTTAATAATTTATGTTACACAATTAGTTATTATTTGTAATCTGATAATCATATTCTGTATTCATTAAGAACTATTTACCCTAAATTAACCTATATCCAAACCATTAGGTTCTCCAGCTAATGGAATGCCTGTCCGTTGCGGTAGTTAGCTTTTCGGAAGAACTTGGTATATTCAACTACTCGTTCAATGCAAATATAGGAACAAAATGGTGAGTTTGACTTGCATTGCTATTTTAATATAGTTTTTAAACGAAAATAATTCAATTTTATTGGGATATTTTAGGTTGGATTTAATATTTTACATATTTATTCATGTGTGGTTTATTCTTTATTCGTAAGTGTTAGAAAAACACAAATTGTTCATGCGCACTTATTTTGAAACCTACATATATCTCATATTTCTAATTTCTATAAAGGGTTATACGAAATAATGTCAGTTAACCTAAGAGAAATTATCCAAACCATTACGTATAATAACGGAAATAAAATCCTCAAATTTATTCGGCAAAATTACTTTCAATAAAATTCCTTGATGAAAGCGAATGAAACATGACTTAATAATCACTGATGGCTGTTACCCGATCAGACTATCTCATAAATTATTATCACGAACAATCAATGATAAGCAGCTCGTAATAAACTATCCAATACGTGAATGCGGTATTCGCACATAGGAATTCTGACGCGATTGTAAATATCCTACATATAAATAACTACAAATAGGAATATTGTCAACTGGGTTTAAACATTTTGTAAATTCTGACTTATTGCGTTGATTTATAAGGATTTCCTAGGCTTACAGGCCGTCATATTTACATTAAAATACGTCGAATTTAATGAATATATAACAAATATATTTAGGTACGTTCACAATATAATTCTAACTTCCTTAGTGTTAATTTCTTGGGATTTGCGATAAATTTAATTTATATAGGATACCTATAACAAAATTTCAATCAAATAGGGTTGAATTTAACCTGCACATATACCGACAAAAATTGGGATCCATAATAGCTTCCTTTTTGTCTAATTCAAGCCCGTACTAGCTTTTTATTTTACAAGAACAAAAAATAGTTGAAACCTTATGATATGTCGCGTTTTGCATATGTTGCTAATTATTATATTACTAATAATAGTCGCGATCAATATGAATTTACTTAAGAATAACAATATCATGCCCTGGTGTAGAAAAAGATATCGCTTAAACTATCATGATTTATAAAGACAAAAAAGAAATAAGATACATTACAACATTATAACATTAAAATCAAATGACTGTGTGGGAAAAAATTATTATATTTTTTAAACGTAGGTAGTTCATTGGTAAACTAAATACTCACATATAATAATTCTAATAAAATTTTTAAATTAAACCAGAGTTTAAAAATATATTCAATCATTTACCAACTGCACAAATATGACAATGCGGCGCACTCTATGATGGGGAAACAGTTATTACTTTTTCTTTTATGTAAATATCTAACATTTTGCTTTGTTACAGTTAACGAATATTTACACAATCAACAGTCCAAATTTAATATATAAAGAACAACGATTTCATAATAATTGTCAGCCATTTTTTATTAACTATCTTGAATTTTTAAAATAAATAAGGCCTTTGTGTTTGTAAAATGTTACTAGCTGTGCTACCAACCTCGCATTTCTCGATATGCAAACAAGCAAAACTGAAATGTACCTATTAGGGGGTGCCCGGCATTTTAACAGGTTTAATGTTAAATGTAAAATAAATTTCAAATGAAATGGTACGACTAAACTTATTCATATTGCCCATATTTTGATAATTATTAGGTTTTACTATAATTAAATATATAAATATGTAGGTAATAAATTTCTAGGTTACATAAACGTCAACATTTAATTTCCCTTAAAACAAAAAGCATATAACTGCTAAAATATGTGATTTCTCTCTATTTTTCCCTAGGATATGGACGTAGCTCTAGAAACCTTAAATGGTTTCTACAGATATAAACCAAATGAGCTTCATAAACACCTCAGGTTATATGCACTGGCTTTAAACTGTGTGTCTGCAGATGACTATGGCAATATTTTAAAGAACATAGTAAACATTTTAACAAAGGGTATGGTAATTATCATGCTACCAATAAGAACCGGAGAGAAATATATTGTAAAGAGTTTACCTCATCGTCGCCACTTGCTTTATAAGTATTTACAACAATACAACTTTAGACGTAGCAACAATGAGCTCCTGGAATTGCTGCATTCCCAACTGCTGGAGAATTTAAACATCGAGGATGATATCTGCGAGATTTTGAAGATACTCAATGTACTATATACCAGACATCTGTTCTTCGATCAGCGATATTACCTATTGCAAGTCTTACAGAAGATCAGCTATAATCGAGATAAACGCTGCCACAAGCTCATATCGCAGGTACTAGAAAGATTGCTGAACAATCATTTCTCGAACCCTGAAAAATATGCACTGCTCCACGAGTTATTCGACTTGTCACGTTTTGGTGTGATGGAATTCTTGATCAGTAGCTGCCTGTTTAAAGTAGCAAGGGACGTTTGGGAACACTCCCACATTTATCGATTGATGAACTACGTGATGCAAGGCTTCGCAGATAATAATTTAGCCTTCGCTGCTTCGATTCTATTCAATACTATCATCGAAATGGTAGATGATGAACATATCAAGTTGGTGGTCGTGATTCTTAAATATTCCATTGAAGATCGACCCAAAGAAAGGTATTTATCAATAGTTCTATTATAGTTAATAAGTATTTGGCATTTGCAATAGTGGAATTGTCTTTCATACATTTCTTCTTCGCTGTCATAATTTTTCAATGCTTAATGCAAGTCCTTAAAATATAGGCAATACATAATATCTCTGTCTTATTAAAAGTCTTTTGTTGCTGGTAATTTCCGGGATATTGTACAACGATGTTGTCTATATTTTTTTTTATGTATATATATTATTATAACTAAATATAATATTTTTTAGAAATCTATTTAATACGAAAAATTAATAACGTTTTTATATTTAACTAACAATGATTAAATCAACATACTATATTGAAAGGCAACCTTTAAATAAAACAAAATAATTATGCTTTTGTCATTTATTAAACAAACAAAAAATATTTATATATTTATAAATAATTTTGACATCACCCCTTACAATTTATATTGCGTATTTTTTATAATTTGAAAAAGTTTTCGAGATAAAGGCGAAACGTGATATATTTTCATATTTTTCTAAAAGACCTAAAAACAAGAAAGAGGAAGAAAACGAAAATTGAATGTGTGCATTAATCCTTATTTCAGCTCACGCACTTTAATGCAAAGTTTCACGAAATACATGGTGCCAATTTGCGCAAAACGATTTCGATCAGAGCTCGTCGACTATTCGACCGATATGGATCTGTGCTATCGTCTCATTATATGCAAACATATTTCCATTGCGAAACGTTTTTTGAAAAACCGTTGCCTTTTAACGAATATAATCGCGGAAGCTTCAAGGAGCAAAGACAGCCAAGAGATGGCGGACGGATTTCAGTTGCTGTGCCATTTTCACAGCAAGAAAGTTTATGTGACGAAGAATGACGTGAATTTATTCAAGAAAATGTTGCCTAATTTGCCAGAGATGACGCCAGCCATTAAGCGTTCCATCCGTCAATTCATAAGTCAAATTTGCGTTAACTTCATATGCACGGCAAATCGCCAAACTTTCACGATTCATTTGGATTTCTACAGATGGCTCTACGACTTTTTGTATGCTAACATCTTCACTCAAACGCATTTCGCTGAAATCGTCGCTGAAGTATACTGCTATTCAATGGAGGCGCTAGTTAGACCGTCATCGCACTTAGTCACTCACTATTATGTGAGACCTTTGTACGAACATAATCCTCTGTATGCGACATTATTCAACCAATATGGACGATATTTCGATTATATCGTTATACATTGCTTTAATATTTTAATGCGGTCAACGAAACCGTTGCCCGTACCGGAAAAATGCCTTATGCGAATACTACATCAACCCTTAGGCGAAGATATGGCCTTCATGGCTTACCATCACTTCTTCGATATTTTGCCGTTGAATCTGCCATGGGCTAACGTAAAATCCGTAAAATGGGCGGCGATATTGGTCAGATCTTTAATACACACCAACAAGGTCGAGACCCTTAGGATCTTTCGCGATATGATCAGTAACATCATAAATGAGAAAGTCGAACGCTTTCGCAATCCTAATGCCGACGCGGACATCAATGAATTCGCTATATACACTCAAGTCGAAGTATTGACCATGTTGATGGAAAATCCGATCGTTATTCAAGATTACATAACCGAGGGCACAACAGCGGCCGCTAACATCACGCTGATTATCGTGCCCTATTGTAATCATACCAAGGAGAATTTCGACCAGCTGAAAACCTTCAAGAAGAACATCGAACGCACGATAATCGTAAGTTTCACCTTAAAAGGGATGATTTCAAGGTTCGATTTGAATGAAAACACCGTTATTAAGGGATCAAATCAACCCTTGAAATTTAGACAATTTGAATGGAACTTATCGCAAGATCCTACAAATCGTCGTCATCCCAAATTTACAATCTAATCTGCCTTCGTACGTATTAGTCGTTACTTTATTCTGTTTTTAGTCTTTGATGAATCACACTGTTAGCGCCGCCAAACTAGCTGGTTATCCATTACGACTCCTTGGTACTGTACTCAATATGGTCGGCGATATAATAAATTTTGTTCCCTTGAAGAAATTAATAGTAGACACTTGCAAACGTTTTCATGAAATGGTGAAGGACACGCCTAGATTCAATGACAGATACATCCACTTCTACAACGCCCAAAAATTCGAGTTCATGCAAGACGACGAGGCCGAACAGATGAGCTTGCGACAATCAGCTGGAGTTAGAAATGTTCTGCACGTTCTCCTCAAAGCCATCGACAAACCTGTACGTATAAAACTGGTCCTTCTTTAACATACAACCTCATTTATTGGATTTGCAGTATTTTCTAGAAAGCGAGATCGTGGACTTTTTCACTAATGACACCCCAGTAACTATAGACCAGTTGAATTTGAGGCTGAATTTGCTAGAATGTCTAATCGCGGACGCCGATTTGAAGCAGAGGACAAAAAAATACGTCGTACCGATATTCGAATTCGCTTTGAAACATCTAAATCATCCTAGCTCCATCATAAAGTACGTTTTATTAATTGTCATATTACCCAATTGCAGTCATTACTTCCGTCCACAGAAATTCCAGCGTCCTACTAATTGCCGCAATCACAACCAGATTACTCGGACCTTTATCGGAAGGCGGAATTCGTGAATTGTCTGCGTTCGATATTTTCATAACAAATGACGCTCTCACCGAGATGATCTCCGAATATCTTTTCGACCCGTTCGATACGAGTATCGACGTGAAAATATGCATCCTAGGTTTTCTCTGTGAATCCAACCGTGATGGGCATTTGTATAATTTACCTTGCCCATTCGAATTAGACCGCTTGAGAATGTTTTTCACGGATGAGCTACTGTGCGATTATGCCATATCAGCGTACATATCCTGCGTTCCAACCAACAGCCTCTTTGCAGCCGTGACGAGATTATTCCAACAGCTAGATTTTGGCGACGAAAACGCTCTCAGGCTAACGAATGAGGTGGAGTTGGTTATGAAACTGGTAAAGCGCTATGTCGAAGCGTTCCCAGAAGGCGAAAAAACGGATTTGATCATCGCGGAATCGGACAAGGTGTTAAAAATTTGCGAGAGCGAAGAATACATGGGGAACAGGTGGAGAAAGTAGCGTTCACATTTAAGAAATTAGAGTGTACCCCAAAAGAAGTTCTGGAAGATAACGAGGATGAGCTTTTCCGTATCCCGGACGAGGTAAATTATAATTATTTATCTTGTCTCCTCCAGTATGTCAATAATAAATGCATAAGTAGTAAAGTCGATTTCCACTTCGTTGAGGTTCTTATCAATTATTTATTAAACGCAGAAAATGTTCCGATTGAGTTTATATTTTGCGCTAGGGATGTGGCAATGAATGTCTTGAAACGTTCGGTGCGATCTATTGAAAACGTTCAAATGATTAAATTCATCAAACCACTCGAATTAATCGATATTAATATCCAGGAGTTATACGCAACTTTCATTTGTAAGAAAGAAGTCCCTGACGAAAATGACTTCATCGTTCTAAATAATATCCTACAAAACTCCATCAAATTGTTCGCAATACCTCGAGGTGTAGGAAAAGCTAAAACGGTTGTCAATATTATGGAGAACGTAACGAGATTTTTATTTAGAAATAAAATTAATATACCGAATTATCTTCTAATGTTATATATTCTCACCTACACTTCAGAAGAGATCGATGAAAAATTATCTAAACTCTATTACTTTTTAACTGCCGGAACCATCACTGCCCAAAATGCGGCCTGTTTCTAACTCTTAACAATTTAGATTTGTATTTAGAAGATAAACGGTCGCAGAGGGAATTATTGACGAGCCTGTTGGAATTCAGTAACCGTGCTGTGGACTTTGATTACTCCTGCATTTATTCTGATCCTACTGTTATTATAGATAAAGTCAATTTTCAGTTGAAATTGAGTGAAAATGTTCTATATTTATTACATTCGTGATTTATAAATATGGCAAAGTAATAAATATATTCTGAAAATACACCATGTTTCATTAATACCTTTGTTTAGTTGCAGAGCTGCTTCTGAATAGAAAAGCATCCTAATTAGAGGTGTCACCGTTGTACTCCGTCCAATAATTTTTGAAACTTAACGTACCTGGCTGTGTGATACCGAATTTTCTTAAGAAGAATAGTTGATGTTTTTTTTTTTAATATTCTCAGGAAGAATTATTTTGAATACTATAAATAGTTGTAAGTTATAACTATGGTTCCTAAATTTATCAGTTGTAACTTTTAAAAGGCTGATTTCAAGTAGTATTGGTAGATATGTTAGTTATATTTGGATGATCCAAGTTCAAATACCGCTGATCTGATTTGTTATGGTATTGAACTGGACCCATCGATCGTTTCAAGACTGGCGATTCAAAAGATATTTGAATGTTAGTTTTTGTAATTTTGTATTTTTAAAAAAAAAAAATCTAGTACCAAAGAGTATTATTCGATAAAACAGATGAAGAAGATTCTGAATGATTAAAGTTCAAATATGAGCGATCTGATTCGTTATGGTATTGAAACAGACCAGTGATTTATTTTAGAGATTTGAAGTTTTTTTTTATCACTGTTAGATTTTATTTTTCTAGTTTTTAAAAAGCTGATGCCAAACAGTATTGTTCGTTATAATTGTTAATCCCAAGACTGGTAATTACAGACATTTTCTTTTTCAATGTTAGATTTTAAGTTACATCTTAGGTTTAGTCGTTTTGTGTTCTGTGTTTCGTTTTTTTAAATAAAAAGTTTTATTTATACTTTTGTTTATTTTATAAACCTATCAACATTTTTTCTTGAAAGAAGTAGTATTCCCTTTTGGAGGCCTTAACCAAGCAGGGCATTCAATATTTAAAAAAAAACCGTTCCATTATACAAAATATCCTAATAAATAATATCAACTTATGTCTTGCAATAATTTATTTAGTGATTATCGTGGGCACTTGGGCCGTTGCAAGTCATTTTCGAAAAACTTGAACAATTTTAAAATAAAAAATAAGGTCCTGCCACATTGAGAAATTCATTCCTGTATTACGTCCAGAAGATCGTAGAGTAGCAAAATAAAGGCCGCTTTACAGTTCGCAATTTTTTGTATTGCGCGCAATGAAATATTAGAACACGTTCTATTCCGCGCCCAACACCAATAAGATTGCACACAGCTGATCGAAATCCATTGAATGCGCATGCGCTATTTGTATTGCACGCAATACGAAAAATTGCGAACTGTAAAGCGGCCTTAACAGTATTCATTCAAGTTTATTGTCCATAGGACACGAATAGTTATTTACGTTAATGGAGTCCTTGTTTATATATCTTAATAGTTATACAACTGATTGGAAGTACCATCGGGTGTTTGTTAGATGGCGTTCTGTGCCAACGTAAAATCTCGTTTACGTCGCGCGCCACCTAGGAGACACCCAAAGGTACTTCAATCGGTTGAATAGCTATTAAGATATATAATATATAAACAAGGGTAGAGTGCGGTACAGCGCGAGAATTCAAAATCAAGTCATTTGACCTAACGCACAATATTTGATTTCGATTGTTTGGCCGAGAAAAATGTTCCGAAAGTCGCATTTAATTTAGTAATTAATACGCCAATGTGGCAGTTAATACATGTCGATTGGTATCATTGCATGAGGGCCGTAAAATAAACCTACCCCATCAGCTCATAGATAGTGGTGTGTTTACAGTTGAGAAGGACAAAAAATAATGAACAATTTTGAAGCAAATGTGCACGGGAAAATTATACGGAATACATTAGTATTTCATTTAGTGTTGTTTGCAGATATTTGAACTATCTCTCTGATGATAAAGGACTGGATTTTTTATTTAGTGCTATTATAATTTCTTTACAAAAATTATATAACGTGCTCCGTGTATGACTTCCCTCTACAGGTTTAAACCTCAACATTTCCTCCTTGTTTTCCGTTTGGACAATGAACTTGAATAAAAACAGTGTTGTTTTGCTACCCTTCTATTCCCCAGAACCTCATGGAAACTCAACCATAATAATTTAGACTATGATTTTGACGAAACAATGAAAGTTTATCTATACCGAGTGATAAGATACGTGGGAACTAACATTGGTTCGTTTACCTGATAACATGATTATCTTCATAAAATAAACAATACATTCTCTTTACATTTTTATTATTTTATGCGTGTATGCAAACATGTGGGATTTGGAAATAAATCAGGAAAATCGTGTAGGGTGTTTTTCCTGCATATCGAATTAAGATTTCATATATATTATATATCATAAAACGAAAATAGGGCAGCAGTATCGTTTTAATATCATACACTCACATAATAACATTTATGCAAATAATAAATTAAATACTCTGTAAAATCGCGAAGAGAAATTATTTCGTTAAAACTTTCTATGGCCAACTTTGAACACTTATTTATACAACTTCTAGCAGAAGTAGCTACACGGAAACTTGTGTTTAATAATATTAACCAGTAAATTTTGTATATGATAGGTATTAAACTGCAGTTTAAAAAAAATAATTTTATTTTAATTATTATCAGACTAAGGCAATTTATACGTGACAGAAATGACGTCAATCATTTCGTTCGAGTTTATTGCTAATAGTAAAATCGTTTAGTAAATTTGTTAAGAGGCATTTTTGTCAAATCAAAAATGTATCAAACATACAAAATATCTGTTTTCAGACATATTTGTTTTCGCGGGTAAAATCTGTACAACAAAGGTTATTCGACCATGTATGCGTTACTAAGTGATTGGTGTATGATTAATATTATAAGGAAATTTCATATTATCTTCCACTGTTGGAGCATAAGAAATGCCTATGCTTAAGTTAGTAACAAATGAATTCAACATTAAAATTACATAACTTCTCTGAGCTTGCAATATCAGGAAAGCAGCACCGCAAAATAGTAGATACCTAAGTAGTAAGATCCAGTCCATTTATTTGACATAAAATTTAATAGGTATTGCTGACTGATACATGTTTACATATTTAATCAATATATGTGTGACTGAACGATTTTGTTAAATATGAAACATGGATTTATTCTAGAAAATAGAAAGAAGTTATGCTTATTTTATAATTATTTTTAGTATTTAAAACGGCGATTCTTGATGTGAAGGTTGGAATAAAATCATAATAATAAAAAAAAAATGCTATACCATTTATGGCTACGCAAGATAAGTGTAGACAAACACCAGTTTTTACCATTTAAGAGTAGTTTTAAATGAGTAATACTTAATTTATAGAAGGCAGGCTTACACAGCTTACATGTGTATAGTTAGTTTAACGATATTGCGTATTTATATCAAAGTACTTTGATTAAGAATTAATATACGGTTTAACTTATTTTAATATTAAGTATTTTCATAACATTTTCAATTTTATTTTTAGGGGTTTGGGTAACGCTTATATGAAGTTGTATTTATTAAAAAAAATGGTACCTACCTACATTGAATTTCAAATTTTAAATTGAGGTCAAAAGACACTCTAACAAGAATGGTAGCTGTATTTGCATTGTAAAACATAAACACACTCACTATTATATGCACTAACAATGACCGGGACATTAAATAAAATTTTAATTTAAACGCCAATTAAATGAAGTACGCTTAATAAACTTAAATTTTTAAATGTTTGACATGGAACAGAATTCAATTAAAACAAATATATAGAAAAAAGTCATTCCACAAGAAACTATTTGCTTAAATATATTTAAAATGAATATTCACTTTTTAATGCTTTTAATTATTTTTTAAAATACTTTGAAAATTAAATTTTTTTTTTTCTCCCCAGTGATAAGTACATTTATTACCTTACAATACATGTGTAATACTTCACTACTATTTATGCGAAGCAATGTGTTATTGAAAATCTAGTTTTAAGAAGTTGTTATTTATTGGAAAACACGGTGCTTTAAATTTAGTGCTTTCTTTGTTTATCTATTATTGAGATTTTTCACCTATAGCCCCACCACTGAAAATGTGCGCAACTACATAATAATACCAGAGTGTGAATTCAACTTCAACGGAGTACTGATGTGCTTATTTCACAATTAACGCTATTTAAAATCAGTGAAAAATACGTTGCCAGAGAATTTCATGTGAAAATAGTTGATGATCAGAGAGAAATCCCTTAAAATTGCGAAATTGCATAACATTGCAGTGAAAAGTTGGATATTTTAAAGCCCGGTGTTTATGTGTACGAAACGTCAAACTGAATGAATAAGGAAAAATTTATGATTTTTGTTTACAAGTGCTACAATATACATGAAAACATTGACAATACCAGTGAAATGTGCGAAAATATATGGCGATGAAGAACATCATGACCCCAATTAGAAAACTGTGCAGCAAAAAACGATAACAATACAAACTTTTAGGTTAAGTGTTGCGTATTTGCAGTTATAAAAAAAAATAAACGATCAGAAACATGTTGAGTTTAAAGAAGGTTTACAGAGACGAACTGCTACAGTTGGCTTTGATTTTAAGCCTCCTTCGTGTGCACCCGGACTCTTATTTGGAAAGCGATCTCTATAATGTTACTGACTTCGATTTAGATAATGGCACGAGCTGGAGAACCTTTGGATCTAGCATCCTCCGGCCACACTTTGTCCACCCAAAAAGTTTTGACTCAGTACTCCTCAACCATGAACGAGAAGTCTTCGCAGAGTTAAACTCCTTAGGAAGGTACAATCGAGTAAATTCTATCCATCACTCAGATATCACTGCTTACTTATTAAATGTGAACCGAACAACTGGCCCAAACATTATTGAAGAACCCTTACCTGAGATAACACCACCTCAATCATCTCAGCATAATGAAGAAAACAATCTCAATTTTGTCAACAACGAAGAGAGTCCAGAACAATTAGATTTAGGATTGGAACTAACTCAAGAGGTATGTTTATTTACTGTGTATTTTATTTAAATTAGAATTTATATGTCTGTTGTTCATTATTTGGATGATGTGGTTGGAGGCTGGCTACTTCTACACCACTGTTTTTCTTTTAACTCTCCAACCTCCAAGTTCAACCGTTTTTCTTTTGCTAGAATGCCCAAGAAGCCCAAAATGTCGGCTAAAAATATTTTTTTTTTTGAAGAAAAATGTATTGAAGGGTTAAACCTTATCCTGAAAAGTAGCCACCTCCTTTTACCCCAATTTTTGAACAAGTGACACTTTGTAGAGGATTTATAAAACCACCACCCTGTATATTACTATATTTTCAGGTAACCCGTTTACAGCGTGTGGTGTGGGCGAAAAATGCTACTATTTTGTATAGCAAAATTTTTACATATTATTTTGTATGTGAATTAATTTCTTGTTACAATAAAATATTTTCTAAATCCACTTTTGGCTAATTCAATTTCAAAGATAGCGCATTTCTGAATATATAATTAATATATAGGGTGACTACTACTACTACTTCTACATAATGGAGAGATTAAATGTTGTGCTTAGAACGGACACTTTTTAAAACAAATTAAGAGTATGGTTAATCTCTCATAGATTCATTTAAATCATTTTTTTAACAGTCTATACAAATTGATTATCTCAAATGTGCATTAAAAATGGGGTTTTAAGTTTCGCTCAGGCATATCATAACTACACCTAAATTCTCAGGTGCAGATATTTCTGTTCCTATGATAACAAAGCGTTCATGATTCGACTCTTTGTTTCATGCAGTGTTATTTAATTCCATCCTCTGTTATGATAATAAAGACGTTTGTTAAACCATTACCTAAAATAATATTGTATAGGAGAACAGTGTAGCAGTGTGTATTATAATTATTACGGTGTAATATATCATCAACGAATTTGCTGCGTTAGGATGAATCATGTATTACGCGAAATCGACTTTTTTTATAAGTAGGTATATAAAGTAAACACGTTTTATCTACCTGCAATATTTATCTATTCACCATGTGTATTTCTGTAAAAATGTGTTTTTATTGCCTATTATTTTTTTTGTTTCGCGTTTTTTGTTTTGATCATACATTTTGCGTTTCATTACCTCATACGATATGTTGTTGTGGTAGACAAATTTGTAAACCAGCCGGATATTATTGTGCCCCTCAGATCTTTTCAGGCCAGTTTATTTGCACTGTGCCGTTTTTGTTATTTTCGTTCTAAAAATACAAAGAGAAAGCTCAATATTCTGCAACCACCTACGTAAAAATCATGTGTTTTTCAGCATTAATGAGCCCATGTTTTTGTATACTTGGCGCGGTTTCAATGCCTTTAAATCGTATTCACTTTTCTCAAATCGTCGAAGGTTACTCGACAAAAAGATATTGTCAGCCCTGCCCTTAGCGTTATATTATGTTGTTATTGGATTGATGTCGTACAATGCAAATTTTGTACAATTCAAGGATTTGATTTGGGCAGAATAATCTTAGACACTAACAAGTGTGCAAGAAAAAACTGTTTTATTACTAGAGTTAAATTTTATTTTGCTCTGATGCAACATCTAAAATTAAAAAATTACAAGTGGGAAAGCATGATGACTTTTAATATTACATAACGAATCCGTTTCTACAAAAAACTTCTACCTACAAAAATATTGCCGTTATTG
The DNA here is from genome assembly GCA_004143645.1 of Protaetia brevitarsis. NCBI lineage: Eukaryota > Metazoa > Arthropoda > Insecta > Coleoptera > Scarabaeidae > Protaetia > Protaetia brevitarsis. The sequence goes on from RXPK01000020.1 coordinate 1,332,903, forward strand.
TTATTTGATTCTCTTTTATATTATTTATATGATAAGGATATACATATGTCGGTACAAAATAAAATTATTAAAGGGATACTTGTTTACATTTTAATTAGTTTCGAACTTTTAATAGTATAGACATAGGATTCACTTAAAAACTCCGCCTTTTTAAATCTGTTTTGTGATAATTTTAAGCCTTGTTTACTGACAGTATGATCGCATGAATTTAGTAAAATTTTAAATAATAGAAAAAAAAAATGTGGCTTCCACTCTACGCCTAGCCGTATAGCGTACCTTCACCGCAAGGGTGCTGGTGAATCAGCGTAGTAATGGGAATGATGCAACGCATGGGCATGCGTAAACCGTAACGAGGGAGAATACTTTCTGCTTCATTGTCAAGTAAGTAACAGTTACGCATTATTTGCACAAGACATCTGTTTCTGTACAACTCTGTTTGAGAATCCAATTGCTCTCATCAATGATATTAATCTGCCGAAATAAGTACCTATTGTTAACTAGGACATTACAGTTTATTCATTTTAACTATTATTTAATTCGATTATTATAAGTTAATATTTATTTTTCTCATAAATTGTTTCCTGAGTAATATCCTAATAATGACCCTTTTATCAATAACCCTATTAAATTAAAATTATTATTTGTTATTGCCTTCCAATACTGGGATGATAGCAGTTACAGAAGTGACGTAGTTGATGGTTTACACGTTTTTTATGTAAAAAAATCATTACAACCGTTAAATCATTGCAATCCTCTCATCAGTTGCATGGTGCCATTTAAAAATATTACGTACCTTTAAGAGCGTAAATCTAGGACATATATTACACCAATATATACATATATGGTTCTGCTACATGTGACTCATGCTCATAATGATCAGGAACGTAAATATACCCGAGCTACATAATGGAACAAAAATCGATATACTTTTTAACTTAATAAACAAATTGTTGCCACTGTTCAAAGTAAATTCTCCGTGCAAATATTTTAATTCGTTAAGTTAACAGATATTAGGAAATATATGTATGTTGTACAGGTAGTTACTAAAAGATCATTCAGAGGAGCTCGTATACATGTCGCGAATAATTGTCTTTGACTCATTAACGTCGAAATAATAATATGTAATTTATTTGCTGACTAAGAATATTACAAAGAAGTTTTTTGTAAAGATACAATTACATTATGTTGGCCAAATCCCGAATATCCTTTCATACGCGAGTAAGTTTTCGAAGTGAAATTACACATTTGGAAGGGATAATATCCCTTATTTTTGTTTGCAAAAACGTATGTATCTTTTTATTGTATTTTTACTAAAATTTAAAACATTATAACGACTTGTTTGTTTGATATCATATTCACAAACTTAGTGTCTGTGGTCTAACCGCAGTTCTTAAACAAAACAACATTAAAGAAGAACTATTTTTTTTATTCATTTTATATTTTGGTGTAAAAGTGGAATATATGCCTAATACATTCACCCAAATCTAGATGTGCTTAAAAGAGATTATTACATTATAATTTAAAACCATTCTTATTAAATTTTTCTGATCCCTATAAAAACGAAACTGGTATGATTAAGAAAAACTCATCTATGTCCAGTGAGATAGAATTAGAAAAAATGATCGAAATAAATGGAAATGCATTAAAATCAACTGCACTTGCAATTTGGTACAGGTTATAAGAAATCTTTGCCGACATGGTATTTTTGCAACAAAACAAGTGGATTGTTTCGTCTATATATCGTCAATTAAATGATCAACATATGATGACAGATTTATTTTAATAGATTGATTAAGTAAATCTACATATCTAACTGTGATAAATGCAAAGTCCGTATGCGGATACCATAGACAAAGATAATATATAGATCGAGCTTAGGGATGCGCAGTGTGCGGATCACATAAGGGCCGCCATTTTGAGGTATAACAACGCTGTAATAAAACAATTTAAAATATAAAACAAGGACGTAACCGTAATGTTTTAAAATAAAAAAAAATCAAAATAGGTATTACATCAATATTTAATTCAAATGAATAGGGTAATACTTCAAATTAATATTATTCCGTTCCACATAATAGAATATTTAATCGACGTAAAAAAAAAAACTCGGCCGGATTATATTTTTCCCCTAATATATGCACTTGATATCAGCTAGTTCATCCACTTCTTTAAAAGATAATAAAAATAAGACTACCAAATTGCATCCTAAACATTTGATAATAATTTCTATATTAGAATTCTGGGGCATTCACCTGAAAAAGACTTTAGAAACAATTTAATTGCTTACATTATTTAGTTAATGCATTAGTAATTGTAGAAAGTAGGGCCGTCCTTACAAGTCCGTAAAATTCACATCTAATTATTGTGTTACTAAGCGCGGTGAAGATTTAAAATTTAAAATCGTAGACTGGCTAATGAAAATTAACTTTGTTGTTTGCTCTCCTCGCGAGTAGACAACCCGTCGGACGTTAGTGTAGTGACCCTCTTTCCATATATCTACGATTTCGAAATAGCGCATGATTTAGAAGGTCGTCCAAAAATAAAATTGCGTACCAAGATCAAAGAGGATCTTAAAAATATCCACTGTATCACCGGTATGCATGTGTTTATAATACCTTTTTTCTTTCCCTCGTGTCTTTACACAAATATACACGTGTAATGTCCTAATGTCTGGACGTCGCCTAGCCGAAGTGCATCGACCTAGGCTACAAGAGCGACCTTAAACCTACGCGAAATTTAGGAAACCGTCGCCTATAGCCGTGCAATGGCTTCTTTCTAATTACGCTGTTTACACTTTTTTTTTCAAAGTTTTGCTAGTGTGTCGAGAACAACAAATTTCGAAGGAAGCGTTGGAGGTGTGGGGTATTTTCTTTGTCTGCTTTTTTTTCGTTGTAAAAAAGAGCTTCAATGTCGTGCGTCACTTTAGCGAAATATTACGCCATTATTTTGCGTGTCCTTTAGCTTGTTTAATAAAGGAGATACACAAAGGAATTCCTAACATTTTGGCATTATTACACGCCTTCTCACTCGACTGGCTTGTATATAAATTGAATTTTGAAACTTGCAGTGTAGCCATAGCTAGCCAATTTTTAACTTTATTGTGTTATGTCAATTAAATTTTCTAAAATAATATTCAAAACGCATAAGTATGGGGTGAGCAATGATTGGAAAACTATAAGGCAGCTACATATTCTTCTGATTTGAGTCTTTACCAATTTTAGTAGAATAAAATATCCCAGGAAAATTTTAAAATAGTGTGGCCAGCTTCTGTCAATAGTTTTTAGCGAGTTCTTAGTTATCATCTTTTGAAGCAAATCGATTGATTTATGATTTATGTGTCATTTTTCTATGCAGTCACTGGTATGTTCTATTTTGATAGAATGATGTGGTATAGTAACTACTAGGTACAATAGCGCAATTTAGTTCCAAAAAAAGTGTAGAACATTTCCCATTCACTCTGTAAATATTTCACCAATCATTTCTTTATGATAATCTGAGTTGTTGGTTGATTTTTTTTTAGGTGAAATCGAACATTATCGAATATTACTATGCCACTAACTAGTTACCTTACTTCCTACAATAGTGACGGCTACTAAATAAAAGTTACTCTGTTTATACATTCGCATTTTAAAATAAAAATTTAAATAGATTTTATTTCGTCCTCACATAAATATGTCACGGATAAGGAATCTGCTTATTTAGTTATTCAATTATTAAAGGAATTGTAATCATCGCACAATTAAGAAAATTAATAGCATTTTATACAAACACATACGGTGTTATTTTTATTTTATTTTTTTACCTAGGTCAGTGTGATTATATTTTTATCTTGTATACATATATTTATATATGTATATATACAGATTTTTCTCTTGAAACCACTTCCAATTATTACGAAGGTGACTTTCTGTGTTTGTATATATCGTTTAAATTGTGTGTGAAGGAAATTTATAAGGCAAAGGTTTCAAAATCGCTTACGAAAATTTAGAGTGTAAACATTAGCGTTCTGAGTTTAAACATCTTACGAAATCCCAGAAAATTCGAACGAAATCTATTTTTTTTTGTATTAATATGACGTAAAATTCCCTTTGCCAATGTTCCTCTTCTGGAAAATAATAGAGAATTGTAGAGTTTCCACAGAAAATTTATATATTTAGCTATTTTAATGAATCCTTGGAACCAGCTGGGAACTTGACATTGAACACTTAAATAGTTGGAAATTAAATGGTTTTCCGTTTCCATTAAAAAAAAATCTTGCATATACGCATAACTAAATCATAATTCGGTATTAATTGGATGGGCTTGGAGATATTAACATCAGCATATACAAATTTGAAATCGTGCTCTTCAAAATAAAAATTACTGGCTATTTTAGCGCTGCGATTAACAACGTTTTACGTTAAGGGTATCCCTAACATATATACTGGAAATATTGTGGCATAGCACATTCCCTAGATTATAGCTTATTTCGTAGAATTTCCTTTTTCCCTAGCACCACCAGCTGTGGCAACACTGAGCGATGTATGTATATAATATTTAGACGCGATTGGTTACAAGCGCCATCTCTTGCCCAATGCTTGAATTAACATCCTTTATAGAAATCTATAAATAGAACAGCTTTACGTTCATATCTTTATTAATAGATGGCGAGGTGTGATTGAATAATGTTGACTCATGAAATTGTTGATGAGGTTTAATTTCGTTTCATACGCAATTTTTAAAATCAATATAATTACTCCGTGCTCACAGAAACTAATTAGCGACCTTGGCTTTCCGTCCAATTGAATTTAACTGTAGGATTCACGTAAAGTTGCATGACAGCTATAATCCGCAAATTGCCCAGGGTCTCCTTATTATTTTGCGTTTAGCGTCAAGAAATTGTTTATTATACACACGGTTAAATAATCCTGTGACGCAAAACTTTTAGATATTATCTGAATGTATAGATTATTAACAGTGGTTTCGATATATCTTATCGCTGATAAACAATAAAGTTTGCTGCATTATTTTAATGTGACAAAAGAAAAAGTAAAAGGAAAGGAAAATACTTTATGCGTTAAAAACCACGTGTTTGTTTATATATCAGCAAATTACATGTACTAAAGTCAAGGATATCGTAAGTCCGGCGCTTTCTACTGTAGCATAATAACGTTTTTAAAGCCCGTTATCACTGAACATTTATCTATATAGTTGGTTTTCAAACATTTCTCATTGAAATGTCGGTGTAGAGTGTGTGTTATTGTTAATTTATTGGATTTATTAACAGCGGGAAACGTGTGAAAATGGTAAGTAATAATTGCTTTTTTGGCTGCATTTCGCGATGTAAAACAGGCTATAAAAATGATTAATTGTGATGCAATTTGCCCGACGGAGTTAATACAATCCAACACCCTCTGAAAACATAATGAAATTACTTATAATAAGTACATCAGTATAACTAAAATAAATAAAAATTAGGATAATTACGAGCATTTTAGTTTATTTATGCTCAGTAAAAATCCTATGATTTTGTTTTTACACAATCGACCAAATTTATTTATCACCAAATTCAAGCGCTTAGTACAAGAGTATCGATGACATCATAGAATTTAAACAAATATTGCAAAATTCGATTCGCTTCTTGTTTACGTTGTTGATTAACATACAGGAAATACCATTAAATTTTAGCTAGAAATTAGGGTGATATACCAAGGGAATTCGGGAATATAGTCGCATACAGTGCACTAATTTACCTTAAATCAACCCCATTTATTCGTAAATCTACAACAGCTGGGAGGTGATGCCGTATTTCACAACAAGAGGGCCGACTAATGATATGCAATAGTTTCGTTATATTAGCGTATATTTAGTTGCCTAGATTTAGTTAGGAACACAGTTTATAGTGTATATAAAGAGCTATACTTTGATGCCTACGAACTACACATTGGATATGATCTATTTCAAAATAACTTTTAATCGTTTTCTTCAGTTTATATGCAAATAAGTTTAGTGTGCACACCGTTCATCTATCGATGGGCATATAAGTAATTATTTGATTTTAAAATATGCCTATACGCACGCTCACTTTTTGTGGACTCTGCGTTGTATAAGTTATTGAAAAATAATTAATGGTCGTGACATTTATTAATTCCACAAAATTCGATGCGGTGGAATTAATCGTCAAATTCGCAAAACCAGTATTTGCTATCACATAAAATCTTAATTTGAACCGTTCTTGCACCGGTGCCAAATGCGAAATAACATAGGATTTAATTCTACCAAAGCGCATTCTTTGAATTTCTACACATTTGCATTCTTATCTGGCTACGAGAGCGGCTCTCTAAATGACAGATAACTACAGGCCAACAAGTCTCGGCACGACTTTGTGAGAGACAAGATTCTTGAAGCAGCGCTTTCTGAATTTACAGAAAAAACGGTGTTATGGAGACTTTGCCTCGATTGCCTAAAGGTTTTTGACGGCATAGATTATCGTGGTAATTCGCATGAAAGAAGCTGTTCCTCAGGGTAGCTTTCTTGACCCTCTTTTCATTTTCCTCATTTTTCATTTTAACGACATCTATGTTCTCAACTGCCTTGATGCTTTCATTTTCTGATCCACAGTTAACCCTTAGAACAAAGTCTTCTGCGTTTGCTTCACATTAACAGCACTCTTTAATTCTTTATCTATGTGGTTTATACAATTTTGCCAGATGTCCGGTGTACAACTGTCCATGCTTTCTTGCCACTTTTCAACACTTGTCTATCGCCATAATCATCTCAACCAATATGCTTATTATAATACCCTTTCGCATGTGCCCATGTTAATTCAATACCGTCGAAATTGTAGTGATATGGAGGAATTCTTAATACTTAATGTCTATGTGCTAGAAGTTCTTATGTTTCTTCCATTTCGCTTTTCCACCTCGACATACACTAGCAAACGACAAACCAACTCTGGGAAACAAAAACTAATTCGTCTACCGGCATCATGAACTGCAACCTGTGTAAAAGGTGTTTTAAATCTTGGTATCTTTTTTTAACACATTTAAACTTACCACAAATTGAAGGATTGATTTACTTCACTATAGCTCTGAAAAGAACTTTTGGCAAAGGCAATGGGTTAAAATTTCGTAGGTTGCATGCACTGTAGTAAACATTATGCAAGCTATTCCATCTCACTTCAACTAGTTCATTGATACTTAATAAAATATAGACGTATATCTTAGGTAGCTACGACTTATGTTATATAGATACTTTTATCTCGCTTCCAATGACGTAACTACAAACGCTTGTGATTTCAAGTGTACTTACATATCATCTACATATCTATAAAATGTTTTAAATCAACACGCGATTTTTTTATATCTAGTTAATATATACAACATACTCAGCCTATTGAAATCCATAAGCAATAAAACAAGCAGTTACAAGTTAGAAATATGTAGGTACTATCTAACAATCAGGAATCAGTTGTAGTAGTAAATCAAGCAAAGTTTGTAATAATCGATTAGATATGGTAACCGGGTAGTTATTAGTTTGACCGCACGCATCCTAAAAGGAACAGGTAAAAACAGTTATCGACAATAGAAATAGAAGCGTACAACCACCATAGAGATAAAGGGTTGTAAGAGATAAGTGTATAATGACACTGACCGTGGCGGCGAACTCTCCGTGTTTGACAAATGACTTTTCCAAATTATCGGATGCTTTTTGAAGATGACAAATAGATACCGGGACAGATCTCAGCGCAGTGCCCGAAATGCATTGACGGGACCACCGCAAAATACAACACTCCCGACATCTTCAAAGGAGGGTGGCAATACTGCTTCACAGTACCTGACTTTCCACTTTACCTTTGTTTGCGGTGGGTTTTCATTGAAAAATTCATTTTTCACCCGCGTAATATCAGTTGATGGGCAATTCAGTTATAAAATTAATTCCTCAAATTTCTAAATTTTGCGATGTACACGAAAAGAAACATATTGGGAATCAGTAACTTATATAGTTTGGCAATTTTTATGGAATGACTAATTATTAAAAGTACCCTGAATGATTTTGATACACATTAATTTAAAACTTTTACTTCTAATTTATATTAGATGTGATATTAGTCCCTATATATATTAAGAATGAAATGTCGTATTTTATTCGAATGTTTATAATTATGTAGATATTAAATTTATCTCTCTCGACCTCAGTATACTAACTATGAGGTAAAACATTAAAATTGCTCCTTCCCTATTGCTATATTATATAATCTCTTCATGTTGATGAGTTCTTTGTGGTTAAACTGATTGCTTATATAAATATACATAAGAACGTTTAAATAAAATCCAGTCAAATACCAGTTATAACCCATTAAAGTGAAATAATATACACTGAACGTGCGCTCATTACAAGAATAATTTTGTATAATGCATTACATATCGCGCACATACCCTCCAAAGCATTATATCGGCGCCTTGAACCAACCAAAGTTGACTGTGATCCGTTTTGTTGGCTGGTTTTAAAGTGGCCGCTGATTGGTCAGCATTGATTGTGCCGGTAGGTTCTTTTGTTAAGCCGTCATGCCTCATTTCTTGCCGTCTGCTGACCTCCAGATCATTCGTCTGCTCTCCGCTTGTCATAAATTCTTTTTATATACTTTTTTCCCTTCGCCAGTTCAATCTTCCACGGCCGCCTATTTCATTTTTTTTCTTAAGAGCCCCTCATCACGGCAGGCCTTGTATTACGAATTTTTAAAATCGATAGATTCGAATCGTTAAAACAAGTGTATTGGTCGTGTAAGTAATTTTTCAAATGTATCAAAATCGTAAGAATTTTTTTTTTGTATATTTTGGAATTGCAGGTTACGATATTCAAGAAAAAAAAGATTACTCAGTATTTTCTACAGTAGGTATGTAATCTGTATGAGAATTACAATTGACTTTTATGCCATACCGTAATCAATGCGTTTAGTTGAAATAATTTAAATATGCCTTGCAAAAAAAAGCGTTTTGAGTTCGGCGATAAAAAAGGCTTTCATCCAAAAAAAAACAAGTATAGCTCGCTTGACTTACTACAAATATAAAATTTCTTTAAATGAACAATATTTTCTGATAATCCCAGATCCACTTCTTGATTTAAGAATCTAATTGAAAGTTGTGGATTTTGACTAAACGTAAATTTCCTACGTTAAAGTTGGGGGTACTCATAAATAATATAATAATAGATTTTTTATTCACCTATTTTGATTTCTTTCCGAACTAATCCTCTTTTTGCAGAAAACGATGTAAATAAAAGTTTAAATTAATATTTAATTTTTTTTGCGGATTTTATAGTAAGGTAAGGTCAGGTAAGTGTGTAGTAAAAATTGCATAGTGCGAAGAAAATGTAACACTGTTCACATAATAAGACATTTTGATAAATTTTACACATAGAAGTACGTAATGTATGCTCAGTTGAAAGCCTTCAATAGATACACCCTTTTATAATTATCAACGGTTTACTAGAAAAAAAAGAAATTTTAAACACTGTCAATACTAAACACTTACCCAGCAAAATGGGGCAAGTGTGTAATCGTTCCGCATTTTATATATTAATAGCATTATCCTTTAGTTCGGCGAAGAATGTAATACTAAACTGATGCCTGTTTAATAAGGTATGATTAATTCACAAGATATTCAAGTTATTACAGGTTAGGAGATGCGAACTTTTGTTTGTAAAACTAGTATGAAGTTTAGTACATTAGTATTATAACGAGAGGACGTCCGTATTTCAATTTTAAAAATAAATATAAACAAACTACACACTTGCCCCGGTTACACACTTACCTGACTTTACCTTATTAAGAAAGTACAAAAACAAAGTTGAAAAGAAATAACTAAATTGTCTAGTTTCGTAAATTTACGGATTGTACGGAAAAATTGTCGGAGCATTAACGTAATGCATGCATAATGTAGATATTCCGCTGTAGCCCATGTTATGCTTATGCCTATATTACCCTTTTCGGCTACTTCTTGCAGAAAAATTACACCTTTTTAAAGCGAAAAATAAAACTCTAAAGAAACCGAAATTGTAAGAAATAAAAGTAAAAAGAAAGTAAAACTCAAAGTTAATATCTATAATATCACTGCTATAATAAACTTTTTAGAAAACCATAAAAAAAAACATTCTGAATAATTCAAGAAACTAAGTTTGATAAGAGAATATTTAACCATGATTTCAAAACGATAAGTGTCATTTTGTAGCGACGTTCATTACACACAATTACGCAACAAAACATAGATTACTAAAAAATATTTTACCTACATTTTTTTTAAGATAATTTAATCTTACAATTAGTTTGACAATTTTAAAAAAGTGTCAGTATTTCCAATTGAAGTATTATAATACCTACTTGTATGCATTCTGAGCAAATATTTACATCATATGGAATTAATGGTGTTTGCCATATTTATGAGGTGATATATTATCGTTTGGTGATAATACAACTAGTATTAAGTGAGCGATAACATTGGAATTAGTTCGCGTGGAAAAGCGTTGCTCGAAATGTGATCCCGTATTATCAACATTAATAAAGATAAATGCAATTGTAGTTCCTAGTATAAAATATCTTGTCGGGTGCATATTACAGGCTTTTTATATTATCGGTAAGTAAGATTGTGTTAGCGAGTAACTCATATTTTAAAATAGCAGCTCAAATTGCTATCTTTGTTTGAGATGTATATAATCTTACAATTAGATACATGGGTGTATATAAAAATATAATTGTGTTTGCAGTTATCGTTACTAAAACACACGTGGACAGCTAACCTATTATTTACAAACTGAGTGCGCTCAAATAACAAATAACCTAAGGAAAAAGATTTTCTAAAAGGTTATAAACCAGCAACAATAGGCGAATTCTATTCTAAAATCTTGGAATAAATTTAAATTAAGTTCAGATTAGTAATTGCTTATTTATCACCACGTTAATTCATTTTTAATTCACCAGGCAGATAAATTTATCTGAATACCAAGTTCTCAAAAAACAGTATAGGTATCGCTTTTAGTAGTGGTTAATTAAAGTTACAGTTTTGTACCAAACGAAATTTATTTTAGTCAAGTGGCGCACCAGATATACGTATTAGCTAAGGTAAATAGTAGTTAGATAATACGTAAATAGTGTTGCAATGTATTAGTAAAAATCTGAATAAAATTAAAGATTGTCTATGATTAACGTTTCAGAATGCTGAAGTTAAAAAAGGAACATTCTTTATTTGTGTTTTATTATCTGAACTAATCCAATTGATGCGTTAATTTTATTGGGATTGAATGACTTGATGTATAGGTATAATAAAGATGTTTTGGATATTAGGGCATATGTTCACCAGCTGCGCTTTCTGTTTAAAAAGAAAACATTTCTATTTCCTTTTCTATAATTTGGGATTCATGATGGTGGTACCAGCTTCTATTGTGACCAAATTGTGCACTCATGTGTTATTCTTAAGTGAAATTTCTTTTTTAACTTTTTTATGATAGTCGACACATCTATAGCGCCGTTTATGTAGTTTTCAAATTCAATATCTAATTAAATATGTAGAATATAGCCAGTATCAGCCGCACTTTTAATAAAAATTATAGCGAATATGTAAGTACATATAATCTCTGTATTACAAAATCGAATAGGGCATAAAAAGTACTTAGTTTTAATAAAACAGAGGGCCGTTCTATTATTATACCAACTAAACTGTCTTCTTATAAATATTACCACTAAATATAGATAAATAGATATACTTTGTTTAATGGTAGGTAGGTAGGTATTTTAAAATGTTTTGATTCGGGTAGAGTTCGAAAAAATTAATCACAAAAACGGAATATAAAATTACTAAATTATGACGAAGCATTGAAGTATATCTGACGCATAATGATTTTTTTTACATATGCCACATTGTCTTACTATAATTATTGCAATGTGCGGAAAAAAGTGTGCGTAAAATGTTGTGTTGCAATAATGAACGAAATTGCTTTTTACTGTTACAATGCTTGAACGTTTTTCTGTTATATATATAATAACATAGCCTTTACTGCATATTGTTCCATAGTTCGCACAAAGTTTTTCGTGACGAAAATTATTTAGTTTGAAATTAGGTATATTTAAAGAAATTTAATTTTTAGTAATGCTAAACAAAATCATGGGGCAGAGGGTTAAAAAAGACAAGCTAGCATTTATACAATTCTTAAATTTGCAAATTCTATATCAGATTAAATGGTTGTAGAGCCCAAGCAACCTTGTTATCCATCTTTTTTTTTCCTTTTGCATTAAGCCGTATTTTATACATATTTTTAAGCCTACGCAAAGCTATATAAGTTACATGCAACATTTAATGTCGTGACTATACTCATATCATCGTAGCTTTTGGGCAAGACCACCCGACGCGAAGCAAGTCGGCCATTCTTTTGTGTTTTGTTTTTCCGATTATATTAATTTTGATACGTTTAGTTTATTAACTTTATGGGGCGTAGGCAGTCCACCCCTCCATTCTCTCCGTTTCCATACCGCTGTTTTCTTGTTTCAATTTCAGCCATGCTTAATATTTCGCTTGCGTGTCCACGGAATAAATAGGTTTTTTTGATAAATTATTTTCCACGTCGTATATGTAACCTTAGTTAAGATGATAATTACTAATTTATATACCGGACGTATGCCTGGCCAACTTGGTTATTTTTTTGCTTTTTCTGTATTTTTATTTACTTGTCAGGGGTATTTTTAAATCCATGATACGCATTAAGAAAGAGCAAAACATCTAAGGCGGTGTCGATCAGAAGAATTTGCAATTCCTTATCAGTGAAAGCAAGTCTTTTTGTGAGAGTTTAATTTGAAGTTATCTAAATAAACATTACGACCTAACACGGCCTAAAACGATCTTACGTTTTTAAATATTGCCTAATTGTAAACTTCTCATTAATCGACAACAATGTTCTAATCAACTAAATACAATAGAGTTAACGATGTTTATATTAATTCAGTCCAGTGCCAATAATTCCTTTTGTAGAACTTTTTAAACCGGTCTTGATCAAATGTGATATCGATTGTTGATATACATTTTAACTTTTATGCGCCGATCATTAACATAATGACTTGTTTAGCTTCGACTTTTAATCATACTCTCAGTGTATTATAGATTGCACGTCAAGATAGGCCTACGAGGAATACTTTTGTAATTATTTCAGTTCCCTACAGAGTTACTATCTATTTAATGCATTCATTATTTTTAATAGTGTTTGACTATCCGTAGCCGTTTCGTTTTTTCATGCTCACGTACTGAGTGAATTCCAAGCGGTTATGCAAGGCATTTTAAAAACTTACGTTATTTGAAGGCGACAAACACGCAAGTTTACTGTTCATACTAACATACACTGAGAAAAAAGATTCTTTTCCGCAAAGAAATACTTATCTTTGGAAAAAATTATTTCACATAAAGAAACTTCATTTGAATTAGCTATAGTAACTTAAGATTAATTACTGCTTTCTTTGAAACGATCACACTATTTCTTTAAAATAATATGTTTTTTATTGAACTAATACGCATCGCTTGGTTCGCTTTTTTTTTAATGGAATCGTCAAAATTCCGATTTCGGTGTTATCGTAAGCGAAAAATAGAAAACACGCCTGGAGAGTAAGTAAGTATTTAAAATCTTATTATGTGTAAATGGATTTCAAGCAAATGGAGAGCATAGCAGAGCGTTGCATGGCGGAATCACAAAGTACTGGATTTCTAACATCATTCATCATCTGTCACAACGCTATGTTTAATGTATACATGGGGGTTTCACGGATAAGAACAGAGGAGGCTTCAGAAAAAACACTCCCGATATCACTCCAATTTTTGAAAATATCATTACTGATATATTTATTTAGTAGAAGAAAGAGCGAACAAAGGGATGTAGTACGATTGCATCGGGATGGAGTGTTTGAATCTTGTATTTATTCAGTGAAATTAAAACAAAAACCAAGCGTTCACATGAAAATTATAAATAAATTAATCTTTCTTTTTAAATAAGTTTTTCACAACATTGCGTTGTTATGTCAAATTACTAGTATGTTATTATTGTTGCCCCATATACAATTTTATTTTATTTATATTAAAATTTTAATATGTTATGGCGTTTTTATTAGTAATTTGACGTAACAACGCAATGTTGTGGAAAACTTTAAAACAATTAATAACCAAGTAATTGAAAAAGCCTTAATAAAATGGTCGAAACGTTTTGCAATACTTAAGAAACTGCTTTATTACCATCCAGCCAATATTCCACTAAACCTATTTAAAAAAAAAAGATAACTTTACAATGGCTACTAAAAATATTAATCAAGAATAAATAAATTAATTTTGGATAAGGAATAGAATATTAGGAAAGATACGATTTCAAACTAAATCCTTATACAATGTTGCCAAAAGAAAAAAACAAAACAACTCCAAAAATTAGGGGACGATACCCACTTCATTAAAGCAGGAAGAAATATTGAAATTGCGATAAAAGCAAAATATATATCAAATAGTCTTTATGCGGTTAGCACAATTATATCTTTATTTATTTATAGCATTTGCACATGCACCATTAATCCATTATGAATCAGTTGCAAGGAGAAAAAAAATTAATATAAATGTGAAAGAAAATAAGGATTTTATTACATGTATACCCAAACAAAAAACCACAAACGATAAAGTGCTCCAAATTAATGAATTATAATATATCATGTAATGTAACTATAGTAACTACCGTTTTTGTAGCATATCGTATTTATTTTTCATAATTGTGATAAATTTTACTATACATTTACATGTATATGTGACAGTTACTCTGTAACAAGTAAAATTAATGCTTGCGCGGTTAGGGATGTCCCATTTGAATTTTCTTAGAATTTTTGTTTTTCCTCTCGTAATAATGCAAGTTATTGCAAAGAAGTTCACAAAAAAAACTATTAATTACACCGAGCTAGGCAAAGAGTGTTGTCCTTTTGTGCATGGATAGATAATAATGAATCGGCTGCGATGAAATAATGATAAATCTTCTTCGGAGTCCATCTTTGTTGTCTTTTCTTCTGGGCGGTTGTTTTTGTCCCTTTCTCTTTTTTTTTGCGTTGTTTTCTTGTTACCTTGGAGTCGTAGTTCTTTTATCGGTGCACTCCCAGCCCGAGCCTGTATTAAAAGCGGAGTTTCCCGCAGAGAAACCGCTAATGATATAAGATATGGAAGTTATAAGCGGGCGATGAGCCACAGTCAAGAGGAGAGAAGTATGTCTTGGAGAGGACGTGAAAGCGGACCGGTTGGGTTGGCTGCCAAAAGGGGGAGACGGCCAAGCTCCCTCCCACTCGTCGGCGATTCTGTTAATCGATTCTTACTTACCAATATAAAACCGATAATACCTTCATGGTATGTGAATAATAAGATTGTTATAAATTATTAAGAACGAGCATCGTGGAAGACGTAATGTAAGAAGGTTGATACTCAACTTTAAAGTCAATTGGAACGTAGAGATCATCGTTCAATTTATCCAGATAAAATCTAACCTCGTTACTGTTGGATGCATTTGATAATCTCTGACTGATTTCGGACGAAATAAATCAAAAAAAAATTCTATGGAAAATTATTACAATGTTGATGCCAAAAAAAAAAGAAAACCAAAAAGTTTATGGCTATCAGATGATTAATAATGAAGTACTATTGTTATCACACTAGTTGGATTTCATAGGTTGTCTGGATTATTTTTGTTATTTCAAAAATTAAAGAGGTTAAATTCTAGTTTCAACGATTGTAATATGGCTTAAATTCGATTAACATTTGCTCAAACATTATTCGTTTCGCGGTGAGAAAATCTTATATAATCTAAGAAAGTCGCACCAGGCATAATCTTTTACAAAATTACCCAGATATGATAATCTGATTCGAATGCATCAATCGTTTTGAACAGCAATGGAAATCTATATTTATCGATTTTGAGAAACAATTGAATTTCTTTATAAATTGAAATTATTGATTACGATGATAAAGGAGCAGATGACAATATTTATATGGAAGCTAAGTATTTATGAATCATGATCTGATAATGTTATCCCCTTTCAAAATTTCACCGAATATAGATTATTATCCAAAACAGACTAAAAAAAATATAATTACATTGACAGAGGTGTAATTTACATTAAATTTGCTTTCGTAAAATATATATAACGCACATATCCGAAGGTAGATGTTCCAAGAGAGATAAGATTCGTCTCGGCTAACGTACGTGTGGCAACGTGATTACCTAAGAGTCCAGCGATGACATATCGATACGGACTTAAAACGCTGGTCATCTTACCCTGAAAATCTTCTTATATTAATGGAATTATGTATTTAATGTATTCATTACGTTTCAACGATGTTCACCATCCTTACACACATATAGAGCATGAATTTTTACGAGAATGTATGATAATTTAAACGAGTTGTACCGGATTTTAACACGAGTTTATCTCACATTTTACGTGTAATTTCTATCTGAATATTCATTATACTAATGCTTAGGAAGGTAATAACTTTCAACGAACATTTTTTTGCATGTATAATGAGGTAGAGAATAATTCTTTTGCTCGAGACCGTAGCGGGCTTTAGTAAAATCGTTTCAATCCAGAGAAGAAAATGGTTCATTTAACCATCCATCAGTTAACTGAATGTATGATTCTTTTTATATATGAGTAATGCGTTTAAATGTTAAATTTATAAACAAACAAAATGTTATTTTAATCTTAGAAGTATTCAATTGACCATTTAATAATAATAAGTAGATCAATACCGAATATTTAACACTACAATCAATATTGAAATAACGTTCGCGCTTCTCTCGATGTACAATTAAAAGTATTTTTATATTACAGCGGAAATTATGATAAATTATTAAATTAACAAATCATGGCAAATCTTTCCAACTAGGCAAAAGTTTTAACGCACCATATATTGGAAACATTGACTACTTAAGCAGCTTAAGGAGAGTGACAAGGGAAACACGAGTTTTACTACCTATGCTATTGTGTCGTACTCAAAACGTCAATCCTATATAAACAAACGAGGTGATAGCTAAACTAATTGGTTATTGTTTCCTTAAGGGATTACCATATCTTTCCTTGTTCTTTACAAACATAAGTAGAACATGCGTTTCATTCCTAATATTTTTGTTCCGCTAAATTTGTTAAAAGTTCTTAACACAAGTCAAACTTTATGGAATTAATTGTATTATGATTTATAAATTGAGTAAGAGCACTAAATTTAACGAAAGTCGAGATCGAATCTGTGGGTTTGATCTACACATTTTTATATACCGAGAGTGAACTTTCGACCTGACGATTGCCGTAACATGAATAAAAGAAAAATGAAAATTTGATTTCTATCAGTTAACAAATTGGCATGCTATTTTGCTGGGCGATTGTGTGGCAGATATACGATTCGATACACCATCTCCAATCCGCACGTTATCGCTCTCTAACGTCAAGCACTCGCGGTTATTTTCCAACCTTGTCTAACTACAACAAAATGCTATCCTCACATCCATCATTTCAATTTGAATCAATTCAATGAAGCCCTCATTCCGTACTACTGCGAAATGAGGAAAAAGAGTCGCTAGACATGCGTAATTCACTTCAAATGAAGCCGGTGTTCGATTTATTTTGTTCATTTCTTAATAAGGCGTCGCTGGGTATTAGGGTACGGTTCTCAAGTATTACAATGGTTAAGAAGTTACGATCGCGATAAAAAGTCGAGTATTATACGCCCGAGGAAAAACTATTTATAGTAAAACAGATTTAAGATGGCAATTCAGCAGCAGTTGCACGCGATTTATTTGCAGTCAATTATCCCGAAAGATGAATAAAGTATTAATTTTATATATTTAGCAAGTAAACTAAAATGGGAGCTCTCATTATTAAAAAGCGACTGATGGCATATGCAATGACGGTGATGTTATGTCGATAAATTCTGTTCCTTTTAGAGTATATAAATATTTTATATTTCATATTGCTAATATGAGATGGAAATGTGCAATATCATGATACCTTAACCTTTTTGCGAAACGAATCGACTGCGCCTATAGAGAATTTGAATAAACTTTTGATGTACAGAACCATTAACACTGATATTACCTAGAAATACAGCCACTCCTGGTTTTAGCTAAGAAAAACAAAACAAATTTCAGAATAAAAAGGAATTCATGCTTGATCTTATAAGTAACGTAATTTACACGATAATCTAAGCTGTATAAATATTGACTGCTGTAATTATTGCATATTGCGGAAGATAATGCGATATAATTGCTGTAATAAGCTGCATACACGAGTACTTTGCGCCATTTAATTCAAGAGCAGAAAAAAAAGGAAAACAACATAATGGAAACTAAAAGCTCGTAGGGTAGACCGGATCGACACGAAAAAAATCCAATTTCCTACTAATTAAACTTTATTATTGCCTTTTTTTGTCATCAAAATAAAAGGCACCTGTTTCAATATATGAATAAAATTATAGCGTGTCTCGGGTCAGGAGCCGGCTGAAAGGCACAGCCGAAGAGCGGAAAAAAAAAAGAAACGCGAACTCCGCAGGTTGGCAAGATGGCGGCCCAAGTCGCCGCAACGCGGGATACTAAAGGTGTGGTTCTTGGCGACCCTACTGTTAACATAACCAAACCCATTGTCTTACACGCTCCTCCCAGTTTTAATAATATACCTGTGTATAATCATACTCTCCTTTTTTTTCTCTCTTTCTTTATCGTTTTTCCATTAGTTCGCCAATTTAAATCGGAATGAATTATTCTTTGTCGAGCGGCATGCTGTTGCATGGGGTGTATTCCCCAATCCTTATATGGTAATACTAAAAAGAAGTGATCAACGAAATAATTCGTAACTTCTGCTTCAATTTATCAAGGTTTACCCTTGTAAACAGCGAGTTTCATTAAGTTAAAAGACTTATCTTACAATCGCACACTTGAACATTTTGTGTGAAAATTAATGGTTTAAGTATGTACCTTTTTTATTTTTTTATTTCATTTTAAACCGTAATGTAACTTATTACATAAAATATCTGTAAAATATTAATAACTAATATGTTCGATTAATCCCAAGATTTAGAAGGTATATACTGATTCGAATATGATGACAATTAAAATAAAAGCACTTATGACGAATAACGTGACAACCAAGAGATGGTATCGAGGACTTCCTACATACGCAAATTCTATCAATCGCATTTGCAATTCCCCGAATAGGAACCACTAAAAATCTTGGGCTAAATTGCAACAATCGGCGGAAAGAAAATAAGAAAAATGGTGATGACATCTACAAAAATGTAGTTTTTGAAAAACAATGAAAGAAAAACCATCAATAGAACTAGTTGCCTTCTTTACCTTCAATCATGGTTTAACAAGCATATTTCTGCCTTATGCGAAAATACCATTTTGACTTGAAAACAACCGATATTATTCATAAGGTAAAATTTCTTTGTTGAAATAAATAAAAAGAAATGACAATATTCGAAATTAATAAAGCATACCTTTAGTTCAATAATTTGTTCATTGACAAATTATTTTATTAAGCATTTATAAGACTAGCTGTTAGTTACAGTTCTTCTATCATATTTATTTAGTAAATAGATAAATATTTTATAGTCATATTTGCCATGTAGAAAATTTATTCATATAATGAAATAGGAGAATTGCCATCTTTACGGCAATTTCTATACTGATAACAACATATTTAACGTATTACCTGGGTAGAAACCTTTCCTATATGTTTTCAGTAGGTTACAAGTTGGGAAAAAATAAGATTTCAGAAATGATAATTTTAATATTGAATTTGCATTGAATTGCAATGTTGGTTAGTCTAATCCTAATTTTTTTTTTTTTTGCTAATTCTGTATCCGACGAAACTGTAAAGATGAGATCACATAATGAGTTAAATGATAAAAATTCAACTTTTTACAACAGCTAAATTGGTGGTTGAGGTATAGCAAAAAACTGTATTCATGTACACCAAATCTGAACACGATAGAAAATTTATGGGGCTTAAAACTGGGGAATTAAATTTAAGTCGTTATGTCAATAGAGAAATGGTAATATGCGTGACGTCCAATATAATATTAACTTATATCAATTGCACTTAGAATATTATTAGTTGATCAGTACCATACTGTTCAATAGGATATAGGAATCATTGTTATTGTTTGTACATTAAATAAAATACTGAACAAATTACGTTTATAGCCTCTCTAAAGAAGCACATTTGAGATACCATAAATATATCGCATATGATAGACGGTTTGATAACAATTTATCTGTATTGTTTCTCTTTAAATCAAATATTTATCAGTACGAAATGCCTTGGTTTTGAAATATTGTTTTCTTTTTTATTATTAAATAGGAAATAAAACGCAATACTTACTAAAAAGAAAAAGTCAATAATTATCACTATATAAATAAATATACTTATTTAAGCGACGAGAGCTGATTAAAACCGTAAGGAGATGCTTTTCCGAATCGCAAAAATTTTCCATCCATTCAAATTGCCAGAGCAACAAAATAGTGGTATCTATCTATCATGTGTCTATACAGTGATAGAGATTACAAGTGTCTTTGTTGAATGCCTTATCTTTTTACGTTTAAAAATAAAGTATTTACGACATATACTTTAAGAGAATTACTAATATTACATAACGTAAAACAGATTGAGCGAAATAGTTCAAGAGTGGAACTAAAATGTTAATGTAAATATTAATAATGGTTATTTATTTCCTACAGGTGGAATGTAATAGTTGCGAAATTAATAGATTAAAAATTATCGATATATACATTCCCGCGCCTACTATTATGCTTTTAACCCTAACACTATTCCGTGTATTACGTAAATGATTGTGATTTCATAACTTCGGGTATTTTACCAAAGTCACAGGCGACCCATAAATGTTAATTTCGTTTTGATCTAACCATTAGATTACCTTTTTGGACGACGTGCATTTATGAAAGTGGAACTGCCCACTATTTACTTTATTAAATCGGTAGCAGGAATTTTGTTAATTAAATATAAAGCACACCCATTCAAATGGTCTATTACGAAATTAATTTGATGTATTGCTGTATTTAAGCAGGTACATCAAAAAAAAAAAAAACAGATACTTTAGATTTATAAATATAATGTCTAGTTATGGTTTGGCTAA
Organism: Protaetia brevitarsis; assembly: GCA_004143645.1. Lineage (NCBI taxonomy): Eukaryota > Metazoa > Arthropoda > Insecta > Coleoptera > Scarabaeidae > Protaetia > Protaetia brevitarsis. The sequence goes on from RXPK01000020.1 coordinate 1,354,076, forward strand.
TTATTAAGATTACGTATCAGTGTTCCCGTAATTTTAAGAAGATTTAAATTATATAAACAAAATATGAGAAATCTAAATATTTCCCTTTTACCCAGGATATGGACCTAATAGAAGTATTATGGAAACAAGACGTCGATCTAGGTTATGCCCCTGATATATCCGCACCATTGGAGAAGCCCAAGCAATTGGAAGAGCAAGATGAATCCGGTAGTAACCAACCCACAACTTCAATCACCATCCCTACTGACGACGACATAGAGAAACTCAAAGCTCTCAAGGATCTAAACAAGGGAAAGGATGATGAGAAGGTAAATGGGAATTGTTTTGCCTATTGTAAATTATTTCTTTATATCTTCCGTTTTAGTCCGACCCGAACGCAAATAACAACAAGGAAGATAATAACGATCCATGGGCTGGTGTAAAATATACAATAGACACAGAAACAGGTAAGATTAGGTTTAAAATGTGAGACTGTAAATGAAGCAAGAGAATAAAACATGAACGGCGCTGTACTTTTGTTTCGTTAGAAACAATTGTGTGATTTTAATTTGATACAGCTGCCTTTTTACGCTTTAAAGCGCTTTTATAAAGTGGAACAAATATAAACATAATGGTGGTATATCATCAACCATGTTGACGAATCATTTTATCTGGTGTTTACCTTGAACGCTTCTTTTAAGGTTGAAATTATTTTTAAATCTGTACCCATAGAGAAATATCTATTTTGCATTAAAACCAGACTCCTGTTAATGTACAGGAGTAGTACAAAAACATCTCGAAATCAATGCAAGCTCTATATAATAAATGATGTGTCCCTCTTAAGTACAATGTAACAGCACTTCTACTGATGCTGTTCCGATGGATGGAAACCCATCATCCAGTAACAGTTAGATTAATAATCAAACAATGGAAAGTTAGATTTTCTGTGCTTCATTTTCCCTCTCTGTTTCTCCCCCGGACTCGTAATGCATTTGCTTTTGGATGGATAGCTTGCAGTTATGAGTAATGATCTTCTACTGACATTTGGGTACACTCCATGATGATGTAAGCAAATTTTTCATTGTGTCGGATGTATGAAATTTTCTTTTATTTAAAAAAAAAATAATAAAATAAAGAAGACCTCGGTGCAGTGTGTCGATATAAAACTTTAGTTCGACCAAACATCGAATCTCGATCGAGCTTGCATTTAATCTTCCAACTCGAAATGTTATATCCCGAATTAAGCGTATGGCTGTAGGGTGGGCTTTCTCGGAATTATTCCCAACGTCGGAGAAAGAAATGTCTAGTCATGTTATATGCCGTTTCTAATAAAGCTAAACCTATAGGCGGGTAGAATTATTTTTTTTTTTGTACTTTGAGGCACCTGCCATTAAATTAGGTAATTTAAAATTTCTTTCCCTTGTTTTATTCTTTGTTGGTTAAGCCGTATCACGTAGGTGAAAAATTGTATTTAGGCAACGTTTACATCAAAAATTAATTCTCGTAGAAGCGAACGTGCACATTTGATTACAAAGAATGCCTCGCGTTGAAGAAACGAAACCTTTGTCGTCGGTTTATATAGCATAGGTCTGTCGGTATTATAGACAGGTATGCCTACAAATAATGACTAATGGTATAACTGTCATTCAATCATGATGATAGAGGCACCAAGTAGATTTCGAAGCGCAGATATCAATGAGAACATCTAACAAATAAAGGCCTGTTTTTGTTTTCATATACAAGTATCTTTTCGACTTTGTAATTGATATTATTATATTTGTTACCCGTTAAATATTTATTGAAAATACCGCACATTTCCAAGAACTACAAGTTGATAATTTAAGGTCCTTCTTGTTCTCGCGAAGAGTGCGTAACACCTGTTCTCTTCTCGTTATGATTAGGATAATGTAAACTAGCATATCTAATAGATGGATGGCGCCTTCATCTTCTCCAGTAGCCGCTTCAAATACAACGAATGTTACAAATAGAACGGTAGTCATCTCCTTTTGTCGGGCGCACATGCCAAGCAGCCAAATGTTGGCCAGTTTGAGAAGAAACTCCTTGCAAGTTGTCATGACTTCATACTTTACTATGTTTTCCTAGTGCATGACGGCACACAATTCTCAGGTGATAGGGAATCACTAAGCACATTTCATTCATTGGTCAGTTTAAGACACAATTCAACTATGTATAATACTATACACATATACACACAAAACATGACGAGGCTATTTTTCGATAGAATTCACTAAACTGTTACTTCTTTTATACAAGTATTAGTTATTATAACATCAACACCGAGTTGGATAAGTCACTTTGTGTTGGCCTATTTACCTCCTGATTTCCCTCTCTCTTTCTCTCTCTCTCTCTAACCGTAACAATAACATCTACGTAGATACGAATTTATAACAAACAAAAGACAAATGCAAATTTACGCTTAAAAATAAGTGTTTACTAAATTGGAATCAGATAGTGTGATACTCATCATGGTGTATAACGTTGTAAGTGGTTTGCAACGTTACACATAAAAGGAGGGAGGATGGAAAATGATGCTGTCCTGAAAACCAGCCGGTCGAACATGCTCTTGTCTACGTGCTGAGCCACGAGTTGGATTTTAGTGACTCTTCAAATCACTGCTACGAAACAAATACATCATTGATTTCTTAGAACACCTAATACATCTTGCTATAACTTGTTCTTTTTTCATTCCAAAAAAAAAAAAAAAAATAGTTCACGTGAATTTAATGTTTTGTTATTAACATGAGAGAAGAGTTGGAAGAATCCTTCAAAATTAAATTTGTCATCTTAGTAGCAAGTTAAGTGAGTTGACGTAGAAAAACGTGTTGAAATTACTAAAACATCCTTAAACCAGTACTGTATTAATTTTTCCTACCGCAAATCACATGATTTTAAAACACCAGCTGATTTAATGAAAAGGAAAACGTCCTTCTTCAGCGTTCCTGCCATTAAGTATTTTTTTAATAACAAAAGTACAAAAGAAAACCACTGGCATATAGATTATTTAAATTTTTGTAATTAACAATTACCTCGTGCAATCTGCACCAGAAACCCGCTTTGCAGAAAGTCATGTCCTCCTACACTATGGTTATTACAGTAAATCCTTAAAATCCTTTTATTATGGAACTATCGCAATTATTAAGAACCTACAATAATAGCGATAATTATGAAAGTACAACATTTAATACTAGTTAAAATATGTACCTATTCAAAATTGTTAATTTAATAGTATTAAGCTGACAGCAATATAGTGATTATTGTGACTACTTAAGTCTTAATTGCCAAAAATTAATGTATATCGCAAAACTTAGAAACCCCTTTAAAATTTATCAAAAATATTAAATCAAAATACCATATGAAATTACTACTTCTTCTATAAGTAAGTGAACATGTGGTAATGTTTCTTTGAAAAAGCCTCAGCAACTACTAAGCCTTAAAGTCATCCATGCAGCAACAATTCTCCAATATTTATATTTTTTTTTTTATAAAGGAATTTCTCAAGAGTACCTATGAGGCCTGAAAAATCCGATTATACGATCGACGAAAGCGAGGTTTGAACCTGTTGCATCACACTCTGAAATTAACAAAAATTTGTGAATTCTACTTATTTACGTTTTTCTTCCAATTATTCCATTATAAAAATTGAAAATTATTCAGTTGTATCCATTATGAAATTGGTAAATATAATCCAGAATAGTGTTGAAAATATATCATATTTAATTAATTTTAATCTATCGATCATTGCAATGCTAACTTTCCTTAACGAGTGAATGCAATCAAGTGGGTATTCCTATTGTTACATCGATCATCACACTGAATTTGATATGTAGGAATTTTAAATTATAGCAGCCAAAGGTAAAGCAGACTGTATGTAAAAATCCAGAGAAAATAACCTTAGGTATACAATGAGTAATCAAAAATCGTTGCCCTAACATTGAAATTCATAGATAGCATTTAAGCACCGGATAATATTATATATGTGTTTATAACGAAAGAGCTGTCTGGCATAAAACTTGCAACGGGTCTAAAAAAATACACTATCATAGATCGAGGGGGTTGAAAGGAATATAATTTTTGCCCCCCTTCCCCTTTGCCTGGTGTCGCTTGCCTCCCTAAAAACCATGTTCCCTTTCCCCCGGCCCCCATTGTCTGTAACATTCTACGTGGCAGCCATATTAGCTTGAGTTGCTCCGTTTGGGCTTGGCCCTGATTGGCTTTGCTGGTTTCGTAGTCCACAGTTGTAGTTTAACCGGCATACATTCACCGTCTGGTCCTCCGTATAGCTGTGATGTGTCGATTAAAGTGTTTTGTGCTGGACTGAATGGTGACTCGACGTATATTTAATTGTTGAGTGACAGGACACATGTTATTGGATTTATTGTTGCGATTTCGGAGCCACTGTCATTTTTCTCTGAGGTACGTAGACCCTAAGACAGCGTAATGTAAATCCCTTGCATTTTGAAATTCTAATCATTAGTTAGGTCGGCGCATACACAATACATCTTAACTTACGAAAATATTAATGAATTTTTGTGGCATATTTTTCTAGTTCGGAGATCAATGTCAAAAATCTTAACCATTGTGCCTGCGATATATGATTAATGGTATTAGTTTAGGTATACTCTGGGGAATTGAAGCATGACTACGGGATTTTTGTGATTTTCAATATACACGACAGTTTGCCTCAAATAACGAAAATATCTTGCCTTTTCTTGTTAATCTCTCTTCAAATATTAACCATACCCTCCGCATCTGTTTACTAATATTGTAAATTGTATAGAATCTACTAAAATATATATCAGAGCAGCTAGATTCTATGTCGTTAATCAACGTAGTAATAATAAAACGAATTTTAAACATTTAAACATTAAAACATTAAGGTTAAACCTAATGACAAGCATCTAAAATAAATAACACTATGAAGTTGTGTTAATTACCGCCAACTGTGTAAAGATAAATAAATTACCGTCAAATGTAATCAATTGTGTAAGGTACAATGGACTTTTAAATTATAAAACATAACCAGTATAGAACCGAAAAAGTAAAATATTAAGATACAGTTACCCAAAACTGCACATTGTATTGAATCTTTTTTATTTATATACATAGAGTACGTTGAATAATTGTTATAACAATTATATCAAAATGTGTTGATATTAAGATTGGTAATGCCGCACAGTAAAATGTAATATTTATCTAAGTTTAGAGTAATTTTAACGCTACTCATCTATCTTAGATAGACCGTCGGATAGTAATTAATTGATTATTATTGTTATTTTGAATATAATTAACACGGTTTTCTATTAATTAAAATGTATATGTAAAATTTTAAGGACGTGTGCCCGAATTAAATTTTTAATTTAAATTTCAATAAATATCAATATAATACAAAATCGTAGGGCACTTTATTCTATAACGCAGGAGTTATCTAAAAAAAGACATTGCGGCAAATTTAAATTTAGTTTAATAATGGGTTGCTGATTGCTACCAGTAAATTTGAGGAAATAATTAAACATTTCCTTCAATTTTTGGGGATTTAGTGTTGAATTGTTTAAATTTCACTTCCCGACGGCACATTAGGATACCAACGGTAATATTTATACCACGCGGGATTTATAATGTTAATACAAGGCGTCAAGACAGATTTGTTTTTTGTTTAAATATCAATCTCATTTGGAAAAGTACCTATATCTAGAAATCGAGAGTCCATAGAAAAGTACGACCTCTTAAGTCCATTTATGAAACGTCAACAAATGACCACTTTTAAAGAACTGTAAAACTGGAAACACATCATTTAGATTTCCCTTTTGAAGATAGGCATCTCTCACTGCGGTTTCTGAAATGGTTTGATTGACTCAAGTACTTTTACCGGCACTATTGGATAGAGGGGCTGGCAGACAAGACAGCGGTCGACTAAGAAATAAAGAAAAAAATTCCATCATAATCAACGCCTGTTTTTTGTAGTTCTACCAGCACTTATTTTTTATGTTAATATTTATTTTTGAAATAGTTCTCCATCTTGATCCGGATGCTGCTTTTTAAAAAAAAGAGCTTGAATGCATGTGTTCGTTTTACTATTGTAGTAGCTCTATATTGAAGCAGATATTTTAATAGGAATAACTTACCATACATATATTTACTGATGTTCATTCCGTCATTAATTCACAACACAAAACCGGCGTAATTGGCCGTAATAATAAAAGAACCAAAGAAGCGATAAAAAAAACACGTAAACAAAAACCCTGTGCGATTCCGTTTACAACTGTAAATGGCGTAACTGAAATTGAGTTAGCAGATGTCAGAGAGAGCCTCTATAATATAAATTTCCTTTTGTCGAATGCGTGTTTTTCAACGAGAAAAGGATATATTGTAAGGATATTTCACTTAATCATCGTTGCTCAGCATATATATTCACTATTAAAATATTTGTAGATTCACTATTGCTAAGCAATATTCTTTTTCACCATTTATACTATTATTCAATCCCTTTCCAAGGACGATCATTGCTCTTGTTATGTTACGGTTTAACCGCTACCAGACATTTGCTAACTATTCATAACGCGTTTTGAAATCCAGGTTAATAATTTGTTTACGGAAGAGAAACTGATATACCTAGCAAAAAGGATCAATTGAAATTAAAATATTTTGTATTTTTGTTATATGCATGGATTTGGTTGTCATTGTGTTATGGTTTAGATGTTTTTTTTTTGTGAGTAAACGTAGTAAGGATTTTATTACAACATTTTAAGTGTAAATTTAACATTAAAACGCATTGCTGGAAAAAAATTAGGTAGTTTAATCACTTATTGATTTAAGTTAGAAAAAGTTGTTTCCTTACAATTATACTAATATATATTTAACATAAAATTAATTAAAACGGAACCGATCAACGCAGCGGGAGAAAACCTATATAAGCAGTTTTTTTTTTATCATCCTATAACATCGTCTTCTGTCCGCGTTGGATTTGAAATTTTCCCACATCACAAAATGGCCGGCGTATATGTCGGCGTCCTTTGATTTATATTCAACCGAAGTGCGGCTTGCTTTGCCGTTAACATATTGTAACTCCGTAATATATTTGATTTAAAATTTTATTAGGATGCTCAGTTGTAATACTCAGACGCTTTATATATTATTAATTATGGGTTTGAAATAAGTTCATTATTATTTTCGTGTCTATTGTGTTGGTTCACGGGAAGACACCGAATAAAAATTTTATGCCGCCCATACATGATGCATATTAACATAGATATTATCGTTGTTTAATACTTCACTGTTGTAATTTTTTCGTGAAAGGATTTGTTAATTTTTTAAGTATTAAAATTATCATTATTTTATGCATATATTTTTGGTACGAAAAATAATGTTTTAATCCATATTTTCGTACGTAGATACGACTTAGTATAATTACGGTGAATCAATAAAAGAAATACCACTTTCCTATATAAGTGGGTTTGGCCAAAAAAACATGTTCATCACTAAAACACTACACGAAAAAAACGTAGGTGTTAGATATTCCCGAACAGGTATACAGGAACCAATGAGAATTCAGTATATAATTCCGAAAAATAGCGGGGGGAAACTGCTAGGGTGTTCCTTAGCCCAGGTAACATCAGTGATATGTCGGCCTTTTTTAAGATCTTTCTAAAACCGTTCCATTTGCGGCAACGAAAAAGGAGTTGGTATTTTAGCGAAAATCCGGTTTTAAAATTAATGAAGGTACCTCCTATAATTTTTATTTTCTTTCGTGGTTTTTCGTATAGTGACGTTCCCATTGGTTGTGGTGGTTTTCTTGAATGTTTTATTCGTGGATAAACTTCATTTGTTATTTTGTTTAAGATGGATATGCGGCATTTTGAAAGGTAAAGGGAAATTATTGTTTTAATTATTAAAAAAGGAAATAAATTAGGCCGAATGTATAGTCTATATTAAGCACATGAAGCCAATTTTCGTATTTTATTAAATTAAACAAGACATAAGATGGTTTCTATCTCAACCCGTCGTTGAAATTACTGGAATCATTTAAAATTTTAAGGTACTTCCAACAAAATAATTAAAAGAAAAATGTGCATTTTTACCTAAAACTTACAATATCAAATAAAAGTTCCAATTTACTAGTTATGAAGACTATGAATTCTGTGATGTAGATACCAACAGATCGTTATTACTAAGCTATAGATATATGTTAATAATTTAATTGCTTTGAATGAAATGTATTCCAATCAACGCTTTTTCTATATATAAAAAAAAAACAGTGTATTATGCTGTAGTATTTACTTTTAATGTGAGAGCTTTGACAACTTTAAACTATGAAGTGTTTTTCGGGGTAATTGAACTTCTGAAGTACATGTTTGTGCATTTTTATATTAAAGCTGTTTCTTTTTGGCAGGATATAAATATTTTTTTTGTACCTAGCGTGTTTAATAGGCCTATAGAAGTGCGCTTATTATCAGTAAACCATCACTCGTGCTATTACAATTTATGAATATTACTATATAACAATAAGTATTGCTTTTAAGTTTTTTATTTTAGTGGAAAAGTTTTTACGTTATCTGTGCCATTTAATGCGCCACCGTGTATGTAGCTAAAAATTAACTCCATCCTCAATTATTATCATTTATTTTACAATTCATCTGCATACCTGTATTTTCTTTTCCCATGGTATAATTGATTGTAACAATGGGGAACATGTCTTACTTGGAAAACATTAATCATTGTATAGAGGCTAATATTCAACAACTTCCTTTGAATGTATGCCCACATCTTGAGTCAATAATTTGCGACATTTACATAACACGCATTTGTAATACTGTCAACTGTACATCTGCATAATTTGTTTGTAGTCAAAGTATTGTAATGCCAATATAAAAATGTCCGAATTTGCAAATGTGCTTGACCTCTAACTACACTTATTTCCGTTTGTTTCTTCATTTATCATTACCGAAATTTAGTACTACCATAGACTTGACTTCATAAAAATGAAATCGACCTTGTATACTTGCAAAATTAGAGACGGTTATGGTTAAATAGTTTGATTATTAGAACTAATAATTATTGCTATTACTTAGTTTTGATCTCTTCGGAAACGAATTTAATTCGCGTGTAAAAAAAAAGCGTGGCTGTTCAATGTTTAGTCGGAATTTTAACCTTGAGTCTGTTTGGGTTTACAATTAAAGTGATAATGACATTAAAAATCTATTGTGAATTCCAATTGATACATCGTTAGAAACCATCCATAATTGCTCGCCATTGACTCTTGCACTTCTTCTTTGCAGGGGAGTATGTAATAAAAGGAGACCTAGATAATAGTTTAGCTGGGGCGGATTGTGGTCCCTCATGTGATTTACCATTGGGGGACCTTGCTTTACCGCTTCCAGAATTTTTACTTGAAGAAGCCCTTCAACTTGTCGGATTGGATGACGACACAACACAGGTAATTGTTTTGCTACCAGAACGATCGCGGACATACAAAGATATGCTTCTCTTTCATCCTGATAGGAAGGTGTCGACACAAAAGCAGTTGAGAATATAAACTTATCACCATCTAGCTCTTCCGCGTCCTCCAGTCAAGTTGGTGCCGGAGCATCCACCGCTTCTGAATCTGTTGCATCTGCCAGTAAAGATATCGACCCAGAGGAAGTTTTACTGGACAGCATGATACAGACGTCGCAATTCCATCATTCACATCATAGGGCCTTTCAGGTGAGTCATTTTGTTAGAATTTTCATTAGAATTGGAAATAACGAAGTTTTAGACAACTGAGGGTGTTGTTCTTGCTTGTATAGTTTTGTTTGAGGAAGGGTTTATAATTTGACGTCGTTATTTCTAAAATTCACATAACGGATTTACATACACACAATTTATGGGGAATTTTCATTATACAAATTACATTCAGGTTAAATATAAAAATTTGTACTTTTATATTTTTAAATCTAAAGAAAACATTAGGTTTTGATTGACTTTGATCCCTTTTTTCATCTCAGAGAAAATTCTATTCGGAATTGAGTTATAATGAATTTATTACTATGTAGCACAGAAAATTATATAGAAAAAATGTGTTTCATAGACATAGGTTCACAGAGCATGGAAAAGAACACTAAAGTTTAGCCCGACTGCGTCTCTATACCCAAATAATAAAAATTCAATTTCCGATAACTATTTTACTTTTCTTATTACAATGGTGCAGAATTAATTACGGTACGTTTTCCAAAAAATATATTCGATAAAAGCTAATACTCAATTTAGGGTAGAATAGAAATGTAATAAAAAGTATGAATTGCTTTAAACTCTAGTTTTTGAATTAGCTTACAAAGGAAAAAAATCTTTTTGGACCAGTGCAAAAATTGGCCAATATTTTTCGTGGCATTCCTATTACACAACCACTTTTTAACTAGAGGGCATACATTATATCATCAACTTTCTGTAATTGCTGCTGATTTGGATAACCGCTACATAGTTTTTATATCAAATTGGAGAAATAACAGGAAAAGATATCTGTTAATGAGTATATACAGAGTGTCCCCGCCGAATACGTCAAATTTAATAGGAGGCTATAGCGAAGAAAATGGGGCATTATGAAAAATGCAAAACAACTGCTCCAGCTACATAAAATAAATTTTATATTACATAGTGAATGTTGTGCTTTAAATTGACATCTTGATCTGACGTATCTTTCGCGACTTAATATATACAATTAAACAAAATATTCAAGTACTCAATTCGATTATTAGAAAGTCAGAAAATCGGTGCCTCGTATAGAATAACACATACATATAATTGTATACCTACATATATACTACAATTTTAGAAATGGGATATTTTCATATATACTTTTCATATACACTTATATTTATTTTTATTTTTTTTAACTTTATTATTTGTGCAATAATGATAGGTTATTGTCATAGTAGAATTTCGCCAACATTAATTATTAAACAATTACAATTTGATTAACATTCGCGAGATACGTACCTAAATGTTATAATTATTTTTTTTTGCGAACACGAAAAATTGAAGGTTACAATTACAACGTTTGAGTAGAGAGGGATAGAGCAATGGAGCTTAGATGATACTCAGTTACAATGCTTCTACCGTACCGATATAGCGCGTTTCTTGTTTTGTCAGGTTTACCAATCTGAAAGTGTATAAACCGCCAAAATTTAAATATATATATATATATGTGTGTGTATAGAGACATTGTTATGCTTGAAAAGCGCCCTAAATGTGCTTACGTTTTCTTTAAAATGGAAGTGATGCTTTGTTTGTGATTGACGATCGAAGTAATTGGTAATCTAGTCATAAAAAAATGATTGTAGGTGAGGGTTGACTATTTTTTTTTTTGTTGTAATCGCAAGGATATTCTATTTATTTGGTAATACACATTTACTGCGTCCAGAACATAATATTTTTTTACTTATATTTTTTCCGTTGATTCCACCTAAGAACTGTGCATGTTATTAAATGCATTCGTCTTTGACAATTGTTGGACTTCAAACTTTACTTTAAATACAGTAATGTAGATAGGTATGTACTCGAAAACACGCGTAATTAATAACTTTGTAATTCAACGATTTTTCCTCTGTGCACACACACGAATATAGTCCTTGAATTTTTTAAACGTATTATTCTATAATAAATATGGTTCAACGTGTGTAAAACTAGGTATTATAGCAATCTGTTATATAACAACGGATAACATGTCATTCATTGGTATTTTGTGTTTGTTCAGCAAGTACAAATTGTCGTCGGAAGTAAATGGATTTGGTGGATGAAGTTATTAAATCCATTCACGAATGCAATAGATTTCCGACAGCTTCATAGAATTGAATAAATATAAATTCATATTAACACTAGGAAGGGTAACAGATCTGGTGTGCATTTTTGTGTACATCAATATCTAAAAGCTTTTTTTTATGCAATTTTTGGCTTTATAGAGGTTGTGACCATTTGTACATCAACTCTAAACATTAGTGATACTTAATAAATTAATTATTAAATTAACTAATTAAGAAGATTCTAATTTTTGTCATTCTAGCTTATATACGTCCCACAGAACATGTTTATAGCAAAATATGTTTTTTTTTTCTGGCCATTATAAAAAAAAAACAGGCTGAAAGGGTTAAATCGTCAGGCGCGTCATTAAAACTTGTCCCCTTGATATGACAATTGACAGATTTAGGAATTTTACATAAATCACAGCCAGCTAAAGAGTTATTTGAGGTGGCTCGTTTCAATTGAAATTCCCTGTATATACATATTTTCTTCCTTCTTAACACGAAGGGAAAGAATAACGCAATAATCTCGACTTCCTAACAAGATAAAATTATCTTAAAGTATACCTGAAATGTAAATTCTATTTACACTTGTTGCATTGGAAGCAGGTAAAGGTTTGCCCGGACAAAAGGTGGTGGCTTTTATTGTCAGACCGAGCCCCAAGAAGTGATGATAATTTGACAAGTAAAACCACAACTAGGACCCATCTGTCATCATAAAATTCTTATGCCTCGCATCAGTGGAAGTTTGTACGTTTACTTTATACATAACGTTAAGACGAATACCGTATGATAATTAGAAGCGGCAAAATAAATAAAATTATCCGTAAATACGTCACAGCATCAAGCAGGGAATTCACCTTATTGCCAGTCTATGTGTAGTACCGACGAAACTGGATGTTTCTAATTACGCTTTTGAAATGGGCTTTTATTTGACGTAAACCTGTAACAAAAAGTGACCCAGACAGAGATGGAAGCAAGAAAAAAAATGGTTATAATCTAAATTTAATCATACAAGAAGTATTATCAAATTTATCTCGACCTTGAATTCTTTGTCAAAGGATTAAGATCACGGATTTAATACTACAATTACTTGTAATCGTTATATAATTACAATGTTTTATTCTCCGTAGATTTTACGGATATATACAGAGTAAAACCTATACAAGCTGACCATCATATGTGTATGTATTGTCTGGTTCATTTTTTAAATTTTTTAGTCATTTAACTTGACTTCGGTAATTTGAAAAATACCCAGCTTTTATAAAAATATCACCAATAGCAAATTGGTTTGATTATACAATAAAGTGCATAAATGTTATAAATGTTATAGTAAAATATCTAACGATTTTGGAAATCAGTAGTATAGTTACAGTCTGTCCATAGATTTAATAATTTGACTAATGAGCATTACCGCCGATTACCCACTACCTGCTGCGGCAGGTACCGAGAAATTACGCAAATGAGGTAATGGGCCGTATTAGAAGAAAGTGTACTTTTCGGAAGTAGAGGATGATTATGTTTCATTTGAGATAATCCATCGTTTCCAAGTTAAATCTCATTATTCTAAAGTAAACAATTAAATTTTAACAGATCATATATACTTGTAATTGTATTAAAGAATGTTGTATAATGGTATTTTAAATATTAATACCCCTATATAATAGGAAAATATAGTGAGAGAGAGGTGTCGCGAAGTGTAGATGTAAAAATTTGTGAAACAAAAACATGAACGTTCAAGAAACGGTGTATTCGCGGGTAGTAATATTTCTAAATTGTTCAGTATATAGTAGATATTGCGATAATTCTAATTGTATGTATAATAAATATGTTCTAACAGGCCGGACTTCAAATCGCACTTACTGGGGTAATTTTGGCTAATTATAAGGAAAAAGTTATAACATATAAAAATGTGAACTGACATCAACTTTTATATTTTCAACTTAAAACAGCTTAATGAAAGCGGACATGTTTTGTATATAAACCTACTTATGTATATCCTTTCGAAAATCACAAAGGAGAGAAATATTGCCTGCAACTATACGGAACAACCTTGTGTAATAGAATAGCAGAGCTATGGTCAAAATGTCAATATTTATTTAAGTTGGGATTGCACTTGAAAATGTTTATTTAATTTAAACTACACGTATACATGCGTCACAGTGGCAGCAATTTTGATTTTTTTTTTTCGACGATTCCTCAAGCATTACGATTTAATTAAACATGACACATCCTCTAACGTACGGTCGAACAGATAATATCTGAATAGATGCACGGCGGCCATGCGACAAGTCCTTCTTTCTATTAATTACGAATTTTCAACCTACAGGGTCGAATGCCATTTGGTCGCACTATAAGTATGGAACAGAGATGGCAGGATCTTGCTAATCTATTAAGTTTGCCGAGCCCTAGCGACGCCAGCACAATGCCGCATCCCTTCAGCCATCATCATCCCTTGCATAACTACAGCCACCCACACACGCACGGAATGAGTTATGGACCTGAGAGTGCGCGCGGAGTTTTGCTCCATAATGCTACGCTTAATCCGCCAATGGGAGATCTAAACGGAACGGTCCCCTACAGTAACATTGGTGAGCTAGCTGTCTTTATTCATCTTCATGCATTTATACGCTATAATAAAGCATATACGAGGGTAGTTCGTTTAGCATTTCGAATTACTTCAAAAAAATTAAATAAGTTATTGAATGCAGAAAACTATCTTATCTCTGAGATAATGAGCTCAAACGTCTTTATATAAAAAAAAATACTTTCTTTCTTAATTTTCCTTAAGTTAATTTATGGGTGAGAATAAATATTTTTTTCTACCTTCAGTTGATCATATGAACTTGTTCTACGTATAACTTCCTTCCTCACATGTTAGTTACAATAAGGAAAACAAGAAGCCAAATAAAGACACTAATCTCTAATCAGGTGTAATTTTTATATCAACAGGTTTAAAATTGTAACTACTATAAGAGCTAACTTAGTTGCTGTTTTGGTCAGGTTTAACTCTTTTGGTGTCCGTATATCTTTCTGTGGGTATTGTGTCAAGAGGAGGTCATTTTTACAGGTGGTACGAATTTGGGGAATGCAGTTGCAACTTCGATGAACCTAACGAATAGTAGTGAACCAATGGGGGAACCAACATCAGCGCCTCATTATAAAATAGAACCTTCCCACGATATGATTGGCTATTACCAGGTGAGTGATGGCACTTTTACACATATATTTTGGGTATTCGATTTGTTGCTAAATAAACATTTACGGCGGAGCGGAACGGAATCTGCTTACTATAGGACGAGAGGGTTCAGAGCCTACGGGCTAACCCTGGTAGAGAAGGAAGACCTTAGTTGTTAAATAAAACTTTAGAGACTTCAGTGTATCGTTTCCTGTTAAAAACATCTTCGGGCGATGGTGATAAAAAATAAAGACGGAAAAACAAAATTACAATTAAAAGTAAAATATACGAATATAGAGTAGTAAAGCTTATCATTAAAGTAAATGCTAAAAGTTATCATTTTTAATGCTAAGATGGGTGTCAATTTAACGTTTACGGAATTCTGACAATTATTTATGTCTTTTTTCAAAAATAAATGTTTTTTTTTTGTAGTTCGGGACTATTTCAAGGATGCTGGTATTATCACAATCAGAATCTTAAACAGATTTTTAATTATGATAATATCACCAAAGCAATCACCTTAAAGAATCAAAAAGATGTTTAAAACAGAGAGATACTGCTTTTTTAAGGACATTATACTAAACACTTGCCAGTTACGAACTAGTGTGATAATGTATGTACATTTTATTAGCAGAGGTCGTATACATCGCTACCCATAGCTTTTTTGTAAAATGAATAACGAAAGTCGAAGATCTTTGACAAAGAACTTTTATATTGTAGTATTCGCCTTGCTTTTATTTTTTTGCTTTATGCTCTTTTACAAAACACCTATATATAAATCCATCGTTCGTGTACTGTTAATACGAGTTTTGATAATCCATAATTATTCTCATTTCTTACTCATTGAACTTATAGAATACGTCAGAATTGAATCAAACGGACGGGTTCTTGTCATCGATACTAAACGATGAAGATCTACAACTGATGGATATGGCCATGAATGAAGGTGAGTAAGTCATTTAGTATTCTTATTAATATTATCTTGCGCGAGTGATACTTTCTTTAAAATAATTACCAATACTTAATGATGATTACAGTATTTATTTTTATCTTTAAGGTACCGTTTGAAATCGCGCGAATATTAGGATATAGGGGTTAAAATTTTGACACGCACTGTATAATATACGAAATACCGAAAAGCGATAATTCGAATTGTATTTGCATGATGCTTTAGTAAGTCCTTAATCATTTTTATTATCACTTTCGAAGTGTGTTGTGTTGACAATTCGGAATTTCCTAACTCGATAATGAGTTTGAATATATGCTGCGTCATTGCGTCGGTTGTTTTAATACTCTATTAACCGCCAATTGGGCAGTTTACGTATCGGCTCTTCTCTCAATAAATATCAACAATATCGGTACGGTAGTGAGAATATTAAAATATTGTTTCGAATATAAGTAAAATAAACAACACCAGAGGATGTAGTGGAACGAAGTGTGATGTGTAAATGTAGAACACAATATGAAATGATTCTATTTTTAAATTTAGCACTAACACACGAATATGCGTGCGTCCATTCTCTGTAGTACGCGTAGATCGAAATTCTGTTTGTTCTAGCGCATCATCATTTGCCGGATTTTTATTTTCGATTTTCCTGAAGTTCGCCATGTGTTTTAGTGTTCGCCCAGCATGAATGAAAGTAGAGATATAAAACGCCGAGAAAAAAAAAGTCGTCTTAAGGTGCTGTTATAATTTTATAAGTACATACATACATGTATATATATATAGAAACATTTTATCAGTATATCCTTGAGACGTCCAAGATAAGAAATTATTACCCGAGCATGATCTTTTTGAATATTATTAATGCAGTCGGCCACTTTCGTGTCGTTTAGTTATTGTTTTGATGTGCCGTTAGAAATGTCTTGTGCGTGCTGTAGAGGTCCCTGCTGTATTTTTCACAACTGTTGCAGCTGTAAATACCTCCCTTGTAAGTAGCGAATAGGAAGAATTTTAAGGTTTAAGATTGCAGAGCTGCTTTTTCTTCACAAGTTTGAATATGTATAAATATTACGTCAGTGTTTTGTAACAAACCCGAAAAATGACCCTATAAGATTATTTATTTTCATGAAAGTACTAGCAGCTTCTGTAATCTTCGCGCAAAAAATTATTTTGTATATTGATTGTTTCTATGTTTAATTGCGCAACGCAAAAAAAAAATGTGCAAAGCGTGCTAAATTTTGATGCAAGTTACGATGATACTCATTTCTTTTTTATATGTGTATATAAAACAATACACGCGAGTACTGAGATAATTCCTCCCATTATTCTCTCTAAGCTCAGTGTGTAAATAAGTTAAAAAAAATAACAATAACGTTATTACGAAGATATAGTACGTATATACATATATACAACACTGTAAATATATGTGTATAAATACATGTAAGCCGGCACAATTAAAAATAGAAAATTTATTTTTAAATAACCGGTAAACACATCGATGAAATTTTGAAGTTGCGGATGAAAACGGACATTCCAATTATTATCTTAGCACGTCTCTTTCAATGATATCTTCGTGTACAATAACAACGTATTGCTTTGATCATATTTTGCTGAAAGAAATTCGCGATATACCCAAATTCTCGAATTTTAAGAGAAAAAAAATGGATAACAAAAAATAAATAAATACATAATAATAATAACAATAAGATGAAATTATCTTATCTTTTGATAAAATGTGTTTGTTGCTAAGCAGACTCTTCTATTGTATTTAATTAAAGGCAAATTTTGAAAGAGAGAAGAAAAAGCTGTTAACACCTTTCGCCTTATCATTATATATGTATGTACATAACATTTAGTCAATTATCTAACACACTTTAATTTGCTATTCGCTAATCAACATGGCTTTTCTCGAAATAAAAGCAGCGATACAGCTGTTTTCAACTTTCTAAAAACTATATATGAAATCCTAGACGAAGGTAAACTCTACTTGGGTCTCTTTATTGATACCCTATGTCTAAAGCGTTCAATCAAGTAAACCATGACATACTCCTATATAAATTAGAATAATTCAAAAAATCAATTCTAATCATATTTCGCAAACCGCAAGCAGTGTTAAAATTCATAGCCATCAGTCACGTTGCATTGATATAAATGTTGGTGTACCACAGCGTTCTGTCCAGGGTCCCACACTATTTCAGGTGTATATATATAAACGCCTTGCCAAGTTTTGAAAGATATAGAAAATGTTGTATTATTGTATGCGGATAATGTTAGTTTAATTATTAAACAAGAAAATACTGATATAATTAACAACATGGTTTCAGCAACTTTAAACACAATTAATAAATGGATGAATTCAAATAACTTAATAATTAATGAACAAAAAACTAAATTTGTATATTTTCGTGATAGAACTAGCTCTATTGATACGATTCAAATTCTTCCAAAATGTCAGGAATAATCATAAAAGAAAATTTTAAGTGGGCCGACGATTTTGATAACCCTTGTAATACGTTACCAAAAATTCGTTATACCTTGAAACAACTCAAGAAAAGATGTAACATTAGTTCTATATTGACTTTTTATAAATTCAATTGGGATTATCACCACACTCTGAAAGAGTTTTTCTTAATTCAGAAGAGACCTTGACAAATATTTTATAATCTCGGCTATCGAGATTCTTGTAAAGAATCTTCCAAAAAGGTACCTACTTGGTAGGATGTAAACTATATAAAAACATTCCTACTAATATAAAAAATGTATTGTAAAGAGTGTTTATTTGATTTGAATTGTCAGATTTTTATAGCACGTAAGATAATTGTTTCTGATGCGACGTATTTCTTGCTTATATGAGTTCTGTTTTTTGTCACTCGTATAAATGAAATATTTATTATTATTGTCGCAGTATTCTCGGACAGGTGCAAAAATCTTGTATTATTTTACGATGGATAAACTCTTCATGTTAGATGTCTTCTTTCTCTTTTTTACTATTAATATTAGCGGATTTAATAAAATGTTATCGTAGAGTTAAGCAAACACTTTTTTTGTAGAATCACGAAAGTTTGTGTCCAAATTCCATGCTCACGTTTACTTTTGTCTGGCTGCGAATATTTTCCAGCAGTGTGGGATTCCGGGCAATCGTTTCAGTCCGCTCAAAACCTTCCCCACTTACGCATTAGCGTATTTGGAGCCTTACGTCTAACTTCAGCTTCAATTACACTACTTAAATGAATGCCACATTAGTGCACGAAGTTGCCCATTGTTGAATCTCTATTTCTGATTTGTTTAAGAAAACCCTTTTATCAAATTCTTCCCCCAGATGTTTGATTGCTAATAACAGATGTAAAAGTCTTCTGTAAAATGCTATGGATGTGGAACATTATCTTATCGTATTTTTAGCAAACATGAGCAGTCTAGTCTGATATTTAGCGCACTTTTTGGCATTATTCTCCAACATTAAATTGCATCGAGGCGTTTTGAGTATATTCTTGACAGATGGTCAAAGCGACTAAAAATCACTGAAAATGTTTCTGTTTAATTTGTGGTTCATAAGAGACTAATGTCAAATAAAAATTGTCGATAAATAGATCAGAAAAAAATCTATATGAAGTAAACACGTCATTTTACATAATTCTCCACAATTTTGTTTTTTCAATTTGCTGGAAAATAATATCTTTAACAAGCAATTTTTCTAAATTGTGAAAAATGAGGAAATATCACTAATTCATAATGAAATTAACATATGAGTTCAATTAAGTACATACTAATTCCATATGACCTTCCTCAAGGTGTTTCATTGATAAAAACCATCGAGGAAGAAAATAGTTGTCATCACAGCTTGCGAAATTATATTCGTGAATGAAAATACATAGTAGTAAAAAATGAAATTGTACGAGCTAGCGATTGCTGACAGGTTTCCTGATGTTTTTTCTTTTTGCTTTAAGGAATCTGATATAATAACTGATAATCATTATCTTTTGTATTGAGAGTAATCAGAAAGTCGTTTTTTTTTTTATTATGTAGGTGTGTACCTATGTTATGACCACTAACTTGTATACATCAATGTATAGCCAAAAGTATGAGTACTACATGTATATTTTATGTAGGGCCACTTCATTTATAGAAGCATTTAAAATATTTTATCCGTTTGTCTTAAATTATTTTTTATGTCTATCTAAGAGTTTTGCAAGTGCCTTTAGCATCTAAAATTAATCTTAAAAAAAATCATGGGTCTTAACAAATAAAAAGAGAAAACGAAATAATTGATTTTGGTTATGTTAGACGCTTCGATTGTTCATTATTTCTTTCATTTTAGGAATGTACACGATGCGTATGTTAGATAGCAATAATGCTATCAGTAATCTTAGTATGACAGCCGGCACCAACGCCTCGACATTATCCCGTGCCGATGTTGAACGTATGGATACGTCAAGTGACAGTGCGGTCAGCTCAATGGGATCTGAACGTGTACCCTCTTTATCAGACGGGGAATGGTGCGACGCAGGATCTGATTCTGGCCACAATACTGGTGACCACTATATCACCGACTACCACGGAAGGTTTGACTAAACAGAATTCCGGTGGATTTTCAATCGGTTTCTCACCAAATCCTTATTTGATTGCAGCAAATTTAGACCGTACGATTATAGCTACACAAGCAGACAACACTCCGCTACTATGAGCACACCCGATGCCAACAGATTACCCCCAGTCGCTCAGAAGAAGCATCAGATGTTTGGAAAACGCTGCTTCCAGGTAAATATAACATATAACACATGCGAATGATTTTTTTTTCGGAATAAATTTCACCTGGTTCCGGATTTCCTTTCTAGGAGCAATCTGGTGCCGTTCCCCATCCCCAGCCAACGCCCATAAAATACGAATATCGCGATCCCACAGCGGTTCCTACGTTTACAAGCCCCGCTCAAGCTGAAGGTGCAGTTTCAAATAAGATCCCCGAAATGAAATACTCCTGCTCTATGGAGTTCAGTAGGCAAAACATCGGGAGATCGCCGATCGAGCAGATACAGCACAATCACACGTACCATCTACCAGTAGAGAGCACGGGAGCGATGCAGAGACCTGTATCGCGTGACAAAATCAAACACCGTAAAGGGGAATCTGAGCACTTGACACGCGATGAAAAGCGTGCCCGTGCTCTAAACGTTCCCATTTCCGTCGACGATATTATCAATCTGCCCATGGACGAGTTCAACGAGAGACTCTCCAAATATGATCTCAGCGAACCGCAGCTCAGTCTAATCCGCGACATTCGCAGACGTGGAAAGAATAAGGTAGTAATGTAAAAGTAAAGACGCAATTTATCAAAATTGCCATTCAATCTTTCATAGGTGGCCGCCCAGAATTGCAGAAAGAGGAAGCTGGACCAGATCCTTAGTCTGGCAGATGAAGTGAGAAACATGAGGGATCGCAAGATGAGATTGGTTGGCGAATATGAGTATATCTCCTCTGAAAACAAGAGAGTTCGTGATAAATATCAACAGCTATACAGACATGTTTTCCAAGTATGTTAAACCGTTGATAAATTGATAGTTCATTTCTATGGAGAATTTTCGCACCGTGTATATTTGGTTGCAAACTAATATTTATCGAACAATAAGTCTCACCCCTTTCCTGCCTATAAATACAGGACATTTCAATTGAAACGAGCTACCTCAAATAACCCTTTACCTGTTGTGATTTATTTAAAATTCCGAAACCTGCCAATTATCACATCAAGGAGGACAACTTTTAGTGACGGGCCTGGCGATTTAAAATCATTCCTGAGGGAAGAGCAGCACATATTACACGGGTTGTAAATTATGCACTTTTTGCTTACTGATTAAAAGAAATGACTCTTTGATGGATGTTGCCGTAAAGAGAATTAAAATTCCTTTTGAATGCGGGGTCACAAGGCCCATCTTTCTTATTCATATTGTAAAGGTGAGAACTGTTGCGCCCCCAGAAATGATCTTAAATCGTGTCTCTAGCCTATAAAATTTAAATACAGCATAATAAATAGATAGTGAGACCTGCGCGGTTTCATTATTCTTTTTCATCTTCATATATACACAAAAAAATATTTTTATTCTGAAAGGAAGTTGTGTTTGTCTTAAATAAACATTTCCGAATATTTTTTTTGCTGTCAAACTATGTTTTAAATCGCATTACTCATAGATAATCTAGACTGGACTTGAATATATAGATAGCGCGTAGGTAGAGGAAAATGTGCATCCAAAATCGGGGCAAAATATAATACATTGCATGAACCATCAATTCATTTATCATTAAACCTTGAAAATTCTTCCGATTAGGAGTTAATTTCTGTTGGATTTCCAGAATCTTCGAGACCCAGATGGTAATCAATACTCCCCGTTCCACTACAGTTTGCAAATAACTGCTGATGGATCGATTTTAGTGGTACCGAAAGCAAATTCAAGTATATCCAATCAGGAACACCGTAAAGATCAGCAACCACCACCACCTTCAGGGCATAAGGAATAAAATTATAGTTATTTTTTTTCCCTTTTTTATATTAAAATCTTGTAAATTTTGAAAACGAACCAGGTAAAAGAACCTGCTGAGAAACTTGTTATATTGCATTGATATTCCTTTACCTGTCGACAAAGACACGGCCTATTTTGGGGTATTAAACAATTTGGTGGATACTTACTGATGTAATTCATGTGGATATAAATTAAGTACTTGTCTATCTTTTGTTGGAATCGATAAATGATGATAAAACAATTTGCTATTAAGATAAAACTTCGTTTCAAAATCATAAGATTTTGGAAAAGAAGACTTTTTGGTTTGTTTCGGACATTGTATATTTGAAGGTGTTACGTTTTATTTAAACTTTGTGGGCGTGATCTAGACTTAATTTAATGACATATAGTTACGAAAGTAAGAGGTCAAACAAATCTGACAAAAATTTTGATAAAATCCTATTAAGAAATGTTTTCATCATTCGGGAACATTCCGTTACACTAGAAGTCGATAATAACTTCCTTATGTTAATAAATTAAATCACATAATTTGATCAAAAATTACGGGACGAATGATCTGAAACATTTTGTATGCTCGTCGTTAAACAGAATCGGCTTAACTAGTTTTTACTAATTAAAATCAACAAAAATAAAATAATTATATTAAATCTACCTTGCGCTGTCAAGATTCGATTCAAACGATGCGGGACACCCAGGTTTAAAATTCTTCTAATCAAAGTAAGTGCATACCCCTATCGTTTATTGCCCCTTTTAGCATTTCCTTTTGTTTTATATAAAGAAGTTTCTATTTTTATTACTTTTGAGCCAAGGATATTTTTGTATTTGAGACAAAAAAAAAAAAAACGAATCCAGGTGATCACTTTGCCTTTAATATGTCACTGTAAATATGTAGTTAGTTAAGGTAATGAATGTATGGGATACGAATGTACCGTTTTGTTTTCTTCTTGTTTGTTTGTCGTCATTTAAAAATATTTTTTTTTAATTTACTTAACCACTGGTTGAGGTTGTTTTTTTATATATAGTATATATGTTTATTAGTTAATTTTGTCGGTTAATTTCTAATATTTACCGCTCCTAATTTACTTAAAACATAAAAAGGAGTTCGTATTGTGATTTAAATACATAATTAATGCTATAATATATTCTGTTAGACTGGAGTGGAGAAAATTGATCGTTTGCAGTTGAGAACGTACTTTTTCATTATATACACTTTTAAATTTTTAATATTAATAACTCATCAAATAAAAAAGTGGTATAAAAAATAGGTTAATATTTTTTATAACTAAACTTAGGTTTTGTACATTGTATAATAAGTAAGTGTATGTAGTTTCTCTTTTTTGGTGCCTCCATTCAGTTAGCGCAACGATGGAGTCTGACATTAGTGTACTATTACGGAAGAACTACGTTAGTGAACAATAAATGCAATTTTGTTGAATAGGGCATATTGTCTAGAATGTAAAATGTAAAGTGGATTGTTGGGTTTATATTATAATTATTGTAATTTTAACTTACATAATACACTTGCATTGCACAGAAAATGGAAAAGAAAAAAAAACATCCCATATTAAAATAACTGCATATTATTATGTATTTTAATTTTATGGTTATTGGTGCCAAGTGTAGATCTCTGTGTATTATATTCCCCGATTATTATTATTATTATTATTATTATAATAACTATATTATTATTACATGATACACTTATATTTTGTATAAATCACTTCTGCAAAATATATACCTTTAAACACATGCTCGCCGTCTTTTATTTCCAAATTACCAATTGGTTCTAATCAAACTTAAATTGTTAAATTAGTCACAAACATCAATATAATTAAATTAAAAACGATATGCACCTACATGCTCCTACTCTCCTACTTCTAAAGTATCAATCTAGTTAGTATCATTAGTGGTGTTGTTATAGTATATAGTACAGTCTTTTTGTTACAAAATAATCTAAGGACGTCAAAGGATGTAACATCAAGGAAAATAAGAATAGCGCTCAAGAAACGCGTGTTTTTTCCGTTTTTCCAATATAACTCCGGAACGAAACCAGCTAGAGGATTCTGCTTGGTCTCAAAAGATCCGGCGCGACCAGGGGAACATTTTGGGCCACGAACCGAATCGGAGCTGTAGTTCGCCCGCAAATTGAGGTGTTAGGGTCGAAAAATAAGGAAATTTAACGATTTTCAGCACATTTTTGCGAATATCTCGGAAACGGTAAAAGATATCGAATTTCTGATTTCAGCACCGGATTCCCCGTTAAAATGCGCATCTTATAGGCTATATTAGAACGCTCCAGCGTCGATTTTTATTTTCGAAACTTTAACCTCAAATATCTCGGAACGGTTAGAGATATCGGATCGTGCTTTTTATCATTCGATTCGCTGTCACAATGCGCGTCTGATGGACGACACGAAAAGGCTCTAGGCGGAATGGGACGTTTCAGCGCCGCCGTTTTATCGCCGCCGTTTCAGCGCCGCCGATTCAGCGCCAGGACATTTCAGCGCCGGTACATTTCAGCGCCGGCCGATTCAGCGCCGCATTATTGAATGGTTACATGGAACTTAATCATTCATTTATATGAAGAATTTTTGTACCACGTGTATTTGGTTGCATGGGATGTTTCGATGCGGCCGTTTCGAAGCCGGAACGTTTTGACGCCACATGCAGTAGCAGTTGAATTTGATTTGAACGTATGATACAGAGATTTTTAAAATGTTTGAAATTTTGTTTGTAACATTGGAAAGGGTAAGAGGGGAGAAAGAATGATTTTTTTTAAATGATTTTTTCTTTTTTTTCGAAATATATTTTTTTTTGTAACGTTGGCTGGGGTGACAGGGGAAGGTAATGATTATTTAAATGATATTTTTTTCTTCTTTTCGACACATTGAAAGACAGGTGGATTGGAAATGTTCCAAATCATTTTTTTAACATTGGAAAGAGGAAAGGGGCAGCGTAGGATATTTCTTTTAATGATGTTTTTTTTGTTTTTTTTTAGCATCGGGAGAGAAGGCATTAAAAATGTTTCAGATTTTTTTTTTTTGAAGAGATGGAGAGAGGGGATTGGTTTTTTAAATGATAATTTTTCTCTTATTTAAGAAACATCGGGGGAGAGGATGCATTAGAAGTGTTCCAAATCATATTTTATCTAACATCGGAAGAAGGGGAATGGGGGAGAGAGGAGGGGGGTCAATTGTTCTTTTTAATGATTTTTTTTCTTTTTTTTTTGAAATATCTGGATAAAGGATGCATAAGAAATGTTTGAAATCATATTTTTTCTAACATTGGAAGGAGTGGAGGGGAGAGTATATTAGCTTTTTTTAATGATAGTTTTTCTTCTTTTATTCGAAACATCGAGAGAGAGGATACATTAGAAATGTTTTTAAATCATATTTTTTCTTTAGAAAGAGGGGAGAGGGGGGAAATAATTTTTTTTTAATATAATTTTTTTTTCGAAACATCGGGAGAGAGGATGGATTGGAAATGTTTCAAACATCTTTTTTAACACTGGAAGGGGCGAGAGGAGAGGGGAATGTTTTTTAATGGTATTTTTTTTTCTTTTTTCCGAAACATAGAAAGAGAAGACAGATCGAAAATGTTTCAAATCATATATATTTTTTTAACATTGGAAGGGGGAAAGGGAGGGGGTAGAATGTTTTTTTAATGATATTTTCTTTTCTCTTTTTAACAACTGGAGAAGACGCATTAAAAATGTTTTAAATCATTTTTTTTTAATATTAGAAAGGTGGAGGGGGAAGGGTAAGTATTAGTTTTTTAAATATATTTTTCTTTTTTTCGGAACATCAAAAGAGAGAGGAGGCGTTAAAAATGTTTCAAATCATAAACATTGTCATTAAAAACACTAATGCCCCTTCCCCTCCACCTCTTTCAATATAAAAAATGATTTCAAACATTTTTAATGCGTCCTCTCCCGTTGTTAAAAAGAGAAAAAAAATATCATTAAAAACATTCTGTCCCCTCCCTTCTCGCCTTCCAATGTTAAAAAAAATATATATGATTTGAAACATTTCCGATCTGTCTTCTCTTTCTGTTTCGAAAAAAAGAAGAAAAAAATACCATTTAAAAAAACATTCTCCTCCCTCTCGCCCCTTTCAGTGTTAAAAAAATCTTTTGAAACATTTCTAATGCATCATCTCTCCCGATGTTTCTAAAATTATCTTAAAAAAAAATAATTCACCCCTCTCCCCTCCTTCCAATGTTAAAAAAATATGATGCAAAACATTTCTAATGCATCCGATCTCTCGATATTTCAAAAAAGAAGAAAAATTATCATTAAAAAAGCTAATGTACCCCTCCCCCCTCCCCTCCTTCCAATGTCAGAAAAAATATGATCTAAAACATTTGTTATGCATCTTTATCTAGATGTTCTGAAAAAAAATCATTAAAAAGAACAATTATCCCCCTTCCGATTCCCCCCTTTCGATGTTAGATAAAATATGATTTGAAACACTTCTAATGCATCCCCTCTCCCGATGTTTCTAAAAAAAAGAGAAAAATTATCATTTAAAAAACTAATCCCTTGCCCTTCGCACCCCTTCCAAAAAAAAATTATTGGAAAATTTTTTAATGCCTCTTCTCCCGATGTTTAAAAAACAAGAAAAAAATATCATTAAAAGAAATATCCTCCGCTCCCCCTTTCCTCCATCCAATGTTAAAAAAAAATATGATTTGGAACATTTCCAATCAATCCTCTTTTTCAATGTGTCAAAAAAAGGAAAAAAAAATATCATTTAAATAGTCATTACCTTCCCCTATCACCCCATCCAATGTTAAGAAAATGAATTCATTCATGATATCATTTAAAAAACTAATTCCTTCCCCCTCTCACCTCGTCCAATATTAAAAAAAATATGATTTGAAACATTGCTGATTCATCCTTGCGATGTTTCGCAAAAAAGAAAATTATCACTTAAAACAGTCACTCCCCTCCCCCTCTCACCCCTTCCAACACTAAAAAAAATATGATGACATTTTTAATGTGTCCTCTCCCCTGATGTTCAAAAAAATCTCTGCATCATATGGTTAAATCATATTCAACCGGTATTGCATCTGGCGTTAACACGTTCTGGCGTCGAAACGTCCTAGAACCTAGATCGAGGAAAAACACCAGATAAAATAAACTTTTCTCTTATTGAGTAAGATATTTAATTTATCTGTTTTTCCTTTAGATGTAATCTGAAAAAAAATTTATCCTTAAAACAATTTTCTATTCATCGAAGTTCACGACTCCAGTTGCATAAGATCTCATTATTTTACTTAATCAAGACTATGTTTATAGGCAGAAAAAGGAGTGGTGTCAATCACAACAATATTCGAAAATGTTACATATGTAGTTTGCAACCAATACACATGGTACAAAAATTCTCCAAAAAAATGAATCGTCAAGTTATCCATAGTTTAAACGTTCAATAACGCGACGCTGATCGGCTGGCGCTGAAATGTCCCGCGTGAGAACGTCCTGGCGCTCGATCGGCGGCGCTGAAACGTACTAGACCTGGCTCTAGGGGCCATTTTTATCTCCGAACTTTGACCTCAAATATCTCGGAAACGGTTAGAGATATCGGATCGTGCTTTTTATCAATCGATTCGTCGTCACAATGCGCGTCTGATGGACTACACGAAAAGGCTCTAGGGTCCATTTTTATTTTCAAAACTTTAACCTCAAATATCTCGGAAACGGTTAGAGATATCGGATCGTGCTTTTTATCATTCGATTCCTCGTCGGAAGACGCGTCTAAAGGTCACCTCGCGGACGCCGTAGTGTCGGTTTTAAGTTTAAAACTTTGAACGCTCATATCTCGAGAACGGTAAGTGCTAGGCGGCATTCGATTCCCCGCGAAAAGACGCGTATTTTGATATGTAATACGTTGGGGTTTTCTCAAACTTTAGGTGATTTTTTACCGATTTTTGCTAAAATTTTCGATCAAAATTTACGTTTCTTGCCGATATTTCCGGAACGGTTACCGATAGCGCGTTGGCGCTGCCAGCAATGGAATCCCCGTCGAGAGACGCGTTCGACAGTATATAATACATTAGGGGAACGGCGCCATCTGGCGGCCCAGAGCGGCCCACAGTGCTCCAGAAACGCGCTTTTGCGGAAATAAATCTATAACTTTTGATAGAATTGGAATTTTTTAATATTTTTTTCAGGATAATGAGATTAAATATAGGTGATTTGAATTGTATGTGTATATACTGCTGTGTACTGACTGAATTTGAAAATGCAAAATGAATTTTTAAAAAAAATGAAAAAGGAAAAATTAAATTAGCTAGCTCAACGGATAAAAATTAAAAAAAGGCGCAAAAGAACAATTAACCTCAGAGTTATCCTCGCGAATCTAATCTCGAAAAAGTAAATTGTGAGTGAATGAAATCTGACTCTTATTTACCCCAAAAATTAAAAAGGTTTAATTAAAAATAAAAGAACAGAATTTTAACTCAACAACGTTAATTAACAATCAAAAATTTATTATAAAAAAAGAAAAAAAAAGTTAATTACAAATTTGCAGAAAAAAAAACATGAACAGAGGGTTCTGGCCTAAATTTAAAAACTGCACTCGATTCTTAATGACAATAGGACAATGCTATTAACTATACAAAGCAAAAGATTAATTTGCTCAGGAAGATAATCGTAATTCTTACAATTTCAAACCACGTGGTTTCAAAGTAAAACAAACTAAATTAAACGTGGAGGATGGATTAAACTAGTAATTAACAAAAGAAAAATCTAAATGCAAGCACAAGGCTTCTACTCACCCAAACCGAGGTGATAGATAATTAAAAACGAATCAGCAAAATTTAAAAACGAAAAATTAACTCTTTCAACTAAAATATCCGAACAAAAATAATTAATGATATTATATCTATAATGTGCACACATCAATATAATAATTATTATAATGCGAATTCCTTCCCAGATAACACGTAAGCTTACGATAAGCTTGCCACTTGCTTAACTTTACCTTGTCCAGACAAACTTAACAGTAAAAGGTTAATGCTGGGGTTAATGCAAGGTTGCGACAAAGTTATTATATCAATCGGCGTCAATCGTTTATCGAGTATTGATTTTTTTTTTTTGTTTAACCGCCATTCCGCTATTCTGTCATCGACCGCCATTATTTGTTGTGTCCAGTTGTGTTGTACGCGTTTTGAGCTGTTTCAGTGTATAATGTTTAAAACATCATTCATGCAAAGTAAGTATTACCTATTTTATATCTTTTACTAGATATGCGTTGTTGCTTCAAGAATATCAGTAGTTTATAATTCTAACCGATGAATTGAACTGTGTCTGCCCCAATTGCCCCAACTATTGCATATAATTCTAACCTAATTTTCTACACCATAAGCGCATAAGCCAATGCACTTAGTTTAAAAAGTTATAGTTTATATTTGCTAACTAGATAGCTTGTAGTATAATTTGATTTTATATAATTCAGAAATTATGAATAATTAAATGTTTGAGGTTTTTTTCAGTTTTAATGACAGTGTAATAGAATTTTTAAATAAATTCAAAAATACACATATAAATTTAGTGTTATAATTAATAAGAATATTATATATATATGTATTTGTATCTCTTATTTCAAGAAATCATTCTAATGTTATCAAATATTTTTTAGGAACCGATTACAGTAATGAGCGTCACCAAATTAAATTAAACCCAGGCGTAATGTGGAAGGTCTTAGAAGATTTTCTTTCATAGCAGAGTGTTTAGAAACTAAAATGGATACGGTTTAAGGTTTGGCCCAACAGGACTGCCACAATACAACAGGCATTATATGGTAACTAATAAGGATTAAGAGGAGAATCAATTTCATAACTTATGAAATTCTTTTTCAGCGAATATAGAAGCTTCTATGACATTAGTAAACCATCAAATAGTTGAAAACTCTTCTTGGAGAAAAAAAAGTTGGTGAGTAATTGATATTATTTAAATTATTACCTGTTTTTTTAAGTCCGAAACCATGTTCATTTATTGAATTAATTCCAACAAAAAATTTACAGATTCGATATTTGATATCAACCCATGGAAGGAACGTTAAGAGTTTGACATCAAACATCCTAAAAAAGCACTAGAGGACAATATTGCGGCAAATCATTCTCTAACAGGGAAAAGCTTAAAAAAACCTTTCCAGAAGACTGAAATGCTTAAATTATCTTTGGTGAGTATTTTATTTAATAACCACTAAGTATAGTAAAATAAGATAGTTTGTATTTTGTAGTAACGAGAGAAACAGTTACTTTTCATAATATCCACGACGACTTGTCGACTCTTGGAAAACTGATAGCCGTTTCCCTTGTCTTCCCATCTCTGGTATTGTTTAATTTTTTAATAGTTGTCGTTTTTTTATTACAGAGAATCGCGGCAACACGATGGCAACGGAAAATAGATTATAGTGTTGTTTCTATATAAATATAAAAACGCAATCTAAATATGTATATATAAATATGTAGAAGTTTTTTTTTATTATTAAATACTGAAAATTCTAATTTTATTTGAATGAATTTTACTTGATGCAAACAGATGTGATTTTGAAAACAATAAAATATTTTAGGAGACGATGGACGGCATCCGAAAATAATAAAAAGAACGCAAATTATATCTAATTTACTAAAATTCTCTCAGAGTTTTGTTTAGCAATAATTTTGTAAAAAACATTTTTGGAAACACTTGGAAGTTACATAAAGTTTATTTGTACGAAATTTATTTTGGTTTCAGCTTGCTGGTTATATCTTTTCCTGAAATATTTTAGTAATTTTCAAAGTCACATGAAGAAGAGGTCATATACCCAACTCCTTTCCTGACTATAGCCAAGCTTTAGAGAAAGCTTATACAAACCTTGATAAAAGCTTACAACAATCAAAACAAATAGGAATTGGGTATTAATTTCTTCATTTTCTTGGTTTTTAGGTCAAAAATATGGAAATGTACATTAATAAGGACGTTTCACTTTGATTTCAAAAGCTTTTTCAAGTATACATATAAAAATATAAATTGTAAATGGTGTAACTTATAAGTAAATTGTTTAATAAATGATAAAATCATAATTCAAAATTCATAGTAAACAATGTTTTGTTATTAAATAAAAAAAATGTTACCATTATATAATTTATATTTTTACATATATCTGAAAAAGCTCTTGAAATTAAAACGAAACGTCCTTAATGTACATTTCTATATTTTTATGACCTAGAAACAAGAAAAAAGAAGAAATTAATATCCAATTCCTATTTTGTTTTGATTGTTACAAACTTTTATCAAGGTTTGTACAGGCTTTCTCTAAAGCTTGGCTCAACATTATCATTCCAACCTTGTCATATCGTTTTACAGGCAAGCTTATGGAACCTTGCCATGGTAACCTTATCACATGCTTTTACAGACAAGCTTAACCTGTAACTTACTTGGAAAAACCTTGTCCTGTGTCAACTAGCAAGCTTGTCATAACCTTGCAGTAAGCTTACACCCTTGCATAACAAGCTTGCTGACAACCTTTTTCCCTTGTCGGAACAACGTTTAAAAAGGCTTGTATTAACCTTAAATTGTTATCTGGGTTGATGGACAGAATAAAAGACAAATAACGCGAATCAAATTATGATATAAAAATGTAATACAAAATGGCAGCAATGAATTTAAAAATACAAATACTCACGCTAGCCTCTACCAAGGAACTGCCTGACAAATTCTACCGCTGCGTACAACGCAGTCGTACAATTCACCGACAAAAACAAGTAGAAAAGGCCCTGAAACAAACTAGCGAACGCTAGACAACTAATTGAATATAATTAAATTTAAAAAACTGAACACTTAATTAAATACATTAAACAATTAACTTTTTACCTAAAATTTATACAAAAATAAACATTATAATGAAAATTTCTCGATACAATGATTCAGCAGTTTTAAGCAAATCAAATTGAGGTGTTAGGGTCGAAAAATAAGGAAATTTAACGATTTTCAGCACATTTTTGCGAATATCTTGGAAACGGTAAAAGATATCGAATTTCTGATTTCAGCACCGGATTCCCCGTTAAAATGCGCATCTTTTATAGGCTATACTAGAACGCTCCAGCGTCGATTTTTATTTTCGAAACTTTAACCTCAAATATCTCGGAAACGGTTAGAGATATCGGATCGTGCTTTTTATCATTCGATTCGCCGTCACAATGCGCATCTGATGGACTACAGGAAAAGGCTCTAAGGGCCATTTTTATCTCCGAAACTTTGACCTCAAATATCTCGGAAACGGTTAGAGATATCGGATCGTGCTTTTTATCAATCGATTCGCCGTCACAATGCGCGTCTGGTGGACTACACGAAAAGGGTTCATTTTTCAAAAATAAGGAAATTTAACGATTTTCAACACATTTTTGCGAATATTTCGGAAACGGTAAAAGATATCGAATTTCTGATTTCAACACCGGATTCCCCGTTAAAATGCGCATCTTTTATAACCTATACTAGAACGCTCCAGCGTCGATTTTTATTTTCGAAACTTTAATCTCAAATATCTCGGAAACGGTTAGAGATATCGGATCGTGCTTTTTATCATTCGATTCGCCGTCACAATGCGCATCTGATGGACTACACGAAAAGGCTCTAAGGGCCATTTTTATCTCCGAAACTTTGACCTCAAATATCTCGGAAACGGTTAGAGATATCGGATCGTGCTTTTTATCAATCGATTCGCCGTCACAATGCGCGTCTGGTGGACTACACGAAAAGGGTTCATTTTTCAAAAATAAGGAAATTTAACGATTTTCAGCACATTTTTGCGAATATTTTTTGCCCATATTTCCGAAACGGTTACCGATAGCGCGTTGGCGCTGCTAGAAATGGAATCCCCGTCGAAAGACGCGTCCGACAGTATATAATATATTAGGGGAACGGCGCTCTCTGGCGGCCCCGGTCCGGTGTGTAATACGTTGGGGTTATCTCAAAGTTTAGGGGATTTTTTACCGATTTTTGATAAAATTTTCCGGCGGAAATAGGTTTTCGGCTTTCACTAACGGCCCGAGATGGCATTCCGTGAGCCAAAATAACAAAAAACTTCCAAGGAGCACGATTTTTATCCGTTGTTTCAACATATTTTCAGTCTATAAATTTTAATGGTTCAGAGGTAAAGATATAACTCATCGTTTTGTGTTGAGAAAGGGCACGCTGAATTAAATCCATGCCGTCGAAGTAGGGGAACGGAATCGAATTAAAGGTCTAGTGATGTCTGACACATGCGCGCTCAACTCAAAATGAGTAGATCAATAGATATGTTCTCATGTCTCCCGCTCCCTCCCTCTCTCTCTCTCTCTCACACTCTCTCTCTTAGAATTATGTTGGGGTGAGTTGTGATGTAAGGGGGAATACCTAGGTGCACCCTTTGAAATGTTTAGGGCTGCTAAAATAGGCGAACCAAAGTTTAGTTGGATAGGTATATAACGTAAAATCAATACTGCAACTATTAAACTGTTGTACAACTTGCACCGATAGCGCTTGAATCA
This sequence comes from Protaetia brevitarsis, assembly GCA_004143645.1. Taxonomy (NCBI): domain Eukaryota; kingdom Metazoa; phylum Arthropoda; class Insecta; order Coleoptera; family Scarabaeidae; genus Protaetia; species Protaetia brevitarsis. The sequence goes on from RXPK01000020.1 coordinate 1,387,985, forward strand.
TTTTAAAACTTTCGGAACATCGAATCGCGCAAGCCAGTATAAAGAAGCTAGAACTAGAACGCGCAGTGTCAGTTCTGTAAATGTATATAGTATACACTGTACACATACTATATAAATTACACAAGTAAATATAATACAGAGTACAAAAAAAGCAAACTCACAGTGTCGCGCCATTTGAAAACAATTCAAATTTGGAATTATAGGTGTAGATAATAGCAACAGGTATTAGCAAAATCCGTAGTATTTAGGCATGCGAATGTCGATTAATAAACCCTTTATAACCTTAGAATTTCGCGTAGTCTTTTTAGGATAGCTCATTTTGCCATTAATACATTTCCATTCCAACGATAAACGCATTCGTAAAATTAGTTAATCGAATTATTTCGCAATAACGTAGTGATGTTAAACGGTTATCCAGCTAGATATTTAGTTGGTAAAAATGCCCTCGTCAGCCAGCGCCGGTACCGTTGACGTTATAAGGATGGAGCCCTTGGGGAAGTACAAGCAAACACAAAATGGGAATATCCGTCAGCAAGGTGTGTAACGATTTTCTTTTTATTTTTGTCAACACGGACACAAAGATTATTATTTATTTCCCTATTTGATTCGTCCACATACAAACATCTACACGCACTACTTGATTGCTCTCCTGAGATGCGAGAAGCGGGCGATATCTATAATAACTACATCCATATTTTTGCACAAAGGTAAATAAAACTGCACGCACATTTTGGCGCACACTATTCGCACTTTTTTTTGCATGACGTTGATTAGGTACCATAATCGCAGTTGGTAGCTAGTTTCCATTCGTTACAATCACACCACGTGGATTTGATTGCGCAAGTCACACGGCATATAAATATACATACCAGTAACGTGATCGAATTCCCGCTTTAGACCAAGGGGCATGCGCCCTTAAAAACTCTGGAATGTCGGTGGTAGACGCAGATTCGGTAATACATAGAGAGGGGTACCTACATACATCGTTTTTAGTGCGTGGTGTTATATACATAGATATAGATAAAGACATACTGTTTTTTATGATAATTTAAATATCAAATTAAAAGTACAAGGAAGTTTTTAAAAAGTTTTAATTAGAAAGGTAATTTGATAATTTGACCCAAATTAAATTAAGAATATAGCTATAATATAAAACGTGGTGTGTTCATAATGATTAATGATAACGTAGATATTTAAATAGAGAGAGATTATATACACATATATTGCTACAAATAAATATTTATTTTAATAAAAATATAACGGGAAAATCAGTTATTGTGGAGGGCAGATCAAAGGAAGAACTGGTTAAGGTATCAGTGGTTGCCGGTGTAAGGAACATACAAGCGGTTGTGTGGCGGAAGGGTGGCAACGCAGTTATGAGTGAACAAGATGTTGACGATGTTGCATTTCTTACAGGTACTACTATTAATAATCATAGCGCACAAATAACATATTCCATCTGTCAATCATCCACGATCATTTCCCACAACAACCCCTGTCACTCAGGCGGTGTTACAGGAACGGATAGTCCTGCCGGGCCCACTAAAAAAAGTCTGTACGAAAATAACGGTGTGGCAGCATGTTCGCAGAAGAAGGCGCTGTTCATTGCTACCATCGTTTTCGCCTTGCTGTTCACCGTCTCCCTCATCATCGCTTACACTGGACCACAGAGCGGTAAATATATATCGATATATTATAGTCATGTGCCAAAGTTTGCCGAAATTACGTTAAAGCAGGTCAGTGACCATTCAAATTTATTTGGAATTAAGCAAATATCGACGAAATACTAAAAAAAAAATATACCTATCTGCACTTTTAACTCCGGCGTTGCATAAATATAATTAAATGATTCAACCTAAATTTGGTTATATGATACAAATTTACTAATATTATTTTATTACAAATTTTAACTTGGAAATGGAACTCTAATCAGAAATATACCAGCAATTATTGATACTGTAAAACTATTTAACATACAGGGCATTTCAATTGAATCGAGTCACCTCAAATAACTACCTGCTGTGATTTATATAAAATTCCGAAACCTGTCAATTGTCATATCAAGATGGAGAACTATTAGTGACAGGCCTGACGATTCAAAGTCATTCCTGGGGGCGCAGCAAGCCCCATCCTTAAAATTTCAACAGGGAAGATGGGTCTTGCGACCACTCATTTAAAAAGTATTTTAATTATCTTTACGGCAACATGAAAAGAAAAAAAAACTTTTTAGATTGCACATGTGCTGGCGAAAAGCCGCCAAATTATACCGATGATACTTGGAACATAACGAAAGCTTTCGTACCCAGAGCGACGAACGGACAAGTGTTCCCCTGGAACAACCTACGTCTTCCCCCTTTTGTAAAACCCATACGCTATAACATCACCATTCATCCAAATTTGACCACACACGAAGTGAAAGGTATTGTTCCGCATGAACATTGGTCGTCCACAACTAATTTTTTCGTTTTAGGTCAAGTATCCATTGAATTTCACGTCGAAAAAGATACGAATTACATAGTCTTGCATAGTAGAAATTTAACTATAACCGATAAGGTAATATGATATTAGTAATTATACCTATACATTTATAATGCAAATCCCTTTCTAGTTAGTACAGGATAAGAAAGGTCACACTTTAAGAATAACTAAACTACTCGAATACATCACAGCTCAACAATTATATATAGAAATTAAGGATAAATTTAGGAAACGTAACAATTACACATTGAGTTTAAGATACACTTATAAATTAAACAAAAAGTTCGAAGGGTTTTATATTTCAAGTTATATTAATAAAGATGGCGAAAGGAGGTGAGATTTATCATATTGATATTATCGTATGCGAAAAATCGCGTGTCGCTTGTGTTTATCAGCAACAAGTGCTTTAGTTTTGAGTTGCCTGATCATGTCTCTCAAAAGAAACACAAATACTGAGACGCAGGATTGATGCTAAAATTTCTTATTATTTATTGTCTAGAGTCTAGGAGCCATTTAGTGTTTGACTTTATGGATTTTAGAAATTTTGACCCAGTAACATATCCAATTCCACTAGTGTCATTCAAAACAATTTAATGGTTATAGTAAGTGCGTCATCAGTAGCTGTGTAGCTCCTTGACCTTACTCATTAACGGCGGCTCACTGAACTAAATAACTGTAGAGGTGATAGACTTCCCTTTTTGTAGATATTTAGCAACTACTCACTTTGAACCAACGTACGCAAGGACTGCCTTCCCGTGTTTCGATGAGCCGCAGTTCAAAGCAAGATTTAAAATGTCTATTTTTAGAGATCGATTTCACATAGCTCTTTTTAACATGCCTGTGGTAACGACTGAAGACGTTGGTTTCTATATGGGTACTGGACTCGTAAGTTTGGAATTTCTTAGAAAAACCCAGAAGAGGTATAAGTTCAACTTGTTGCAGCTGCGCGACGATTTTCAAGAATCCGTGGAAATGAGTACCTATCTAGTTGCATTTATAATTTGTGATTACACTCATCTGAATAAACAAACTGGGAAGGGGGTGTCTGTGTCTGTGTATACTCCACCGCCTTTTATATCTCAAGCATCATTCGCGTTGGACACAGCAACTCATTTGATGGAATTTTTTGATGACTTCTTTATGATACCATATCCGTTACCAAAACAAGGTTAGTAGATTATGCATACTCAAACTTACAGGCTTTGTAATTGTGTCGGAACATATTTAAATAACTTTCCCAACGAATAAAATACGAATCCGTAGATCTGATAGTTATTCCCGACTTTGCCAATGGAGCAATGGAAAATTGGGGATTAATAACATACAGGGATACGGCGATTTTATACGATCCTATAGAAACTTCAACAGCTGCTCACCAATGGGTCGCGGTAGTCATAGCCCCACGAATTAGCTCATCAAGTACCGCAATCACTCCACCAAATAGATAGACCTGGTGTAATCAACTTTTATGTCTTTTAGTGGTTCGGAAATCTAGTTACAATGAAATGGTGGAACGATCTTTGGTTGAATGAAGGTTTTGCCAGCTTTCTGGAATATTTGGGCGTGAATAGTATATTTCCTGAATGGAAGATGATGGAACAGTTTATTCTAGACAAGACACAACCAGCCCTAGCGTTAGATGCCCTAGTTAGTAGTCATCCCATCTCGGTATCGGTTCACGATCCTTCTGAAATAGAAGCTATTTTTGATACTATCTCTTATAGTAAAGTAATGGCCCCTATATGAATTAATATTTTGCACTATGGGTAATTTTATTAAACTTTCAGGGTGCCTCAATTTTACATATGCTTGGAAAATTTCTTCAACAGGAGACTCTTCAAAATGGCCTTAACGACTATTTGACGACTTATAAATATTCTAACGCAGACACTAAGGAGTTGTGGAGTGTTTTTAGTAAAAACACTAACCAATCTTTAGATATTAAGGTTTGATTATTTTATTATATGTTTTTTTTATTGATAACATAATGAGAAATTTAAGTGGGAAAAATCATACAGATTCTTGCATAGGTGTTGTCTTTGATAAATAGTTCTATTTTTCATTTCATAAAAAAAAAAAATTATAAAAAGTTTTATAAAATTCACTGTTCTAAAAGTATACAAACGAACACTTCGTGACTTTAGATAGTACATCCTAAATGTTATTCCATTTTTGAATTTCATGTAAAGAAAAACATCATTCTATATAAATCACTATATGTCCACTTTAATAATAACATTGTTATTTATTATTAGGAAAAAAGGGACCCTAACACGCACGTCTGAGGAGGCGTGGTTCGCTTGCTTTTGTTTTGGGTATCTATATTTTAAACAGCCTAAACGCACAGTAGCTCCAACGCAGCAATGACATTTTGATCGATAAAATCATACACGACCGTCCATACATTACTTCTTCGGGAGAAACTGGTAACAATTAATAATGATAAAAGTAGTGTGAAAAAACAAAATTACATTTGCGTAAACCTAAAGTAAAGTCCAGTTTATGAGACAAAAAAAAACATTAGGAAAAAAACGTACTTGCAGTAACTGGAATCGCCAAAAAAACTCAAACAAAATAAAATTTAAAACCGACAGTATTAAGTAACATATTTAACTATAATTCCAATTTGTTGCGACTACGTTTTCGTCATATTTTTTTTTGACACAAACTTAGCTCTTTCACTCTAGTTTACGTAAGTGTAATTTTGTTTTTTTTTTATTTTTCCCCATATTTTTTTGTGTTCTCGCATAATGTAGATATTGCAGGAATTTTAATCTAATTTCTAAGTTGATATATCAAATACGAATACATGAAGAAACAACACGTTGAGCACAATAAAGATAAACATTTTGAAAATATATTGAACAATATAAAATTAGGTAACTACCGGCTTATAAACTTACTGATATCTAAAAAAAGTAAATTTTATATAAGATCGTAAATTTATTCGTGGAACTTTTCATTTTATGGGGGAAACATTTTAGATTTGAAACATGCAGAATTCAAAAATGGAATAATATAGGAGTTTTTCGTATTATAAAAATTTTTTTTTCCATTTTTCGCCTAGCCAGATTTCTACTTTACCTTGAACCTAAAATATTGATTTTTATCGTCTCAGCTGTTTATTATAGATTTCTGTAGAGCACACTTCCCAAATTATTGATTTTTCAACCCGTGAAGCGTTGGTTAGGCAGCTATTTAACAGAGGGCGCTCTTCGTCTTCATTTAAGCCACAGAATTATTCTTGGTTTATTAATTTGATGAAAAATTCGTACAGGCTATCATGGATACTTGGACAAATCAAATGGGTTTTCCTTTGATAACTTTAAAAAGGGAGGATAATGGAATTATAGCAACCCAAGAGAGATTTTTGTTGACAACTGACGATACGAATAGTACATCTAGATTATTGCCGCCATCCAAATACGATTACAAATGGTATGTGCCTCTAACTTACTTCATAGATAACGATACGGAAACAGTGTACAATATATGGATGAATATGACGGATGGTAAAGTCTCTAAATTAACATTTTCGGTTTCTTGGTGTAAAATACGAAATTTCTAGTACGCTTCGAAGTTGATCCGGATGTAAAATGGATCAAGGTAAATGCAAATCAATCGGGGTTTTATAGAGTTATGTACGATGAAAATATGTGGACTGAGATTATCGAAACCTTGCGAAAAAATCATACTATGTTCAATGCTGCAGATAGGGCAAATTTGATAGATGATGCCTTTACGTTGTGCAGGTATCTCGTCTTTAGCATTCCCAAATAAAAAAAAAAAAAAAATAGAAGCCAAAAGAGGCGTACGTTAATGTCATTTTCCAGAGCCGGTCTTCTCAATGCAAGTGTCCCTTTGGAATTGTCTCTGTATTTGTTGAATGAAAGAGACTACGTTCCATGGGCCACTGCGATACAACACTTTCAGTCATGGAGTAGGCGGTTATCCGAGGCTCTGCCATACAAACTCTTCCTGCAATACATGAGAACCTTGTTGACTCCTGTTACGAAGTATGTTGGTTGGAACGAGAAGGGATCACATCTTGATAGGTGAGTCGTTTTATATGATTTTTTTCCTAAATAAGAAATATTGATTTTAACGCACTCGTCCAAATTTAGGCATGGATGATAATTAATGTAAACTTTGTTTATAGAGTCATTTAACCTTATGTAACCCGAATTTGTGGTTCAATTCATAAGAAAAGGTTCTATAGGGAACCACGGCATATAGCGAGGAATGATGAAATTCCCACCACTCACCATATCGACGGCAATTATCAAAATAGTTTAGCACTTTACATAAATAAATTGCTATAATTTTACTACCGGCTAACGCGAGAAACTTGAAAATTAAATGTCTTTTGATTTCGTTTTTCCTTTAAAAAAGTTTTGAACTTAGATCATCACTTTAATTTCGAAAATAAAAAAAAATCAAGGAAAGTAATTACAATTAGATGATTCTTAGAAATGGTCCACATCTAAAAACATTCTGCCAATCTTAAACTTGAAATTTAAAATTTGCCCATTACAATGTTTAATAATGAAAAAAAAAAAATATGCCACATAATTATTGGTATAAAAACTTCTATATTATTTTCTGTTTCTTTGCAGACTAATATTAGGTACATATTAGTGCTACGAATCGAAACCGGTTTTAGATGTAGCGATTAATTGCCAACAAAATAAAAATCGTAATCCCTTTTAAAATCCGGTTTGAAAATCGGTTTTTATAATAATAATAATAATAATAATATAATAATAGAACTTTATTTCATATACAAAGTTTGAAACAGGTCAACAAAACAAAAAAGCAGAAAAGAATTAGAAAATTGCTCACATGCACTACTATACTAAACGTAAATCTAAACTAAACCTAAGTACAAACCAAATTAGAATAAAGGCCAATATATTAATTTTAATCAAAGAAAAAAAAAAAAAAATTAATTACTTCTTCAAAAAATTCCTTAATGGAGTAAAAACATTTTGCTTGTAACCAAGATTTCACTGTCTTTTTAAATTTATTGTAATTTAATAACTTCCATTCAGTAGGAAGATGATTATAAATTTTAATACCCAAAATGTTTACACAATCCGCAGTCAATCTCAACTTATGTTCAAATAATGTTAGAATTTTTAAAGTAATATAATAATTTCTACAGGAAGTTAATTGGCTAATACTAGCAATGCATCGGATTGCGGCTTTTTGTTTAAGGAATACTTCATTAGCTGGAACACTTGTACCCCAGAGGAGTATACCATAAGATAGTAGGGATTGAAATTCGGAAAAGTAAAGAATTCTTAAAGTATTTATGCTAACCGAATTTTTTAATTGCCTAAGCTTAAAAATAATTATGTTTAATCGAGATAGCAGAAATAAACAATGCTCATCCCATTTCAAGGTGGATGAGATGGTAAGCCCTAGCAATTTTGTGGTTTCTGTTTGCGAAATGTAGGTATTGGACACATATATACTTGGAAATAACGTAATTCGTTTTTGAAGCGTGTGGAAAAGCATGTATTTGGTTTTTTCAAGAATCAAAGATAAACCATTTGCACAGCACCAACTATAAATCCTATCAATTAAGGCATTAGAATAGTGCTCGATATTCACTCCATCACCACTGCAGAGCACTGTAACGTCGTCAGCGTAGCAAATAATATAGTAGTCACAAAGGAATTCGACCACGTCATTAATGAATAGAGAGAAGAGGAGTGGCGCAAGGACTGAGCCCTGCGGCACACCTATATTAATTGGCAAGAGGGAAGATCTCACATTGTGTTTAGTACTTAAATTTGTGACTTTTATTTCAACGAATTGAAGCCTGTTTGACAGATAAGACAGGATCCAGTTACTAACTTTACCTCTAAAACCCAAAGAATTCAGTTTGTCAGAAAGCAAATGATGTTGAACACAGTCAAAAGCCTTAGACATATCACATATAATCCCTACTGGGAGAAGCTTGTTCTCAATTGTTTGAATAATAAAATTGTGAATGTTTTAAAATGTTTTGAAACGGTAACAATTTTTTTCGTAAAAATAAAGAAAATGTTACCGTTGTAAAAATTTGTTACTGTTTCAAAACACCGATTATAAAAGCTCATTTCCAGTTTTTGAAACCGATTATCCGGTTTTAGTGAAATCAGTTTTAGGAAAAATCGGTTAACCGGTTTTTGATATCTATTTGATTTATTTTGGCAACTATTCCATGTGTGTATTTTATCGTTAGTACATTATGAATTTTATAAGTAACTTTTGTTAAAAAGAGGATTTAAAAAATATACATACTTTTTTTACACATCGACTAGCCTCGATATTTGCATTTCGTACAGCGTTGAATATGTACCTAGAATTAGGAGCTTAACCTTGTGATATATTTATAATGAAAAATTGAGACACATACAACCTTTCTATAATTATTTGTATTTCTAGTCAATATTCTATAGAAGCTGCAAATTTTCCCTAACTTTTAGAACTATGTACATATATGTTCTAGAGTGAAGGAACTAGGCTTCTATCTCACGAGGTCATTGACCAAAAAAGGGACTTATCTTTCTTCACATCTAAAAATTGCCCTCCACCTTTTATAGTACGTTTTATTTTCAATGGACCTTTCCCAAAGGAATTTATTGATTCCGTAATGTTAAAAGCGGGATGTATAAGCAAATTCTACTGCCGGTGCTAATTATCCTGGGAATATGCGATGAGTTGATGGTATTGCAACAGGGGTTAATGTTTGCAGTGCAATGCCAAAAGTTCAGGATTATCAACAGATCCTTAGCCGAATCATAATCCGATATTATCAAATATTCACGTGGATTTTAAGTTTACATTGAAACAAGTACTACAATGTATTAATAATGAACAGAGGACTGGATAATCTTCTAGAGATTTGGAACTGACTTAGCGGGCTAATTTACACTTGAATTCCAGAGACGATCTTATTATACATATCTTATAAACGCGAATCTTGGAGGTGAAGGGTGAATAACGGATTTTGAAATTAATATATTCGAGTTTATCGGCTTATGGATTAAATGGATCCTTGTTTTTTTTTTTCTTTGTATCAAAGTTGTCCGAGTTACTTTTTAGAGCGTACGATATATATTTTGTGCGTTATTTGAGCGAAAAAGAAAAAAAAAATAGGAACTCAAAAAAGAAAGGGACAATAATGTATTTACCCGAACATTCGGAAGGAATTCGAATATCCCTCTAAAACGTTGGTTATTTTAAAGTTCTACTCGGGCACGGTGCGGGTTAAGCAAAATCGCTTTTTGAAACGTTCATCGAACGCTTCTATGGCACCGAGAACACGGAAAAGATGTAAAATATAACCATTTCGCCTATTCGACTGGATTTTTTCCAGGTTCCCGCAGGCGGGTTGTTTCGGGAAAACACAGCGCCGTTGGTGACGAAGGGTTTAGCTTGTGTCATTATAGAATTCTAGAGTTTAAATGGGCCGAATCGTTAACGAGTTTTCGCACGTAACTGCCTTGGTCGTTAGAATTAAATAGTTTTATTGATTTTCGCAAATTCGTTAGCCATTATTGGTGTACAAACGTTACATAAAACGACCTTCAAGACAAAAATAAAGCGACAGACGAAAATTAAACCATGCTGTCGCCTTTTAAATATACTTCTAAAGATTCTCCATCGTCATATTTCATGCAATAAATGCCAGTGCGTAGACAGGTACAGTAAGGGAAGAAGCTTGCTAGTAATGAAGAAGGTGACGTGAACATAAGTTTTACGGGATATATTGTAAATATCTGGCCCAATTGAATAAAAGAAATGAAAAGAATTTAGGTATATTTTTTTCGACTGGCGGCAATAGATATCGTCGGATGTTATGTTTGTTTGCGGTTTTAAAATCAGATCGTGTGGAAAGATAAAAATGCGACCGCCCAAAAGGTTAACACTTTTTTCGTTTACTGTACACAAGATAAGTTTTTATGCGTCCCTGAATCTTAAAACTGCTGGCATGTATTTGTGCAAATGATATGGATCAATAATCTTTATATTTTGTCAGTTATTCAATGATTTTTTATGGGAAATTAGCACCGATTTTCTGAACTTTGCGACTGCGGTAGTTATTAATCGATAAACGTAAACGTAAATAACGATTCCAATTTCATAGGTATTTCTTATTCGTATGGGTTAATGTGAGTAGCGCAATGAAGCATAGTCGCATTTTATTATTCTATTTACGCGTAAACTGATTACCTAGTTGGTCAAATATTGACAGCAATGTCGGGACAACTTCGAAATCGGAAACCCCTTTTTTTCTAGGTTAATGCGAACTGATGTGCTATCGAACGCAGTACTATGCGAGCTGAATGAGACAGTAATGCACGCCAAGTCGTTATTCCAAAACTGGATGACCAAGAACGAATCGATACCTTCCGATCTGAAGGAGGTAGTTTATTCTGCCGGAATTAAATACGGTGGTTTAGCGGAATGGCAGCATTGCTGGGGCGTGTACAATTCCACCATCGTTCCAAGCGAGAGAAAGTTACTGTTGAAGGCACTGGGAGTAGCATCAGATCCATGGCTACTGCATAGGTACCTAACTCAGGGTTATTCTTCTTAATTATCAAAACTTATTCATTTATCTCTGGGGTATTTTAATGTTACCACGCAGGTACCTTTTGGAAACTTTAGACACGAGCATGGTCAAGCCCCAAGACGTAAGAATCGTACTTAGTGTGGTGGCAGGGAATCCTGAAGGTCGACTGCTAGCGTGGAGGCATCTGAAGGCGTATTGGCCCACAATGCAGACGTTATTTGGTAATTCAACATACATGATGGGTAATCTGATTTCTGCCGTAACAGCCCACTTATCCACTCCGTACGACTATTATGAGGTACCGAACTTTAATATTATGTTTCACCGAGACTTGTGTTAATTTACATTAATTGCGGTTTTAAATTAAACATTCTCTTTCAAATTTGACACCTATCTATCCGAACGACGGAAATAGAAAAAATATATCTGTGTGATACTTATAAATATATATATATGGTTTACGAAATTTGTCGTTGAGAGAGTCACTACCGGTTTATTAATAAAGATGGGTTCTCTCACAGATTTGTCAGGTGAAAAATAGTAGCTAGATCTAGACAATATTGATGCGATAAGATTACAGAAAGTTATATTGAACCACCGACCAGAATGACATGAAGTCATTTTCTGATGGGTATATTTATGTAAGAATTTATATATGTTTCCTCAATTCTGACGGAAGTACATTTCAGCAATACAAGAATATGTGATATTGTAAGACTATGTTGCTATTTCTATTTATTATTTTTTTTTGTTTTCTGATAGTTCCTGCATCTTTACTATTATTTATATTATACACACTTTTGCAGTTCATGTTGGCTTCTCTACTTTTTTTTCTCTATATTAATATAAAAAGATGCATTATTGAGATAAATATTAACAAAACGTGCCAAATCGAAAGAAAAAAAAGAGTATCTTCAGAGATTTTCCTTTACGAATATAAAACATTCTATTTTCCCCGATAAGCACTTTTATTTTAGGATTTCCTCTTGTATCCAAAGCTTAAACTGTTGGTAATCCTGACGCTGAAGTTTTTTCTTTGGGATGGCAGATATTTTCTCGGTATAAAGTGGGTTCGGTGCAAGTAAGGAGGGAAAAAAAGCTGAATTTACAAAATAATATCATAGAAACGTCGTTTATAGAAGCTGGGATTTCAGGATTACTTTTTTTTTAAATTCGCATGTTACGCGGAACTTCTTTGCGGAAGACAAAGTTAATTCTCTGATATACCGAATTACTTTGTACGGTATGTGAATATTTTAAACATGAGTCATGGGAAATTAAAGATACAACTGCGTGATTTTTTTTCACAAATTTGTTGATATTTTATTTTTTATTTCAAATGCATTTGCACTATATATTATATAATATTATATTATATAAGTTGTCGAGATGTACTTCCATAGAATGATCCGCGCGTCATACGATGATAATGTTTGTATAATACATTTTGGATTAAGTGTAAGGAAAGCATCGGTATTAGTCGTAATTATTTTGATATGGGAAGTATATTCAATGTTGTATTAAAATAATGAAACCATGAAAATGAATTATGTATAATTGGTTTTGGGTTTATCGGTTGTAAGTTTCAAAAGAGAACTATCGAAAAAAGTTACTGTAGAGAAAAGGCGGGAAAAAAATCAATAATTTAGTGTATGGACAATGTTTGCAACCGGCTAAACCTGGAAATGCTACATGTTGTGTTAAAATAAAGGTTACGTAAATTTTGAAGTACGTTATTTGGTAATCTGAGTGTATTCAAGAGAAGAATTTTGATGGCAATATGCTTCATATTAAAATCGCATTTACGTTGATACGGTATGAAAACCGAGTGACACAATAAAAATTCCTTTAAAAATAAATTCGTCATCATTCCCATCTATCGTCTTGCGGATATTAATATCACCAAAAAAAGTATTAAACCTTCCTTTATACGTAAACGTATTAAACAAAAAAAAAATATGCCTGCAATATTTATGAAAAAAACAATAAGAAAGGCATTTCGATATAGATAAAATTCGCGAGGTAGCGAACATCTATAAGGATATTAATAAAATCTCGTTTCTGCATAGGTCTCGACTTACTTCAGCGACATGGATGTTGGGTCCGCGCAGAGAGCGCTGAAACAGAGCCTCGAGACGATAAAGCTGAATATCAATTGGGTATCGCAGAATGGTCCGGAGATCTACACCTGGCTTCGAAACTATCTGAGTGGACCAAAAATTGTGTAAATACGCTTTCATTGTAATACACGAGTCTATTTTTCAATTATCACTGTCGATATTTTTCTACGTCATCTTAATAGTGATCCCCAGCGCGCGATACGATCAAAACAAAATGTTCGACGTGTTTTCTATCTGTAATGATTAGTGATTGACGTTTTTTGAATTCGCTGTATCTATGTCAACCCGAAGTAGAGGAGAATCTGGACGATTGAAATGTAATATTTAAATGAATATGGGATAAAAAATAAATTGAAGAAGATAATAATACTGAAGATATACACTCCAATTCGGAATTTATTTTTTTATAATATTAGATGTTAACAACTTGCCCAAGAAAAAAAAATTGAAATATCTCACTATACATATGAAAACTATTAATCCTATTTCATAGGCATGGATTAACATTCTCACTATAGTTTAAGCAATAAAAAAAAAAAGAATTTTTTATACATATTATTGTATTTTTATGAAAAAAAGTGGTCTGCATTAAGTGTAAAATAAAACATTTAAAACTACTCACTGCGTTTTCTTTGCAACCAAATTCCTGAAACGATTTCTACCAAAATACAAAAAAAAATAATACGAAAATATTTACTGGAGACAAGTTTAAGAGGTAAGTATAATATTAGATACGGGACAAGATTAAAACATACGAAGAGCGATTTCATTAACAAAAAAAGCGAAATATGACAGTTTAACTTAATAGAGGGATGATATAACATTCTTTCCGTCGGAAATACATGGCGTTTTATTTGAAAATTCGAAAAGTATAGCCATGACTCAAGAAAACAACACATGGGATCTAAATCATTACTATAAAGGCCTCTGTTTAAAAATATCAAACAGTTTTATTAGGTTAAAGTATTTTAGAACCCTGTAATATGTTCGAATAACAATTTTGGAAAAGGAAATTGCAAAAATATATTATTGCATACGGATTCTATTACAGAAATTGAAAGTAACGATTCGATAAATACCAATTTACATATCCTTAACCGCCACCATAAACGATAAATAAGTCATTAATTAAGTTATAAACCTGTCCCTCGCCTTTTAGGCAAGAAGAAAAAGGATAATACGAAGGATTAGCGAAAGAGGGAACTAAACGTTGGGGGAGGAGCTAATTTAGATTCTCCCTATTTGAGCGTTCTCTTTTTTTTTGTTCAACAAATCGCTGTATCATAAAAGAACATAAAAAAGTCATTTATAAACAGAACATCGCCGAAAGCGGAACGGTAGCATAAAAGGCGAAGGCAAGAAGACCATAAACTTGATAGGATCAAGTATCAATTCGATAAGTAAGAACGGGTTTGTGTCGGATTTCGCCTGATGGCTAGATTTTTTTTTTGAATAATAGACTACCCATCTTTGAATTTGAATAAATTTCAAACATTAAAGAGGTTAGACTTTCATGTTGGAATGGTACTAATTATATCGATACTTTTATAATAGAAGGAGTATTTTTTATCAAAAGGATTCATCAAAAAATTATAACTTAATAAAGGTTTTTGTTAATTGTGACGATAAGTCATAGTTATAAATGATATAAAATTAGATTTGGGGTTTCGTGTGAAATATTATATCCTTGTCATTCTTCCTTTCCTAATACATTGATGAAAATTCATTCATCTAAAAGCTCTAACGTAGTATAATTATTTCTAAAGTTGGCGAACATGCTCCTCTTTGACACATATGTTGTAATATACATATTTCATGTAAACCCAAACAAGTGTCTGAGCAATATGTAGTACAAAAACCTGCCGAATGCCTTTTCTTTTGCGTGTTTCAAATGAATAGTAACGAACAGGATAAAGCTTCGTATTTGTCACCATTAGAATTTATATACTCCGATAAGTTTAAATTGGCTCACGTAGTATTCGAAGGGAAAGGAAAAAAATTGAGAACAGAACACCGCCAAATGATTAAATTGGCACTTTGTTGTAATATATTGGGAGCCGCTCTAATACGTGCGGTTTGTGCGAAAGGGTTTCAACATCCGTACCTATCACCTCCACGATTGTTATTGATTTTGTACGTCTAAGAGTCTAAGGAGATGTTGGCCGGAGGATGACATTGATTGAGGTATTGAGGAGGCAGGAACAGGCGACATGATTTTGATGAACAACAGTTCCTCTGGGTTTACGAGTGAATGGGGACCTGGAAGAAAGAAGGCCCTATTTACCCTTTTATTTCCGGATTAGATTTTACTGCCACGCACTTCTCTACGTTTGTATTTTAAAGGCGGAAAACCTTAAAACATTTTACTTCTATTCCTTTTGGATTTAAACCAAGTTTGTCAAGTCAATCATGATGGGGTAGATATTTCTTTGTCGTAACTTGATGTATATGTCCATCTAGTCACTGCGACTACAAGGAATGCATATTGTTTCCATTTTAAATTGGATATATACCGATTTTGTACATAAATTAAACATCGTAAAGCTGTGAAAATGGGCTGACAGAAATAATGAGGTAATGTTTGATGTAGCGCTAGTCTTGATTTATTTTATGCCATAACGAAAAACACAAGAAATGAATGTTACTCAAATAAATAAATTTATAAAATACTAGTTTCTTGTGCAGAAGTATATGTGAAGCTATTATAAGCGGGAAACTTGCTTACTTTAAGTGGGTAAACATTCGAACACTGGAGTAACGTCAGCAATTAAACTTCCCAAACACAAACTACATAAAATTCACAAAACGCATTTATTGTCTTCCTGGGGAACCTTTTTGTATTTATATTTAAGAGGTGGCCAATAAAAAGGATTCGGCGCATTGCTAGGGACTGCTAAAGGTATCCTACAAAGTAAATATAATCGCTCTACACCACCCTATAGCATAGGTGGCAGTACTTGTTTTACGGTTTATGATTGCTCTTTGTTTTTCGAAGCCAATAAAACAGAATGAGGTAGAGAGAGAGAAGGGAGAGAGAACGGGAGCGAGGATACTTTTCCCGAATGCCAACCTTAAGGGTTTCCGGAAGGGAGACGGAAGGAGAATGGCGGACTGGATGGTAAAGAACATGTGGACTGATCAAAAGCAGGTAAAATGCGTTTAATATCGAAGAAAAATTAATTGTCGGTATTTTGCGGAAAACAAATTTGAAATCGGTTTCTTTTCAAAGAACAAAATTCACTAGTGGAAGGAGGAAAGCAATTTAAAATATGAGAAAATAAAATTCCATTACATACGTTTCCCTGCTTTCATAAGTCCCACTTTTATTACGGAAGTAATTTTTATTGACTTGAAATTGCCTATGTGAAAGAATATCGCATTGCAACGTAAACGGGATATTTGAAAGAATATATACGTATGCATACACACACATATACATATAAGGAGTCCTTAAAATAAATAAAATACAAACGAGAATGTCAGAGGTAAAAAGGCGGAAATGCGAAATAAAACCTAGTGTCTTGGTGACGCTGAGCATTTCCGCAGCAATTTGGATCAAGCCGAGGGGAAAATAGAGAAAATCGTTTTTGCAGTCTCTTACAGTTGTCTCAAATCGCTATCTGTTCCTATATGTATATGTTTATACATAAAGAATAAGAGGCATCTAATTTCAAAGTTAAATATCAGTACCAATTTATGGAGAATGATGGAGTCAGTAAATCGGTTTCTGCATACTGCGTATAACTATGAAAACTTCTAACGTAGGAAGACCGAATATTATATTTACATCAGTCCATATATATAGCTTTTTAAGAGAATCTGTCGATATGGAAACTATTCTAACTTAGGGTGTTATAAATGCAGAAACGGTAAATGAAAAAAACCGACATAGAAAAAAGAGCGGGATTCAAATGTAGAATGTAAAGAACTAGAGTCTCTCTTATAATAACAGAAACAAGTACCAAAACATCAATATTAAACGGCTATTTAACGGCTCCTTTCACACTGATAGAAGTATCCTTTCTATTTAAAAGGAATTGCAACAAACCAAAAGTTTTTTTGCGCTTTCTATATGGCCAACATGATTTGATGTTACCTCTAAAAAGAAAATAATTTCAAACCTACCCATTTCTTCGGAAATAATATATTTTTTGTCGAAGTAGCTCATTCTTTTAAGTGAAAGGTAAGTAATTAAGAAGAAAACAGTTTTCCGGTAAAACAGCACCCTACTTTCAATTAATATCAACACCTTTGCGCGAAAAGACCTCTTTTTCGTTTAAAATGTCAAAAAGCAAAACTTGTAACACTCTTCATTTAATGCAATCTCTTTTCTCAGGGCAGCATTAGAGAGCTGAGCATCACATGATTGTTGCAAATGGAAGAGTGTAATATTATGGGCAGGAAACCTTAAAAGTGGCATCTCATATATATGTAGATAAACAATTTTTTGGTAAGGATCTTCGCGTCTTTACTAAGGTGATATTATTGAGTAACTCATGCGAAAAGTTTAAATCGTTCAAATACGGAATTTATGTTTATTTTTTAAGCAAATAATTACCCTCCGTATTTACCGTTAATGGGCTTAGTTTCGGAATAAAGCCTACGAATCCGTGAACCCCTTCACCGAGCAAATTGAAAACGCATTACTACCTATTTATATATGCCGGTAAATTCCATTAAATTAAAACCTATTCGGTTGTGGAAATTATTAAATTTCCCGTAAATTTGAGAGGAATTTGCTTTTATGGTCGTTAGGACACTAAAGACAAGTAAACCCGAAAATTCCACTTTGATGTTTAATTTCAAGATATCGTTGTTAAACAGTGATATAAACTAAGATGTTAGATTCAAATTTGAGAGGTTTCTTCGACTATACTGTAAAATTAAGCTAGGAGAAACCGTGAAATTTGTTGAACGAAACAATTTTAGAACAGCAGGATAAGTAATTAGAATACTGACACTACAATAGGGAAAATTTAAGCAACTTTATCTTTATTGCACCTCTAAGCAAAAAGCCATATATATACAGCGAAATTTACGAAAATTACTAGCGTTATTTGTATTTTATTGCGTTCGGTATGTCGTCGACAGAGTGAAACGGAAACAGACGGTACCACCTGGTGAAGAGAAGGACGACGAAAACAGAAACACATTGGATACCTTAGCAGGAAAAAAGAAGGTTCGCCTCGCGAATACTGGGAACGCAAGCAATTTTGACAAGAGGCAGTATTAAGAGATACATGTGTTAGAGAAGGAAAAATTTATATCCACGCTTAAATTTAGCATAAAACCAGATAGGAGAAGAAACACGCTTTAAACCAGAACTTGACATGTTTGCGATATTCGAAAAATAAGCCGGAATGGAATGCAATTATCTCTCCTTGTACGAAAATTCTGCCGGTAAAGATGTTTAAAATCCCTAGTAGACTTGTTAGCGTTAGTTAAATTGCGTTTATTAAGTACCCTGTCCGTCGAATAGCTTGAATTTTTTTGTTACAGGTGAAAAAGGGGTTCGTTGTATCTCGGAAAGGGAATATTAATTTTTCCCTAATTAATTAAATTTCCTTCCGCGCCATCTTACCGACGAACTTTAAGCACTCCTAAAGCTGGGAATCCGTTACGTAATAATCGTTTTATTGTTGATGTTGTTTCAAGTATATATAAAATGATATTGGAATTTTGGAGGCGCAAGTTACATTTATACATTCTTTTCAATCTATTGTAGAATATAATGCTACTATTTCTTAGGATATAGAGATATATGATACAGAATATCATGTGCCTGGTATTTTTTATAATTACCTCTTTCTGTATAGTATCATTAAAATGAAATTATTGTTGGCTTTGAATATTCGATTGATAAAAGTCGTGGAAGTGACGGACTTGCGGGTAACGGCTAGTGGCTTTTATCATTACATCTTTCACCCTGTTCAACTTTCAAAACTTTATACGATCCAATATCTTTGTGCATATCTATGCCAGTTAAGTCTTGGCGGAATGGAGTTCCAATCGTTGGCGATTAGTAACGTAAACATAAGATTTTTAAAATCTTTTTTAGAACTGTCGTAAAGAGGAAAATCTATTTTTTTTAATACGCCCACAACGGAGCCACAGGCGTTATAAACCTACGCCCGTAAAACAGCCTTCACCACAAGTAATTTGCTCAGATAATTGAAACTACTATTATCATCAAAGAACCGCTAGTACGACCAAATAAAACATTGTAAATGTTTGTTCACATTTTATATAAAATTTGATCATCAATGTCAACGTTTTTAATGCAATCGCTAACTTTTTCGGGACCTAATCAACAATAAAGTCATAGTTTTAGTCACTTACATATGTACGTTTTAATGATAGTATTGTTGTCCTGTAATTGGGTCTTCATCTGTTGAGCAACTTAATAAATTATTATTATTATTATTATTATTATTATTATTATTATTATAAAGGATATTAAGTCTATATAGATCGTCAGAGGCTACACGCATTTACCATAAGCTCCGTGTACTCTCAACTCGGACCTGACCGATCATATTGTGGAAAACCCAGACTTACAATTAGTTTAACTTGAAGCAAACTTGGTTAGCGCCAACGTTTATGAAACTAAATGGATTAAGGTGTTGTTGCTATATTCAAATTTATTAATTTTAATAGTTATCATGTACGAACAAATTTAGTTAGGAAAGTTCAAAGCGAAGTTGTTATGTTTTTTATATATAATATTCTGCAATATATTATTACATAATATATGGGTTCTAGCACACAGCATTTAAGCATATAGCTAATTATAAGTGATTTCTTGCCATTCCTCAAGGTTTAACCCATTAAAGACTAGTTCATACCACCTCCTCTAGTATGTTCTCTTCTTACCTATTATTCTCATATTTTCTTGAATTAATTTTTTTTATGTGCGATTGACAATATAAATATAATTTATCCTTGTTCTTTTACAGTGATAGTCTTTTCTCTTGCCTTTTTTCTGTTGGATATCATCTCGTGATGATATATGAGTGAAAATCCCGTTTTGCAATTATTAAGGCGAAACTGTCGAGGATTTATGTAACATCTTAACCCGGGCATTTTAATAATAGTACATTCTATACGGTAATAAGTTATTTTTGACGTATTAATGGGGAAAGTTTACTTTTACCGCGGCATAATTAGAATTTAGAAACCTATTCAATCATCAGTTTAAACAATGCCATTCAAGTCATTATTGGAGGCTCCTGACTGCGGCAAAGGAGCTGTCATAATGATGAAATTCCAGCCTGCACTTCCTCTAGCCCTATAACGTACATATCGCGAAGAGTGGGGTAGGAAATTTTGGAGAGCGGGCCGAACATGGTGGTGAATAGGTTACAGTAATCAAATACGCCTTCTTATCTCAGCCGGCGGAATAATAGCTGGTATATTTTAGGATGCGCCGTTATTTAAAGTCTTAGGGTAACTACTTCGGGTTGACAAAAGCCGAAATAAAGTTGTCCTTGGACTATATTGTAGGAAATTACGTCGCAACTCCAGAAGGCTTTTAAGACTGATCCATTGTATTCCGTTAAAGATTTGATTAAGGGAATTTTCGCGCATGAACCAGACTATGAATGCCAGGCGAGTGGAGTATATGAGCCAGGGACGAAGATTACCATCCAATTAATTCGTTCAATAAACGTTCGACATGTATATGATCGGACATTCGCCGAATATTACCTAGATTATCAATATAGGACGAGCTACACAATATGCATTTAATTAATTAATATCGGCGCGTGTGTATCTTACTGAAAATGCATAGCCGAAATTGGAAGCTTATATAACATACGCTGTGAGGCATCCAATCCAAACTGAGAGAGATGAAGTGTTTGAAGTTTTAAGATTTGAATTATTGATTTTAAATGTGGTTTAAATTTCTGGTGTTTAATATTTCCAATGAAAATATCAAGACGGACAGATATCGCACACTAATTGTAGAAGTATTTACAAACCAATTACATGATCATAAATTGGAAAAGAGCTATTTCAAAAGATAGAGCACCAGCTCACGTATTACTACTTATAAATATGTGTTGGTCATGTTATAAATACAAATTCGAATTTATAATTAAAATTTCTCAAGGTTCACATTTGGCCCTTTACTCGTTATTATCTAAGTTAACTGATTTTGTAACTGCATTAAACGGCAACAAATTAAAATTATCTGAAATGGGAGAAAGTTACGTAATTGGGCAATTATACGTGACGTATTTAACATGCAATACCCATTAGAATTAAATTAATGAAAGCCGATAATACAAGATTTACCAAGCGAGTTTAGAATAATATTGTCCATCATGTGGAAGGCAACTTTTTGGGAATGAGATCAGACCACAACGAAAAGGAAATAGTTTCTATGATTTTTTAAAAGTGTAATAATCGTAGTAATGCAACATTTGAATGATACTGTCTATACATATAATGTAGATTTCATCATAACATACAGCGTTTCGATCTTTACGTAATGTATTCGATATTATATGAAATCATATGCTGGTGAAATATTTGACAGTTTCTTTTGACACAATACTACGCAGGCGGTATTCATATGAATGTTGTACGAGATATATAAGACCAAAAAATTCGCGGTCGCACTTTGGTGCGCTCGGAAAAACATCCAATGCGGCTGCCACGGTATAAAATTTTAAAATAGAGTTTAAAATTCCATCTGTATTTCTTATTTGCTATTTCGCGAAATATAAATCCCGGCTTTCATCTCTTAAAAGGTTTGAATAAATGGTATGACGCCTCCTGTTCCCGCAAGTGATGAATAAATAATTTACGTCGAATAATCGCTGCGCTCGAGACAATAATGTGGTAAATGCACGGAATGTTACGGTATTATACCCATCACTTCATTAGGGATCTATCACACCAACGATTTTGGAAGGAACGTATTTACATCTATATTTTATACGTGTGTACATTGCGTTTACGATCACACAGTTGGGCGAAAGACGCATATCCAGCAGCGTTATTATATTTTAGTATATATCATTATACTACCGGTAAAAGCTAGGAGAAGAAATCGGCTCCCCTTTCCTTGTCCAAATTACCGCGGGGAATATTCTAACATATACATAAGATCAGAAAAGACTTATCGAAACGAAAATATAATTTGTTTTTAACAGATGAATATCTCGACAACTCGAGTGCTAGAAACGAGACAGAATTATATGTAATGCTAAGTGCAATATCGTGTAAGAATAAGTTGAATTAACTTGTATAATAATTCAGAAAATTACATACTTAATGTAGTTAAATGTATTTTTTTTTTGATATAAACACCTCGAGTAGATGCTAAATACCAAACTTTTGACAGCGGCTGTATAACTCCACGACAGATTACTTTGTTCGTAGAAAGTTAACTTCGTTTAAATGTATAATTAACCTCACATCCGGGGTCAAAATTACTCTTGCCTTTCTTTTCATTCATCAGCAAAACTCCTCGTGTTGACCTGTTTTTTATTGCCGGACAGACTTTCGCGCCAGTTCGTGAGTATTTACGACAAAGCGGGCTTTTAATTACGAATCTCTTCCACCCCTCAATCCCTTAAAATAAGATGACAATAGTTCATCACACTCCCTTGGGACAGGTTTGCATTCTAATAAACAATGGATGGTGTTCTAAAACTTACTCCTTTTAAAATGTTCAGAAATTTGCAAGAAGAATATGAGTTAACTTGGCTCATTAATAGAATGACGACTACCTTTCACAAAGACGAATAAGAATCAGTTGATCAGGGAGAAAAATATAGCTTCTGTAGTACAGTTTTCGGTTGTTCGGCTTTTAAAATACGCCTGTGATAAACGACATAAACGTATACAACACCCGATTCAAATATTGCAGCAAAATTTGAAGTTATTTAAATTTGGATAAAGCAATTAAAACATGGCTGACAATATTAGAATAAAAGTTTATACCATAGAAATATTGTTGTGTACAGCGTTTCGTTTCCGAGTTCCTTTGACACCAAAAAAAAATACTACATGAATATATTTAACGTTCTATACAGGTGCTGTATTACACCGTCAAAAAAAAACATAAAAAATGTCCACGAGTTCTCTCACCAACAATGTAAAACACGCAGTTATTGAAATTTATGAGAATGGTTCGATTCATGCTTTGATTATAACTAGTATTTAAACAAAAAAATCAGGTATATGGCAGTATGCTTTTTTTTCTGCTGTTTCGCATAACAGCAGAAAAAAAAACATACTACCTGAGTTGTGTGGAATTTTAAAAATGTTTTGGAATTAAATAAAAATGGAAAGGTGTCTGCAGAGTTTTAAGAATATTAAAAAAATAGAAAACTAAACAATTGTGATCTATTATTTTAACACAAACTAAATCTAAAAAAAAAGAGTTATTTGACTTCTAGTTTACGAACAGGCTTTTCATAAAACTGTTGTAACGATTTAACTCCGTTAGTAGTAAGAGAAAACAATTGTATGTGATTAATGAATAAATATAAATTATCAAAACAACTGGCTGTTACAGACAATGATTAGGAAAAGTTTAAAGTTCGAACGATAGAAAGGAGACGTGACTACTAATTTAGCCGTACGCCACTGAGCTAAGAGGACCGTACCTAATTAAGGCTTGATTCGGGGGACAAATTGTTAGTTAGCAAAGGCTTGGCGTGTTGTTGTTCGCTTTAAAGATGTAAACGACTTTTGTTTTACGCAACGGTACAGAATGTAAAAGATAAAGGGAAAGAAATGCGTTCGTATAATACTCACGAAACGTCTAGGAGGAAGTGGGTACTATAAATGGTGAATATTGTAAGAATATGAGACGTCACTAGTGTTGAGTACACGTTGGCCAAGTTTACTCTTTGAACTTTCTTATCACCAATGGTGATTACTGCTTTAAATTGACCTTTATATTAGTTGGGTCTACAGATTCGTATCTTTAGTGTAGAGTTACAAGATAGTGCTCTTATGTCGGAGAATATTTTATCAGTGCTGTGTGTATTCTGGCGAGGCAACAGATGGTAACCGTTTTCCTAGTTTCAGTTTTCGGGGGTGTTACACACTAATACTCTAAAGTGCAGTGTATGTTCTGCAAATGAACTACCGTCAGAATGAAAATTTCGCCACTCTTGACAGTACTATTATTTATAGCGTCTTCGAATACACAAAACAGTAAGTTTAATACATTTAGTTTGGATATAAACGATGGTGTGAACATAAATTCGGATTAAGTAAATTTAATATTCGTCACAAGCGCAACAGCGAGGTACATACATACATAAGCAATTCCTTAACGCTCTAGCGGGAGGTTCTTGTACATATATATATATATATATATATTGCTTGTCTATACACACTCTACAGGATATTTACAACACTCAAATCAAGAATGTAGGTATCGATATAGTCGCATCATACGCATCTAATTCATTTAACGTTATCAGACGATATGGTGCCGGTTCGTTGATGCCTGACAAGAAGGACTAATCAGATTTAAAGCCCCAGATAGGTATACGTGTAGGGTTTTGGCACAATACGTATGCACGATGTTAATACACGGGTCGAAAATAGACGATGATAATGGCCGTATCAAATACATGCAATAATATACATTAGGAAGTCTGCAATTACAGTTAAATTAAACCGAAATTAAACGCATGGGCTAATTCTAAAATTATAGGGGTTTGCGCTAGTTCAGCGTAGTGCTGCTGTTTGGCTAATAAAATGGCCTAAACATGTCGATATCTGCGCTTTAAAATATTACGAACGTGTTATCTAAAAAAAAAAACGTTAATTTAGTCACTCTTACCGGCTAATGGTTCGCGTATTTTATCTATAAATTTAACTTAGCCAGGATTTTGTAATACAATCTTTGTATGTAGCGGACAATGTTTTTTTGCTTTTTCTGTGATAGTTTACTCACTCAAAAGTCTTCAAGATCTGTTTTCTTTAGGACGCAAAAAATTTGTATTAGACGAGAAAATACTAGTGCTATCAACTATCTGGTTCTCAATAACAATAATATCAACAAAATCCACAATTTTGTATTAAGCTCACTTTTTCAGTGTTATTCAAATGTCACAATAAACTTCATAAATCTGATAATCTAATATTATTTTAAACAAGTAGAACAAGGAAAAAAAAAACGAACTCCGGTGCTTCCTAGTAAAGAAAAAGATGTAAACATAATTTTTACGGGATAAATTGTAAATATCCGGCTTTATTGAATAAGAGAAATAAAAACGTATCTGACTAGCGGCAATAAATACCCCCGTTTGTTATTTTTGTTTGCAGTTTTCAGATAAGAAAAAAAAAATGTAAAAAGGCGACCGTCCGAAAAAGTTAACGTTTATTTATTTAGGGCTACTTGGTGGAAGTATTTTTACATTCTGTTATTAAATAACTGGGTACTCTAAATATTACCTTAAATTTCAGGCGATTACCCATATAACTTTTCCTTTAATTTAAATATATATCTTTTTAGCTGCTTTGTTTTTGTCTGTTGGAATTTTATTTGTTTTATTTTATAAATATATATGTATCTATTGAATCTCCATGCGTATGGCACTATTTATTTTGCATTATACATGTTTACAGGAAAAACGCTATTATTTCATTAAATTTGCCAAGAAAAATCATTTTTTTTGTAATGTTTAATAAGGAAGATATCGATTTTATCTTATATAGAAAAAGCAAATTCAAATTCATTCAAATTAATAGAGTTAATTAAATCACACCACTAGATACGAGGTTTCGGATAGTAGATTCGGATCCGAGATTTCGGATAGTGGATCCGGATAACATTGAGATCCGGATAACAGCACTAGAAAATATCATTAATGCGTTAGTTTGTACCATGCCAAAAGTATTTACATATGTTATGTAAAAATCATATATTAACAATTGGAAGGCGTAATTAATAATAAATAATTTATTAAATTTCATTGTTTTTCTGACTTTTTTATGTATTTGAAATCCCAATAAATGCATATATAATTAAAAAAAATATATCAGCCATCATTTTCACCTTCTGTTTTATATATGGATTAAAACATACATTGCTAATGGGCTACTGTCCGTTAAATAAATGTTAAACTATACCACAAATCAGCAGTAATTAAAAATCAATTTTTGGCCATCTCGAGTTTATTTGTGCTATTTCCGAATGTCATTAAACAACTTTCACGTCGGAATAGATAAGAATAATATTATTGTATCAGTCCTTGGCAAACATATTATTTTCCCCAAACTCACACAGGAGAAAGTAGAGATAAACGTACGTCCAGATTTAAAATAATACAATTGAATATTTTTTCAGTTTATGTTAACATGAACATCTTATTGTTTTTGAATGATGTTAAAATGCGTCCCTTAAAAAAGAGGCAACATTCTAATCCGTTTTAGTTGCATTAATGGAATAGCATTCCACCAACTCGGGCAGTTTTAAATAAACCAGCATCTCACTAACGCCATTAATAGCCGAATTCGCCTATTGCGAAATCGATAACGGGGGCGGTTATCGCCGGACAAATGCCTACAGGATCGCCATTTTTGTGCACATAAAAGAAATTTCCAACATTTCCATTCTCGGCGGACGTTAGATTTTCTGTACACCGTCATTGCCAACATATATTTGACGTAATTCGCAAAAACCTAACAAATGTTCCGTACACGTGACTACTTCAAAACGTTGGCCATTTCTTCTTGGCCCTTATTGTTCTCCTCTCGGAGTGTGTATAACGTTTCTCCTACTCTTCGGACCTTGAACACCGAACAAATAACGGAACGTATAATTGCCAAATTGTATGTGTATACGCTAAACAAGCAGCATCAGCTTTAATGCCAATCAAAATGTAATGGAGTATTTTGCTCCAGTTCTTAACTGAAAATATTACCGCGTCGTATTAACATATACAGAGCGGCAAAAACGTAACGCGATGTTTATGGCTTATTAAATACCATTTGCTGCAGATGTCTTTTTTTTTTTTTCGAATAACAATCCACTTTTCTTTCTTTATATTCTCAAAAAAGCGGGTTATGTTATCTACACAACCACGAATTTTTTTATGCTATTTATCCACAAAATTTACGAGCAAAATCAATTTGATAGTATACTTTCTATTAAAAAAAAAAAACTATTTAAATACTATTTGGCCACAATTTTCCTCTTAAACAAATCTGGCTTTTAAATCCTCTATGTTAACCCAAATATTTTTACACATTGAAGGTAAGACAAATGCCGCTATAGCCGTGAGTAGGAAATAGATTACCAAACAACTTTTATTAGTGGTATCTTTCCATCTAATTGGTATGTAATATAATATAAGCAGAGTTGCCTTATTTTTTTGCTATTGTTAGATAATTGAATATACAATAACAAAAAGTTTTTAAAATAATAGGGCTGTTCGAACATGCAGTTCCCGAACGGTTCGTGATCACGTGAATCAATCAGAGAACAGATTGGAGTTCTCGCGAACTGGAATGCGTTGTCTGATTGGTTCACATGACCGTGAACCGTTCGCGAACTGCATGTTCGAACAAACCTAATAATTTCCCCGTTACAGAACTGTAAATCCTGCCTAACATGATCATAAGGATATCTGGAAGAAATATAATCCGATGATTTTAGTTTTGAGTGTGCTAATCAAAGCTGAGATAATACAAAAGGTTATTAAGTAAAATACAGTTAAATACGCATATACCGCTATGTAATCTGGGTTAAATCTTTGTTATTAGAGACGCAGCAAACTAAGACTAACTAAACGGCATGTTCTAATTACTGTGGATAATTCCATTATTTAGAACGCTAATAAGTCTTCTAACTTAGCTATAGAATATTTTTTTGGCTAGTCAATTAATGTAGTATTTAAATGGAAATTTCAAAAAGTTTATCTCCATCAAATTAGATTTTCCTTAGATTATAAGACCGCCGATATTTACGTTTAAATAGTAAATACTACCTTTTTCTTTTACAGATCCCCTAAAAAATCCAAATAATCTGTGGCAGACCTACGTGTAAAAGTAAGTATACATCCTAAATAATAAAGAAAACGAAGAAGAAGAAATAAAGGCCCAAGACATGCAGTTATACAACAATTACCCTTAATCCATCATCCATTATTAAAACCGAGACAAAGAAAGGTCTGTTAGAGCTTAACGATCGCATTATCCTAACAATTTTATCCCCATGTTTGCGGACAACGTTCAAAACCGGACCATGAGGGCGCGTTACAAGATGTTATAGCACCGGATATAGTGAGTTCAGCGCC
Source organism: Protaetia brevitarsis (assembly GCA_004143645.1). Taxonomy (NCBI): domain Eukaryota; kingdom Metazoa; phylum Arthropoda; class Insecta; order Coleoptera; family Scarabaeidae; genus Protaetia; species Protaetia brevitarsis. The sequence goes on from RXPK01000020.1 coordinate 1,416,427, forward strand.
TAAATTATTTGGAAACGGTAGTTTCTATTAGTCCCTTAAATGGGAAAGGTTGATTTGTATTTATAGCTGGGGATAGCTAGGCGAGAAAAGGGACAGGAGACATTTTCTAGACATTATATGTATATATAAAAAAGTGTATTGACTGAACTTTGCTCCGAAATAAAAAATATTTGATATGTGGTTCAATTAGATTATCTTTTACATGAACTACTGAAATTACGAAAAATAATTTTGGAATTTTATTAAAGAAAATAGCAATGAACGTTTAAGTCATGTAGTCTATTATACAGCAATGGTACAGCAGAGTGTTTTATCGGTATGGTACCTAGCAATGTAGTATTTTGAGGATGTAACATAATGTTAATTATGCATCTTAATTGTAAAATTGTCGAATACAAAATACATGACATGAACTTAGGATTAACTATATTTGAGGAAATCACTTCAGCAACAATGATATTCAAACGTGATAAAAAGAAAACGTATCAATCTGAACTAACACAACCTCAAATTGCCGTAGCACCCGTACTATTTATGTAGCAGCACTACGGCTAAAATAGCTGCTTGGTGCGTAACATTTGGAAATGAGAAAATCTGGAAACCTAGTTTTACCCCCACGCAATTAATCTTTTTCAGACACCACCCCCCTCCAGACTTCTTGATTTCCAATGCGAAGCGTGTTAAACCCGATATATATATATATATATATATTATATATACATCCCGCTAACTATTTTGCTTCCTTTCAATACGCGGGTCGTAGTGCGTCCCCTGGAAGGAGCGTAGTTAGAGAAATTTTAGTGACGTATATTGAACCGCGGGAAAAAATGGATAACGCCGGATCACTTTTTTATCGCTGTAGCTTTAAAATGAAATTATACGATTTTTTTATTCTACGCACTTTTTTGCTTCCTTATATTTGCCTATTCTATTTTGCGTCCACTGCGTATATTTTCAGACAAATTGCTAACTATTTTGCGTCCGATGTATATTTTTGTATAAAGTTGTAAGTATAATGCGTCCGCCACGTGCCACATGTTGGTCGAAATAAACGTATATAGGAAGCAATATAGCATATTTAAAGAGTAATATAGGATCAATATAAAATTGTATTTTTGTGTTCCTTCGTGATGGACGCAAATTAGTCGATATAAAGTATATATCGCCAGTCGAGAATACTATATGAAGTTTGGTCTAATTGGATAACTAACTGAATTGAAAATCAGGTTACACTGTTTTTTATGCTTGAGAATTATTTGTATGTGTAAGCTGATAGAAACATAATGTGAATGTTAAAAAAAAATAACGTCTTATTTAGTACTAATTATTATGGTTTTAAAGCACATTTTATGCTTATCTGGGAAATATTGGTACGAACTAAATACCTCGGAACTGATTTTCCTGTGAACCAAAAGTTTTGAAACAAAATATACTTACTTTACTGGAAGTATTTGGCAAATGAAAGAACTGCTAAGAAAATATCATCAATTACAAACTTCTTACAAGCATCATTTCAGAACTCAGAGGGCTTTGAACCGACAAAGGGGTAGTGTGTAAAGAAAAACCTAAAGGTTGATCCTGTGAAAATTACACTAGTTTCCTTCGCGAAAAGAAGAAAGCTGGATGACCTAAAGCCACCAACTCTTCATAGCGAAAAGATGCAATTCAGGCAAGATTCCAAATCCTTAGGAGTGGTTCTTGACTCGAAACTAACTTGGAATCAACACTTGACCACATGACAAATAAATGTAATAGCTAACGGCATTAATGATAACCCTTGCTGGGTATCACTGGTGCAATTAACAGCAAAGGGACCGCCTCTTTGGAGACCATTGTGGCCTCCCTTCGCTGGAGCTTATGTGAGAGCGAGGCAATGAATGCGATCCTTAGCCTGAAAGCCAACAACCTGTGGCATCCCAACTTCAGAGTGGGAGGGCACACTTATACTACGGGCACGATGCTGGACGGGCCATTGCTGCAAAATGCCCACGGACAGCATGGCACCCGAAATTATCTTCACTGAAAATCTCCATACCGAACAGAGACCAGGCACGCAGTGAGATCGCTCCTAATGATAACTGGTTCACGCACGGATCCAAATCCAGCCAGGGCACAGGAGCCGGTATTTGTGGGCCCAGTCCTAATCAAAGGATATCCATAAGCCTGGGGAAACATACAACGGTTTTCCAGGCAGAGGTATTCGCACTTGCAGCCTGTGCAGAAATGATTGCAAAAGTGGGCTACGTGAGGAGGAAAATTAATATAATGACTGACAGCCAGGCTGTCATTAAGGCAGTCTCGAACCACGTAACTAGGTCAAAATTAGTTCGGGACTGCAAACAATCTCTCAATGTACTGGCACGAAACTACACGGTGTCCCTGATTTGGGTGCCGGGACATGAGGATGTAAAGGGCAATGTAATAGCCGACGAGCTAGCCGACGGGGCTCTAAGAGACACTTCATGGGTTCAGAGCCCGTATGTGGAATTACTAAGAATTCCGCAAGAAGGAAGATCTGGACCTGGTTAGATAAAGAAAGTACAAAGAAATGGAGGTCGAATGAAGGTCAACTCTATACCAAAGCCTAGTTTAGCTTTAGTTTCTCTGACAGCCTACTCAGGTGCAGTGAGAAAGAAGTTAAAACCATTACTGGGTTGGTAACTGGACACTGTCCCCTGAAAAAACATCTATACAACACAGGCCGAGTAAGCGACCCGTGGTGTAGAAGATGAGAACTACGGGAGGAAACGAGTCTACATGTAATCTGCACATGTGGGGAATTGAAGGTACTCAGGTAGAAATATTTCGGGAGAGATCAATTGGAGCCCTCGAAGGTTCTCAAGTTTCCACTGGGGCAAGATACTGGGCTTTATAGAGAACACCAAGCTACTCGAATAGAAGTAAGAGAATTTAAGGGACGGTACAATGAGCACCTAGCTCAAGTGCCCGGACAGTAAGTGCCCACCCTAGCTTTAATGAATGAATGAATGAATGAATGAAAACCCTTAGAACAATTCGGAAAATCATGGGGATTGACATCTTGTAGCCTTTTGTTACCTATGGATCCCTGATTTGGTGGACAAAGACCACGCAGAGGTAGACGATTATTAAACTCGCAAAGAGACGAAATTAGCTTGCTTGTGCATCACTGGAGCTGCATAAATCCACTACGGAAACCATGTCGAATCTACTCCCTTATATTACATTAAGGGGCGGCAAGAATGGAACATAGAACTCCTAGAAATGTCAGAATAACATAACACAACCGTATTTTGAAATGGCAGTGATACAATGACTCAAAATGTCTTTCCTCGACAATCCTTCAAGATTATCTTGAACGGGGATGGTTGGCCAGCAAAAACCCAAAACTGGTATGCAAGCTCATCAGTATCCTATCCGACAATCGAACCGCTCTAAAGCAGTTTCTATTAAGTAACCTCAAACTAACTTGGAATTGCTTGGTAAATGTTGAACTACTGACTAAACAGAATAAAGTTACTTTGGTGTGAATGCCAGGGCATAAGGGCATAGCATGCAACGAACTTGCGAATGCTAACAAGGACTCTTCCATAAAATTCATTGGATCTGACGCAGCTCTCGAGATAACCAATACTGCGATACGTGATGCAGTGACTGAGTGGATTGAAAAGAAACAACAGGCTCAGGAACAGTATAGGACAGACACAACAAAGGGATGATGAGGCAATATCTAGGCATTTAGCAACGGATATGCTGGCTATCAACCGAATACAGCTTGGAACGGTACCGAATCTATGAACATGGTATGGCTGCCTAAGATAATATCCACATAGAATAAGCGTCTTTAAAGATGGACCTGTATGTAGACTATGCGACAAGGAGAGGAAGGTAGCCCCCCACGTTGTTTTTGAATGCGTTTCATTGGAACGGCAGAGACTACCATTGCGGGAAGCAATTAACTTGAAAGCTGATCTGTCGGAAAAAATACCACACAGGCTGCGAAATCTAGTTAAGGGATTAACACCTCTTTATGTAAAGAAATACACTACTCGTATTAAGGAATAATACAATAGGCGATGTTAAAGGAATAGGAAGATGATCTATATTCAGTGCTCAAATCAATCAGTTAATCTATTCGATGCCAGAATGAGTAGATCATCTACGTATTGTAATAATGCTGATTTACCTGAAATTTACGCCTTCTTTTGTTTAAATTTTTACATCATTCTCTGTATCTCTACTAATGTTACGAATTGAAACCTCTTTTATGTGAAACCGGTTTTGGATGTGGCAAATAATGGCTTTCAAATCAGAAAGTGTAACCAGGTAAACGGTAAAACCAATTTTGAAACCAAAACCAGTTTTCAAAACCAAAATCCGATTTTTGAAATCAGAAGACAGGTATTATAATTAATTAACTTCAAAAATACACACAGTTTTTTTACCTTAAGTTGTAAAACCGTTTTTTTTTTGTTACTGAACATCGATTAACCGGTTTTTGATAACTGGTGATTATTGCAACACTAATATCTACCGTTCTTAAAATTTATCAGTATACAAAAAAATCTGTTTTATCAAAAATTGCACATTCATATCAAGATATCATAATATTTGCATTTGAAATTATTTAGTATATTGTGTGTGTTGTCCAGTACATTAACATTTTGGCAATAATACGATGTTGTATACGCCATAGGTCCAGAAAATATTGCAATAATAATTTTAAATGATTTACCGACATTTTGATGACACCGAACCAACTTCTTCAATTAATTAACAAAATGACTACAGAAATAAAGAATAAAAATCAACAACATTTTGTATCCGCTGTATAGGTACATACTCATACATTAACAGTAATCTTTCCCCTATTGTTTTTTTTAACGGTTGTTAAATTATATCTTGATATAGAGCCGGGAACATATATTTTCAAGAAATCTCATGCATCTCATATTTTTCTTTATTGTGAAACCTGGCATTCCGACACAGTATATACCACAACAACTTTTTAAAAGCAGTGTAAATGGGAACATTATGATTATAGACCCAGCATAACATACAGAGCAGTAGTAATGGTGACCAAAATTGTAATAAACGGAGGCGGTCAAAACGCCAAGTGGTGTACAAAGGCTAGCGTCTTTAAGTGGCAAGGCTGCAATGAGATCGATCCCCCACCACTGCAATGGAAGTCATTCTAAATCTGCCACCGTTATATAATTACATACAAGGAAAATAGTATATAGCAATACTCAAGCAGCGATAAGTAAATCGCACAGCGTTGACTACAAAAAACTATTGAATAAACTTTAAGGAGGCATTCTTTGTGGGGATGCCATGCGATGCCATGTTTCAAAAATTCACCTTGACAGAAATAATCAGATTATAATACCAGATAAGAGGGACCGAAAAGGCACTCCGGTGGAAGCGGACTTGAAACGGTTTTACAGACGCTTCTGGAACTGGCTACGGCATAGGAGCTGGAATATAATGTAAAGAAGCCTAGAGAGGCTCTTACGGTAAGCTTCAGCAGAGATGCAAACGGTGTAGTTAGGCCTGAGGTTGCTGCAATTCATCATTGTCGTCAGAGAAATCGAACCGCCCTACACTTAAAGTGTTCGTTACCTAAGGTGCTGAGTCTAAGGTAATTTGGTACTGTGTAAGCACCCTAAATGAGGTGGGTACCTCGATCTGCATCGGTTAGGTTCCCAACCACTCGAAAGTGAGGAAAAAAGAGAGCGGATGATCTTTCTAGGCGGGGCTTGTTAAGGTCCTTCGTCAGAATTGGTCCTTCTTTTTGCATTAAGCAAATGCAATTTATTTTATTTAGAACCAACATGATAAACCTACAGGGGTCTCATATACCCGTCGGTCTATTTCAAACTTCAAGTCGCTATAAGTAATGCATTTCATCGTGCATTCGTCGCATCCATATCCTTATCGTGATCAAGCATGAAAGATGTTAGTGGGCAGATTGCGTTGGAAGTATGCTCGTAACAGCGATAACATTTGAGAAGTGAGAACTACTTTCTGAAGTGTCAAAGTAATTGTAACCGGCAGGTACACGCACTTTCAATATGACGTTTATAAGTTAGTGGCAATCTGCGTGTACACAGAAGAATATACCATAAACAGCATATTAAAAAATTAACAATTGAGAGATATGTATAATACAATTAACAACTGTCGTCTCATCTAAGAACTACAGAGTAGAAAGCTATGAAACCAGACGCCGATGATGAGCTCCAGAGAATAGTGGCAAAAGTGACCTGGACAGAGACAGGCAAAAAATTTCTAAAGGAACAAAGGCGGTGACTATTGCTAGAGACCTACTGAGTAAGACAGGAAGATGTCAAGGATGTCAAAATGGTAATTAGGTCCTGCTGACTGGTCATTGCAAACTAAACAGGCATATGTACCAACATTGCTTGCAGATGATGCTATTTGCGATTTTGTTCAGGAGGAGATAAAGCACCATGTTCATGTACTGTGCTAATGTGACGGCCTGGCGAGGGCAAGGTTTCTAATCATGGGCGTGGGAGAACCCACAGCTAACAGATGCACAAAAGAGGCGCTCTCAAGGATAGTAAACCTAATTAAGACGGATAAATTAGAGTGTGTCTCCTAGAAAAAGGTACCAATAGATCTGAAAAAATTGAGTGAAACCTATCCATCACCATCTTTAACCTAACCCAACTTGACAATCTAGTGTCGTTGAGGTCGATGAAAGAACCATTAATACTGTAATGATATATCGACAAATGTTTGCTATTTACATTTATGCGTATTAAATTAAACAGGTAAAAGTGTGTGCTTTAATGAATAAGCATCAGACTTTAGTACCATCCTAGAATCAGCTACTAAGCTCACTGCAGTTTTTGATATTTGACCTGGAAATCTGTTTAAATGTTATTTCCCCACTTATTGGATAAGCAAGATTATGACATGTTTTATTTGGTGGAGGCGGCAGGTCCATACTTCAAGGCTTGCAGTTTCTTCCGTGCTATTACTTGGAATATGTCATACTATTATCCTTGAGAAAATTTGTAAAGAAAGAAAGTCGATTTTCACTTCCCGTGGTGCAAGTCTTCTCAGATTAAAGTTGTTTTTTTGTTGTCTGTTGATTTATTAGTTGGTCATAATAGTCGACACTTAGTACAATGGTGAACTATCATATATATTCATTTTTCTAGGAACTTGTTTACTATAACTGAAAGATAGTTGTTGGGCCAAACTGGATTTCGTAATTATTGGGAGATATTCTTGGTTATTGAACTAAATAGAAGTAATGGGAGAAACCTAATCTGAAAAATATGTAGAGATATCAAAAAAAAAAAGAAATGCTGGAGTAGAAACGGTTCTAGTTAAGTTAATATTTATATTTTTCTGGTAATATTACATTTGTAAGAAAATACTATAAACACTATCAAATTAGTCACGGGACCTCTTACTAGATCGGTACACTTTTCTAATGCTTCACAATGTATCATTAGTCAAGCGAAAAGAAACACTTCTACATTTTTTTTAAATTGTTGTCAACATATGCCTCTGATTCACAATCACTAACCTCATCGGGTCTTCTCTATGTGTCGACGTTGCAAGTAGAAGGAAGCAAAATATGCGCGTTATGTAATAAAATATACGCATGTGTATATTATTTTGGCTCTATGCATTTTGTGAACTAAATTATACATGAATTTTACATATGACGGACATTTTGGCTTCCCCCTATTTTCATCATAGATACTATACGGGGGAATAAAATATTTGGAAAAGAACTGGCAATGTGTGGGCATGACCAACGGGCACTACGGACATTTTTTTTCTTAGGGTTTACTCGATTAATAAGGCCGGGAACTATTTTGCGTCGGTTATACGGACGCAAATAGTCGAGGACGCAAAATGTAATGTAAAATGGCAATGCATGAGCAAAATTAGTGCGTGGATAAAATATATAATATATATATATATATATATATATCTATTTAATATATATATTATAATATATAATATATAAATGGGTACAGATCGTACATAAGGACCAGGTACAAGGACTGAAATTCAAAATATTTTTTCTCGGAACATCTCTTTAAGCGATTTTCCTAGCGCTGAAAAATCGACAAGATAATTACGCTGTGTGTCTCAAAATCACGATAAGCGTCAGCAATTAAGGGTGGCTCTTTTTTTTTCGCGAAAAGCGGATGTGCAGAGACAGAAATAAGAAAAAAAGTGATGCGACTGCGAACAAAAATATATACGGGATGGAGTCAAATCAGATTTTCCGGGTATTAACAATAAATTCACATATAACAGATGTATTCATTAACGAGGTGTAAATCTCCTTATTTTTCCTCTTCTTGTTTCTTATTATACAGTGTGATGATGCGTGAGATATGCTAGTGAACTAGTATTTCCCACCTCACTGCATATTGCACTTCCTGGATAAGTCCACATATCCGGAAACGATATGGTTTAGTCTGATTTTCAATTGCGTCCTTGAAGTGATCAACACGTACACTTCAACACATTATTGTATAAAAAACTTTGATTATTTAAAAGTTGGCGCAAAAGAAATGTATAAGAGTTTCATTATTTCTTATTCAAGTCGCTAAATTAAATTGGCGTATAAACCAATTATAAAAAGTATAGGTGTCGTAAGAAATGAATATTTTTTTAATTAGGTGTCGTCCCAACTTCTTGGATTTTAATGAGTTCTCAATATTCAATTAGAGGGATTATTTTTTTTTTACAACAGAACTGAATCGATCCGAGCAATTCAGAAGTTTCATATAAACCTTTAATTGCGTCATTATTTATAAAACTTTAACTACGCAACGAATAACAGCATTATTGTGTTATTAAAATTGGTTTCTTAGCACGAGGGGCCGACAACAAAATCGATATTCATAACGGTATCAATTTATATGTAAATATTTTGATTATTGCGACTTAAAAAACTATTCTACGATAGTGGAAAAAGTGTCATTAATACAGGCTTATCTAAAAATTGTGTACTCTTCTTTAAAACGAATATCAGCCCATAACGTAAATGTAACTATCGCTTGATTGCCACATGAATATTGGATATGGAGGAGTAATTTAACTATGTTTAATTTCAAATTGTACAAAAGATATTAGTAAAAAAAAAATATTTACGATTTAGGCAAATTGTGTTTCATTACATAGGGATGTTTAATTTTTGTCCGTTGTATACTAACCCGCCTTTACGCTTTATTTGCTGGACGAATATAGAACGTTACAGCTTCGACGTTCGTTGAAATTGTTTGTTTTTCTCTCGAGCTCTGGCTGTTGTCGCCATATTTATTGTAGAAAATACGACAAAAGATGTAAAAAAATATACAGGGTTGTAGTTAACAATAACAGGTCACAAAAAATATTGTTTTGTGATGGATATATTTATGAGAGTATATTTATTTTACTCACTTCGCCAAAGTTGTTTACTGTGATTTTTGAAATAACATCAAATAGTTATTTCATTTCTACAATGTTGTTGACATGACACAAAAGTTGCTCGCATCGTGGCATTTTAATTTGTGTTTACCCTTAGGTATTGATTTTATCAAAATATACATTGGTAACCACTTCATCAAAGTGCTCTTGTTTATTCTTTTCTACCGAAAACATATTCTTTTTAATTAAACTGCTACAGATAAAGAAAATAAAGCGGGAACATCTAATTCAGGGATATCCCCTATTTTTCCCTTCGACGAAATAATTAATAAACTTTCCCAAGTGTCGGTTTTATTCTGGTAGCGCCTTCAATGCAATAATGTTAATCTAAAGCACCACCTTGCATCTAAACATAAAACTATAACAAACGGGGCATTCTCCGCCTCTACGGCGGTTTCAAAGGAACTTTATACTTCGCGGAGCTAACAACATCGAGGTGAAGGAAGAGTTCCTTTTAATATCCGAGATTCTCGTTTAACTTTACGGACTACCATATTATAAACGCAAAGAGTATCAGGAATAAATAAATTTTAAGGCTCCCTAACCACTCATCCCGCTCTTGCCGCTTGCTATTCGAGAATATCAACCGATCAATTAGGGATATCTGTCTGGTTGTGAGGGGAAAATCTTGTTAAGCCAATACACTTTCAAATATTATTATTCTATATTATTTACCGTCACAAAGTTACCAATTTACCTTATAAAGATATTTGTAAAATCGTAAACCCTGTTAAAACTATTGATAACAGACAATTCCTATAAACGTGTTATTACATCTGAATCGACTTATAATTAAATCGGTGTGGGAAAATATAATTAAGCCTAGCACAGCCCTATATGAATCGCGGTCTTCACGCGTGGAGATAGATTCTAGCGGTCCTTATAACACGTATGCCTTTCACTCTCCGAATAAAAGCAAAAATTTGTTAAGATCCCGTAGATAATTACGAAACGGGTGCAAGGTTTTATGGATTCTGCCGGCGATAGGACCTTAGCGAACCGACGCTCTCCCACATACGGCTTTCTTAAATTCAATATTGTGTAATGGCTTTTTGAAAATATTCTCCAACTTCCGCAATTTATTCTTCGCCCCCAAAACACGCTATGCGGAGACTTTTGCATGCTTAATACGTATTTTATTAGGACTCCTTATACATAGGTGGCGCCATCACGATTTCCAGGGTCCAGGGGCAATTTTATAGGGTGGCCGTTAAATGGCGAAAGAGAAGGAAGGTATCGTTTTAATAATAAATTAACGCTTTTAATTCGGGTGTACATGCGAGGGGAGCATGGATACGGGGAAAATATCGCGTTGTAACGCCGAAACCTATCTGGGGGAATTGATTAAAATGAATGGGGCAACGTGTACCAAAAACTTTGCTTTCCGCCCGGCATTTTTTTTTTTTTGTACACTTCAACCGCCGTAAATAGGAGCCAAATGCATGAATTCTTAGCTTATTTTAATGACATTTCTTAATTATAACAAAAAAACTAAACACGGATGATTGGATGGATTTGGTAAAAGCCGTAAAGCTATCTGAACTAAAACTGACTATTGGTGAAGCCACAGAATATCGTAACAACCAGAATGCAAACTCTTTGTCGGCCCTTTTGATCTGAGTGGGCAAAATTTCGTGACCTTGATGTCAGTGTCTCGGGCGAGAAGTCAGAGTCGGCTTCGATAAAATTCCGTGCCTGACAGGACCTACCTGAAGTGAATTCGAGAATATGATACATACTACGATAAAATGAAAGAATATCGCTTATTTTTACAATTATTTTACTTTCTTTTTACATTATTTCATATTTTATTCGACTGTTGCACTTCATAACACTATTTAAATTAACATACGAATTTAAACTTGAAGTCAGCGACGTGTGCCTAATGCAAAAGACGCGAACCATAGGCCCGGAACCCACAAGTTCTCGCCCCGCGTTTATGTGCGGATCAAGCTGCGCGATGAGAATGCGCGAACCCTTCCCGCCAAGCCAAGTTGATGTTCTGGTTGTTAGATATTCTGTGGTGAAGTTAAGACGTTTAACCAATACAATGTTTCTATCACATGCGCAAATAGATGGGACGGGAGAAAAAACAACCCACAAATTAATTTAATCTGAAAAATAATTAAATCCAAAAAACACTAAGAATGTTTCTAAAGCTTCTTAAGATGGTTCATGGTAAAAGTGGTAGAATTAATGTCGACACTTCTTCGTTTCATAAAAATTACAGTGCTTCAATTTTGACACATCATTACCTTTTTAAAACCTAAATATCAAAGTATGCTACACTGGATCCGCTGCAGGTAATCGTTTTTGTTACAGGTGACGGGAAATTTCGTTACTTAAGAGGAATAGAGCACAAATATGATTATTCGGTAGCAGTGAGAACTTTATTTAACGGGACAAGTAAGAACGAATCTACTCTTTTCATACACGCGGAGGCCGAGATAGATTTCGTCTCCGAATGCGACGGCCTGTTGACCTTGGTAGACGTTAGGTTGAGCGAAGACGACAGCCCCAAACTCGAAGACGAGCCGGACTACGCAGATGGGTACGAGGACGTGGACCGACCGAGCCACAAAAATAACGAAGCTTTCGCCGAGGCGCTGCAGGAATATAGTTTGAGATTTGCGTTCCAAGATGGCGTGATATCGGAAGTGTGCCCGGACCTGGCCGAGAAGAGTTGGGTGTTGAATTTTAAGAAAGGCCTGCTATCGATGCTCCATAATACCATGAGGCGCTTTGATTTAGATCACCGCGCCGTCGAACACGACGTTCACGGCAGATGCGAGGCCGCGTACAAAGTTTTGGAACCTAACGGGACGAGTTTGGTGATTGAAAAAACTAGGGACCTGACGTCCTGCGAAAGCCGATCGAAACTGCACTCCGTCGTACAATCGACTTCCTACAATTTCAGACCGGTTTGTAGAAACTTGTCGGAATGATATTATACCTCCTTTCGTAGATTGCGAACGGATATTTGCACCATTTTGAACTAACAGCATGTACGAATGCACATTCGGTGATGCATAAAACGAGTTTATTTTAGATTTAAATAAAATTGATCGGATATGTGAAGTTCCTTTTCAGATATTTAATATATTAACGCCCAAGGTTTATTTATCTCTTCTTAAAACGTTGAAATGTCCGTAATAGCGCATCTCGTATTTAGAGGATTTTCTTAATTATATTACAAAGTATGTATAAACTATGATATAGATTATATGTTTTTGCTAGTAGGTCTTTGTATGTTCTTCTATTATGTAACGTTAAATACATGTTTAAATGTTTTACATTCGGTATTAAAAACACATTTCGGAGAAACAAAGATACAAAATTTGCATATTAAGAAGAAAAATCATGAAACGACAAATTTAAAATAATAAACAATGGTTAATCAATACTGATGTATTACCAAAACTAGTAATAACTACATTTTACTTTCTTCTCACGTTGCTTACGTTTGTATTTATTAAAAACATATTGTAAAGGAAGATTTCCCTAATATAAAGAAGGCACTGCAGAAGACATCGTTTTTTAAAACATCTAATTATCATCTTTGACGTCAGAAACTGGGAAGGAAAGTTATTACACCCCGTCAATATTTTCACGATGTGCACCATGTCGACTTTCCAATTTCGTATTTTGCCGTCAATTCTATTTAAATTTATATTCCGTAATGCGTATTTACACATTATCCGGTACACTTGCGGAAATTCAATCTCTCGCACTCCGATCACGAAGCGACATTATATTACATCAGTATTGCCACCATTATCAAAGGGGCGTTTATGAACGATACGCTGAATGCGAGTGTATACCTTCTTGTAACTTGCAGGCGTTAAAGGAGAATTTAAGAGAACGTTAAGGCAGCTGTTCTGAATTGTACCATGGCTTATATGCATGCATAAGGTTTGCTCTTCATATCGCGACGTATTAAAATTGTTTCCGCCGACAGTGCATGCAGTGTCGTCCCACGTTTCCGCGGTAAATTACAAGGATTCCCACTTTGTAAAAATATAAAGAAAATGAAGTTAAATTCCCAACTGGTATTTATAACTAAGTATCAAAGGAGAAGAAAAATCATTTAGGATTCCTTTGGCATTTAATAATCCGATTCAGCTCGACAAAGATTTAGCTAGCAAGAACTAGGAAAGGTTTCTTGAATGCATACTTTACCAACAGTTTTTTTTTTTGCAACATTCTCGAAATGCTTTGAGTAACACCTTGTTTCAACGCAAATTTATCATTTAAAATTACAGTTTTATAGAAATAGAATAGTAAGCAAATATGAACGGTATATTTTTATTATGATTGAAATTTTTTTTAGTATAGGAGCCGTTTGACATGGAGTCTCCGGAAGCACTGTAGTCCCTTGGCTTTTTGTATTTAGTCTCTCATTTCTTTTACCCATAAATTACACTAGCATTCAAAAGATCGCTTGGCTTCTTTTTATATTTAACCTTCAGTTTCATTTTTTGCCAGGCGTAATCCAGAGAGCACGATATTTTTGTGCACAGGTTATTGCCCAATTGATATTTTGAATTTTTATTTTGGCTCTGCAAAGCTCTCTAATTATAATTTATTAATAAAATAAGAGAAAATTTCAGTCAATTAATGGCATATTGAAAAATTGATTTACACTGTATTTACAGAATATGGCATGTATTCTTACAGTAAAAATTATTATTGGCACTGTATACATACATATATTTATTTATCTGATATAAACGAGGCGTACTTGAAAAATTTGACATGCGCTTCTTACGTCATTTTACAACGTTCCAGAAACGAGAAAATTTATTTGTCATTTTCAGGTGTCTCAAGACTCGAAATTATTAAAATCTTCGAGTACGTGTATTATATCGATCGACCATTACATCTACAAGCAGATAACCTGTACAGAATCGCACGTATTTCAACCGTTTTCGAATCAGAATGCCGGCGCGATGACTTTCGTAAAACAGTCGCTGGTGTTAGTCGAGGAACAGAGTAAGGAGTTGGACGATCAGACTTTCATAGATAGGAGGACCACGCTGGGCTATGACCCGATACCGACGCCGAAGCCGCTAACGGACGAGCTTAAATTATCGAGAGATTTAATCAAAAAATTGTGCCAACTAAGCGGTAAAGAGGTCCAGATAGAATTTTCGGATTTATTCACGAAATTCATCCACACCGCCAGATACCTCTCCTACAACGTATTGAACGTGCTTTACCGCAGAGCTGGAAGTATTTGTCCCACGGGCAAGTACGTGTTATTTTTAAACGTGTACAGAAAACAGTTAATTAATTTTAACGAGGACGCCGATGTTCCTTTGTTTTTAATGAGTGAAGAAAAACAGATTTTGCGTTTGTATATTCGTGCGGTAAGGGTGTTTCGTTGTTGTTTTGACTTTCTGATATGTTTCCAGAATGCGCTACTTTTCAAAATAAATTCAGCGAGTAATAATAAGCCTGCTTTACACGCATATGAATATGACTGACATGAAGCTTCATATATATATATATAAATATATCAGCTCTGCAGGCCTAGTGACCCTTGGCTCCGAGTTCTTTCACTCTTCCTTTCCACCTTCCTCTATCCTTTGACTCATTTTGCCAGTCCTTCACTCCCACTGTCCTCAAATCTTTTCTAGTCTCATCCAGCCATTTTATCCGCGGTCTTCCTCTTCTCCTTCTTCCTCCATCGCCACCCTTTAGCACTCGTTTAACCCATCTATCCTCTGTCATCCTGCCTATATGCCCCAGCCATCTTGCTCTCTGCATCCTAATTACTTGGGTGATACTTTGGCATCTTGTACATTTCTGTTATTTCTCTGTTTGTTCTTCTTCTGAAAATTTCGCGCTCCTTGACTCCTCCATATATCTTTCTGAGAATTCTACGCTCCCATATTTCTAATTTGTCTTGTTGTTTCTTATTCATAGTCCAGGTTCCGCAGGCATATGTGCCTGTAGGTCTTATTATTGTTTGATATACTCTTATTTTTGCTGACCTCGATATATCTTTCGATTTGATCACTTTTGCTAACATCCCTGCTGTCTTGCTTCCCTTTGCTATTCTTTTATCTATTTCTTTTTCTTCATCTCCTCTATTAGTTAGTGTAACACCCAAGTATTCCGTTTGCTCCACCTTTTCTATTTTATAGCTTCTATTTCCACAGCATTTTATTATCATGTTTGTTTTGTCCATGTCTTTCATGACCATATATTTTGTCTTTTGCGCATTGATTTCCAGTAGCTTGAATGCATGCTGTAGTTCTTTCCTGGATCTTGCCATGAGTACTATATCGTCCGAATATGCCAGACACTGGTGTTTGTAGCCATATATCAAACCTTTGGTGTTTATCCCGCTTTCCCTTAGGATGATTTCTTGGACTAGGTTGAAGAGCGTTGTGGATAATGGATCTCCTTGTCGTAACCCTTTTCTTACAGTGAATTCTCTCGATAATCCTCCCTCCAGTGCTATCTTATTCTGTGTGTTCTTCATTGTCATTTCTACCAGTCTTCTCAGTTTTTTTGGTATTCGGAGTTTTTCCAATGCATCGTATAACTTGCTTCTCTTGATGGTGTCGTATGCTTGCTTATAATCTATGAACAGCATGTGGAAGCTTAGATTTTGTTCGTAAGCATTCTCTTGGAGTTGTTTCATAATAAAAATTTGGTCTACTGTCGATCTTCCTGCTTTGAATCCTCCCTGTGATTCTCCTACATTTTCGCGATGATACTTATCCAGTCGGCTTTTGATTATTTTCGCTAAGACTTTATATGATACATCCAAGAGGGCTATCCCGCGATAATTCACACACTCTTCTTTGTTCCCCTTTTTATGCGCAGGTATTATTAACGCTTTATTCCAATTTCCAGGTATTTTTTCTTCTTCCCATATTTGTGTTATCAGTCAGTGTTATCATATTCTTTCAATTACGGCTTCACCTCCTCGTTTTAGCATTTCTGCAGAGATATTATTCTCCTCTGAAGATTTGTTGTTTCTTAAGCCATCTATGCAGTTCGCCACCTCTTCCTTTGTTGGTATCTCCACGGTTGCCTCTTCCTCTTCTTCTTCCTGTTCTTCTTCTAATTCATATTCGCTTTCACTCATTATTTCATCATCATTGTTTAACAATTCTTCAAAGTACTGCGCGAATCTATCGAGTTTCTCTTCCTTATCTCCTATTAAATGCCCTTCGCTATTTTTCAGATAGTATGATGGCTTTTGATACTGTCGCTTGCCTCTCTTTACTTCTTGGAAAAAAATCCTTAGTTCTTTGTTTTTGTATGATTCTTCTAAGTGCTTCAATTCCTTTTCTAGTTGATTCCGTTTTGCCCTTCTACAAACTTTCTTCGCTATTCGTCGTGCTTGTTGATATTCCTCCTGGTGTTTTTCATTTCCTCTTTCCATTGCTTTTAACCTAGTGTTGTTTCTGTGTTCTAGTACCCTCTTACAGTGTCCATCAAACCATTCATTTTTTCTTTTCTTCTCAGAATATCCCAGTACTCATTCTGCCACTTCTTTTATTCCCACTTCTATCTGTGACCATTCTGCCTGCACTTGTTCCTCGTATGGTCTTACCTCTAGTTCGTTTGTAATTTCTCGTTGGAAGTGTCTTTCTACGGCAGCGTCTTTCAATTTCCCCACATCATATTTACTCTGTTCTTTTTTTAATTGTTTATTTCGATTTGGTCTTTCTTGTATCACTTCGGTAATTACTAGGATATGATCACTATCAACATCTGCTCCTCTATAGCTTCGGACATCTGTTATATTTTTCGCATGTTTCTTTTCTATCAGGACGTGATCAATTTGATTCTTTGTTACTCCATTCGGTGCTATCCAAGTCTCTTTGTGTATATTTTTATGGTCGAATGACGTGCTTACAATTTTCATATTATTTTCTAGAGCAAATTCTATGAGTCTTTTACCATTATCATTACTGACTTTGTGCCGGCTTTTCCCTCCAGTTGTATTTCTATATTCTTCCTCCTGTCCGACTTTCGCATTCATATCTCCTACTACACATTTTACCGAATTTTGGTATCTTATTTACGACTTCCTCCAATTCTTCATAAAACTTTGTTTTAGTATCTTCATCCTTGTCTTCAGAAGGCGCGTGTGCGTTTATTAAAGTCAATTTTCTGTACTTTCCTCTAATTCTTATCTTACATAATCTATCGGATAATCTCTCAAATTCCATTATACTATCTTTATATGTGTTATTCACTATAAATCCTACGCCTAGCATTCTATTTTCTGCTCCACTATTAAAGAACATATGATCCTCTATTTCGCTTATTATTTTACCTTTTTGTTTTGTTTTATTGTATCGCTATCACATCCAATTTATATTTTTTCATCTCATAAATTAAGTGCTTTAAGCTTCATAATCGTGTATAATTGCTAACAGGCAGAAAAAACATCAAATACGTTTTCATCTACGGCAGAGCAAAAAACAACAAAGATATCTTGCAATTAGAGGATAACATTAAGAGAGCAGGATAATCTACATGAATTGGGGGGACTGGACAGAGCTGTTTGCACAGAACAAGCTGCATATGGCGTTATAGGGCCTCAAATGCAACAGCACTGTCATTTATTTTTTACCAATTTGTAAGTAGTAAGAGATGTTAGTTATCGCAAGGAACGCGTAAAAACAATCTTGCCATCCCGCGAAGGAAATAATTTCTCATTTTACGTCAAAATAGTAAAAATATTTCCAAAGTAATAGGGAATTATCGAATATGTAATCAATTGGAAACCGCTAATAATTTATTCTGTAACAAATGAATATTTAATAGTTTTCATTCGGTTTAATGTAAATCCTGGATGATACAATGTAAGTACATATCGTTTTCGGTTTCGTTCGCTAATACAACCGCTCGTTGTGGTGCAGCACCCATAATCGGATAGTCAATACGTTTTTTTTTTAAACGCTGATAGTAAAGCTTACAAATAGTCTCGTCTGATTTTGCTCTAACGCCTGCTAGAAAAGGAAGTAGTGAACAGGAGTGATATAACAACGCTTGTCAGATCGATACTTGCGAGCAGATACTATTACGATCCTGTTTAAGTTTTTACTGTTGTGGTTAAAGGGTTATTAATTCTTCATGGCATTTACATTACTATTGATTTCAAAAATATAAGAATTTGGCAGTAGAAAACGAGAACGTAGTTCAGGCACCAAGCAACTCGTACAATTATTAAGCGTGTGCTAAAATTATAAAGCTCACAACATATAGAGATTATTCTATTACTACTTACAACCTCCATAAACACGAGTATATAAACGCAAAATTCGCGATAATGTAACCATTCCTTTTAGTTCGAGTTGTAATACATTGTTTTCAGCGTACATCTTGAAAAGTTTATTTAGCCGGGATTTTTTTTTACAGGAAGCACGTATTGGATGCCCTACCGTACCTCGGAACTAGTGCAGCTGTGGGCATTATGCGTGACGCAAACCTCATGTCAGAGAACACAATCAATGAATGGATGCTGTCCATAGCGCTGATCCCCAGGCCAGACGTAAAAACGTTGGAATATCTGTTTCAGTTATTGGAACGTAATAAAATGCCGTCGGTGGCATTGGCGGTTTCGTCACTGACCTACACGTATTGCGTTCAAAACGCGGACTGTACCTCGCAAGAGGTGGTCCAGAGTATCATTCAACTTCTGGAGGATCGAGTGGTGCAAGCGACTGCTACAAAAAAATACGACCGAAACACGCAGGAAACAGTACGTATATAATTTGGTATAACCGTACATAACATGGTCGGTCAATCATTGAATCTTTGATAAAATTTTCATAAAAAGAAAACATCCTTAGGAATGAACATAATTTACTTTAGCGACCGATTTCATAAGTAACTTACACCAACGAGTGCCAAACTAAAGGTATTGTCGATAATTTCTATAATTGATGGAACAGCAAAATTATATAAATTGCAGCAATTTAAAACTTAGTTTCAGGTTGGGTAAGGACTTATAGAAAATCAGTTCCCTTTAGACAATTCTCACTAGAATATATTCTACATTTATACGCACATAATTAATTGTAATTCAAAATTATTTGTATGTTATTATTACGTGATTCAGTCTACAAAGACAATAGACGAAGCATTTCCTTTTTAAATGGTTATTCGAAGCATTCTCCCGGAAGAAAGGAAAGCAGTGGTGAATGGAACTTCTAAAGCTTGTTTCCTCCCATTGGTGGTATGTTTGTTTCGAATGCTAACCCAACACAGTGAAATGTCTTCTTTTTGGTATTCTCCTCCAGACGGATGTAAATAGAAATGATTCAAACGACAATTTGTATAAAAGCTGCACGCGAGGTAAAGGTGAAACGGGTTTCGGGGTACTTTTGGTTGAAACCGCAGACGAAGTGCTCCTCGCAATCTGTTCCAAAACTTATTCATTTTCGGAAATCGCAAAAATACGTATACGTAAATGTTGGTCTTAGGTCTATTCGCTTAGGTATCGGGTTTTACTAAAGGGAGGTTCTGCTACGTAAACGCCGTTTTATTAATTTCACGCTTCGAAGAAATTAGAATGAATTGTAAGGGAGGAAGCTCGTTTCTGTTTTTTGATTCACTGAACTGTGTTTAGGGTAGCAGAACGTGTTTGGTTTTCGCGTTTAAGCCGCACACAATTTTAATTACTACACAATATAGGAGCGTGTTTATTATTTTTATCATATGGTTTAACACTTAAAGTTATCTCGCTAGCATTGTTGCCTCGCTATTCCAAACAAAGAGATGTTTTTCATACGCATATCATGACTGGTAGACGATTGTTTCCGGCGATACAATCTTTTTTTTTATTTTTTGTAAAAATAAAAAACATACGGAGGGTCGATTTGCAAGCACTCGTTTCCATCAAACATGACAGCCGTTCTTAAACGGACGGGGGTTTGAAATCCCCTTCCAAACAATCCCGTTTTACTGACTGTCCCATTTTTCTGTTTATTAATTGATCGTAGTTTACGATTATCGAATATGAGATATATATCTGGAGGAAGAGCCGGTTTGATAAAGTTTAATTAATGCAAACTACCGTTAACGTTAACTTTCATCGGGTAATAGTTCACACACAACACATTTCAATTTAACCGTAGTCTGTAATATAATACAAATCTGCTTCTACATATCACATCAATCACACAAACTATCATTATTAGCTATTACACTCTAAAGAAACTTATAGGACAAAGGCTCTGCTCCGATAAGCCATTGAAAAGTGCTCCTAAAGCTATTGGGCTGAAATTAAAGCAAATGAGTACTACTGTTACACATACTATAAATACCAAAAATTAGCTCATTCGATGCCACGCCATTCGAGATATTAGCATAAGAGTGGAAAAATTCAATATTTTTTTCTCAGGAATTACTTAAGCTATCACGTTCAAAAAAATTATGTAAGTAAACACTGATTATGGGCATTCTATAAAAAATCAAGAACTAATTCCCTCCACTCAATTCAAAGTTATTATTATTTTCTCCTTTTTAGGGGTGGTTTTTTTGAGTTTGGTTCAAGGTGCCAACTTGGCTTTTTATTATATTAGACCGTATGCATTTAGGTTTATTATATATTTTTTTTAGTTTTTTGTGTGTGGTAGAACATGTAAATAAAAAATAAAATCTCTTTGAATGATTTTAGTAGGAGCAATTTGTTATTGGTTATTTTAGGGTTAAAATAATTATTCATCGATTAAGTTCAGGATTATTTGCATAAATGTTTCAGCCCTATTAGTTATAAAAGCACCGAAATATACAAAAGCATATTGTAACAATAAAATAATATTTAATTCCATACACGCAGTTCAAAGCTATTATTATTTTCCCTTTCTAAGGGGTGATTTTTTTTGAGTTGGGTTTAGGGTCCCATTTAACTTTTTATTATACATGAGTATATATTTATATTTGGGTTTATTATATATTTCGTCAACTTCTTTCAATGAAGCAATACAAATAAAAAATAAAACCTCTTTGATCTTAGCAGCAGCATTGGGTTATCGATTATTTTAAGGATAAAATTCAAATTATTCATTGATCGGATTCAGGATTATTTATATGTACATTTCAGCCCTAATATCTATAAAAGCATCGACATATAAAAAAGAATATTGTAACAATAAAATAATATTTAATTCCGCACACGCTGTTCGAAGTTATTTTCTCCTTTTGGGGGATGTTTTTTCAAGTTGGATTTAACAATTCGACTTGATTTTTTGTTACCTATAAATCTATGCTTTTTGGTACAATATATATGTTTTTATATGATATAACATATTGACATAAATCAATCAAATCTCTGTTAGATATTTATTGTTCTAGTAACAACATAATTCTATTCACATTTGTTATTGCAACAAGCTAAGTATTTATAGTTGTTATAATTTTTTTAATGTTGAACAGAACCGCCATTCGTATTTTACTTTTGTTCTTACTGCCAAATATATATATATATATATATATACATTTATTATACATATTTCTTTAATCAATGTTCTGAGACGTGCATAATTTGTTTTAATATGACAATTATTTGATTGTGAGAGTTTGGAGACTGTTATTTAATGTAATTTCTTTATGTAGAATAAACAGCAGTGCTGCAGAAAGTAAGTTAAAATATGTTCTCACATAAGTGTATTAATCGCGGTGGTTTGCTAATAAAAATATCTGGAAGAATAAAACTTAAACAAATAAATAAACGATGAAGATGATAGAAATACTTACTTGGAGCTATTTATTTTTCCCAGAAGAATCAGTGAAAGTTACAAATCAAGAGCATACTTCTCAGTTCATATGACATCACTTATAAAGAATTTATTAGGAAAAAAGTAAATAGTAAACCCAAATGCAGGCATTACTATACAGCAAAAAGTCAAGTTGGAACCTTAAATTCAAAAAACCACCCTCCAAAGGGAACTTTGACCTTCGTGTACGGAGCTAAATATTATTTTATATTGACTATGAATACATATATGTTAATAATAAATGTAACAACAGATAATGTATTATATAATAATATACTACTTATTATTATTTATTCTTACAGAATTATTTTTATAGCTCAGTGCTTTCATCACTACTAGGGCTGAAGTGTACAACATGTAAATAATCCTGAAACCGCTCGATGATTTTCTGTTTTTATTTGCATGTTCTACCACACAAAAAGAACTTAAAAAATATATAATGAACCCAAATACATACATTACTATATAACAAAAAATCAGATTGACACATTAAACTTAACTCAAAAAACACCACCCTTCACAAAGGAAAAATAACAAAAACTTTCAACTGCGTGTACGGAAATAAATATTATTTTGTTGTTATAATTTTCTTTATTATATTTCGATGCTTTTATAACTACTAGGGCTGAAACATACATACAGATAATCTTGAAATTGATGGATGAACAATTGTTTTAACCCGAAAATAAACAATAACAAATTGTTCTTACTAAGATCATTCAAAGAGATTTCATTTTTTTATTTACATGTTCTACCACACAGAAAAAAACTGAAAAAAATATATAATAAACCTAAATGCATACGGTCTAATATAACAAAAAGTCAAGTTGGCACCTTGAACCAAACTCAAAAAAATCATCCCTAAAAAGGGGAAAATAATAATAACTTTGAACTGAGTGGAGGGAATTAGTTCTTGATTTTTTGTAGAGTGCCCATAATCAGTGTTTACTTGCATAAATTTTTTGAACGTGATAGCTTAAGTAATTCCTGAGAAAAAAAATATTGAATTTTTCCACCCTTATGCTAATATCTCCAATGGGGTGGCATCGATTGAGCTAATTTTTGGTATTTATAATATATGTGAGAGTAGTACTCATTTGCTTTAATTTCAGCCCGATAGCTTTAGGGGCACTTTTTAATGGCTTATCGGAGCAGAGCCTTTACTTTATTGGTAGGTGAGAAAATATATAAAGTATATAACCATGTATAACGTAAAATTACATAAAAAAGGGTGTAAATAGCATATTACCACAAACCTGATAAATCGATTTTCATGTGAACTTCACCAACGCGTTTAATTTTACCTGTACATGGTTATTAGTGTAGTGAATTTCGAGATCTAGAGTCTCACTTTTAACGTATGAAATGGTTTTATTGCCTCAACTGTAGCGATAATGAACTTACATCGCAAAAATTCGGGAACTGTATTGACTATAAATAAGCTAGTGTATATGGCGTTCGATAGTGTCTTATACCAGTTAGAGGGTCATTGTCAAGATGTCTACCTTAAATTAGAATACTGTAATGTTTAACTGAATAGAAATGATTATTATTATTATTATTATTTTCAGATTATAGTGGGACTGAAATCGTTGTCTAACATCGGTATTATAAGGGAATCCTTTGCCCCTAAACTCTTTGAAGTAATCGAAGATCGCGAAGTGGATGTAGCCATCAGAGTGGCTGCCCTCGAAAGTTACCGTCGGACAGACTGCGAAGAGGTGCGCTCTTATTTCGAAGAGCTTTTTAGAAATAAGGAGGAGGATACCGAGGTTCGTATAGCCGCATACTTGCAGGTTATGCGCTGTCCCAACTATGTCGTACTGAGTACGATTCGGCATAGTTTAGAGGTTGAAGAAGTTAACCAAGGTAACGTAAATACGCTAAGGTCCTCCTACGCTGGCTCGAACCGCTTCCCCGCCCCTATAAAGAGCGTTCGGTTTTTCTTTTCCAGTCGGATCTTTTATTTGGAGTCATTTGCACAATTTATTGAAGTCATCAATCCCCAGTCGAGTCGAAATCCAAGGACTGCTCTCAGACAAAGAGCTGGTTAAGAAGTTCAGCAGCGATGTACGCAAGTTTTCTAATAACTATGAAGGATCCGTTTTCTTCGACGAATATAACGTCGGTAAGTGTTATTTTTATGGCAAGAGCTCAGCAGAGAAGACATTCACCTTTATATCACTGATCATTGGCTGATGTTAATGACGTTATTAGAGTCGGAAAGGGCGGGATTAATAATATAACTGGAGGGGAAGCTTACGTTAGAAACGACGTTTTTCTTGAAACTTATCCATTCTTGAACTAACCGAATTATAACTTTAACATTGCCCGTACAAATTTAGCTATCATTCAGAATCGTCTAGCATATAGCGTTGCGTGTAAAAAAAACGCGTACAGCAATCTTGTGTAATATTTCTACACGAAAGATTTTTCTGGATAATGAGGTGTTAATTAAAAAATCCATAAGTCTAAATGTAATTTAAATAAAATATGTGAATGTGTATTATCTCAACTTAAACCGATCTTCTATACATTATAAAACATAAATCAAAACAAAGGTGCATTCCGTTCAAGTGCAGTTACTTTTCGTACAAAAGCATGCACTTAAGCAGAGAATAGTTTCCGGTAAAACAGCACACTACTTTCATTTAAAATCAACATTTTTATGCGAAAATATTTCATTTAATACAATCTCTTTTCTCAGTTTATATGTTTCGATTGATCACACTGGGCAACAAATTTTTGAAAAGTTCATGCTTCCAAGCTGAAAATAGTCATTTCTTAATGAATTCAATGTGCTGAACACGAAAATGACTAAGAAAAAGCTGAATTGGCTACGGGTTTTCTGTAAAATGTACGCATATTTCAGAAAAAGTGTACTTATGTCAATATTATAATACATGGTAAGAAAACATTAGTCTGCTTCTGGCTTTCGACTTCTTTTGGCCTGCCGTTTGTAGTGAACTTGTGAAGCATCTCTACTGATTGTCCAACAATAGTCAGCTATTGACGTAGACCATTTGCTTTGGTACCGTTGCTCCATGGTGGCAATGTCCTGATGAAAGCGTTCGCCGTGCTCATCGCTGACCTGCCCGCAGTTATCAGGAAAGAAATCTAAGTGGGAATCAAGAAAGTGGAATCTTTAAGGACATATTGCAGCCGAATTCATGAAACAAAGCCAACATATCCTGAACAGACACTTGTAATTTTCTGCCTTGTCATTCCCAGGAAGTTTGCTGCCACTTGATAGAATGCATCCAAACCTGTTTTTCTTTACCTTGAAGAAGTTCCTCAAACTTGGGGTCTCGGAAGAGCTGTCTAATTTGAGGCCCCACAAAGATGCCCTCTTTAATTTTGGCTTCACTGAGTCGAGGGAATTTTTCATGCAGGTACTTGAATGCTGGTGCATTTTATCCATGGCTTTTATCAAGTTTTTGACAAGACCGAGCTTGATGTGTAAAGGAAGAATGATGATTTTGTGTGGCTGTGCCAATGGTGGGTGCTTTACATTCGTTTCTCCAGGCTTAAAAAATGCTCTCGGAGGCCAGTCTTTCTTGATGTAGTGCAAATCGATTGCTCTGCTGTCCCACAGACAAAGAAAACAGCAGTACTTTGTATATCCCTGCTGCAAACCCATCAACAGAGATACTACCTTCAGGTCAGAACATATCTGCCAGCCATACTTGCTGTAGTTAATCGTCTCCAGTAGCTGCTTTAGATTGCCGTAAGTCTCCTTCATGTAGACCGCATGTGCAATAGGTATGGATGGAAGCTGGTTCCCATTATTCAACAAAACCGCCTTTAGGCTCAGTTTTGAAGCGTCTATAAATAGCCGCCATTCGTGGGGATCATGTGCAATACCGAGAGCTTGTAGTAGACCATCAATATCGCAGCAGAACACAAGGCTTTCTTCTTTTTTAAAGAAAGATTCGAAGAGCTGATGGCGAGTGCGAAATGAAGTCACTCGGACATTCTGTTCCAGAAGATTCCACTGTCGAAGTCTTGAGGCCAGTATCTCCGCTTTGCTTTTCGACAGATCCAGATTTCGTAATTTCTCACTAAATTGCATTACATTATGCAATAGCATCTATACAATGGACAAAACGTCAATATCTCTGGAACGTGAGCCAATCAACTTTTTTCAATGTGATATTCGTGTTCAGCACGTTGAATTCATTCGGGATTGGGTACTTTCATCTAAGAAGCAATTTCACTGTTGACCAGTGTCATTAATCATATTCAGATGAAAGCGTCGCGGAGTATTAAAGATAAAAAGCTAAACTTTGATATAAAATTATATACAATTATCATATCTACACTGTTGAAAACATTACGGCGTTGGCGTTAATTTTGGGCTAGTCAAATATTTTAGTGTTGATTTTAACAAACTTTGCCAGACGAATTGACTACATGTGTTTAGTAAAACAGAAATTACCAGAATTTGGTGTGAATTCTTTGTTCAGATATGAGGATTTACTATTTTCTCTAGACATTCAGAAGCATCAACCAATCAGAATTTTTCCCGCGGATAGAAATATAGAAACCCCACCTAATCTAATACGGTATTGCATTATACGCACCACCTGCATTGCACGTGTATCTGTTTTCGAGTTTGTTTCTGCGTATTAACATATCAAAAAACCACCAAATGTGACTGACCTGCAAAGTGTAACCTTGTGTTATTAAACGTTAATTCCAGTGGGCATAAAAATTTCAACATCTTAAGATGTATTGGGAAAACTATTTACGTAATTAGTTCAGATTTGAATCAAATAGCATAACATTCACTTAATTTTATAGTGGTTCTCAAAAATCATTTTAAAATTAGTACGTTTAGTTGAAACCAAAACTTTTGAATGAGTGGTTCTGTATATTTATAATTGAGAAAACGTCTTAAAGAGAGAAATATTATAGCACTAAGAAATAGGAGTTGTATATTAAAAGACGTTGTGTTTAGAAACGGTGTTAAATCATCCATAGATCGCATTCATTTAGTTAAACAGCTAGTAAATTTGTCTAGTCTAGATAAATAAAATATGACTAGAAGTATATCATAATTCACGTGTTAGTTGGACAAAATAACCCTTAGCAATAGACAATACTTGACTATCTTTGTTCGTCAATTTAAACTTCTATAGTTCTCGACAAAATAACACGAAAAGAGTGTGGACCTCTCCTGACTATTAAATTAGTCAAAAAAGTGTTAAAATTTTCAACAGTGTATACTTGGCATATCGACTATATCTGGTGTGACCACCCTATATTTTGATCGTTACAGCTAACAACCTTGTCACGTTTTCGAAAATAACTATCGGTCCTTAATCGAATTATTAAGCGATAACTTGAAATTACTAAAGGTTTGGAAAGTTCTTTACCCGCACAAAGTGTTTTTATGCCGACAAAAGGTTTGCTTTGGGCAGGCACATCGTAAGACAAAAGCAATTCAGCCGTAAACTTCTATAGTGTTTTCAATATCTTGGTTAGAAACCTTTTGGTCGTAAGTGCTGCGACTTTTTTTTTGTCTTTTGAAAAGGATCAATTCTTGAAAATGTAATTTAAGGGGTTATCAAAATACAAGTCATAAGGTAGCACAAGTTCTTTCAGAGGTATTCTGAGCTAGAATAATTTAGTCTTCACGTCATACTACAGCAGAATGTACAAAGCTCGATGTGAAAGTATTTACATGCAACGTGTATTATACCCCAAGACATTTCATATAATTTTCATTAAACTCTACTTCCAAGTCGCTTTTCCATTAATATTATTAGTTGGAAAAATAGAAAAGAAACCTATTAAACGAAACAATTTGATTAAACTTACTGGCATCAGTATAATTTTCAGTGTAAAGCATGACACTTAACGAATTCCTGTCCATTATAGGTGCTAACTACGAGAGTAATGTTATATTTTCACCCTCGTCATACATTCCCAGATCTGCCATGCTGAACCTGACCGTTGATTTATTCGGTGAATCCATCAACTTGTTAGAGGTATGTACAATCGCACGTCGGCGAGCGTATGGGAACATTTTCGCCACCGAATGCGCCCTTTTTTCTACCGATTTCCGTTTCGTTACTCAGGTGTACGGACGATTCGAAGGATTCGAACGCCGTTTGGAATCGATATTCGGCCCGAAGGGCTCCTTAAACCGGAAGAACATGGAGGAGAAGGTGTCGAAGATGAAATGGAAACGAGATATCGGGGACGGACGCACCATGCAATCGGAAATTGATAAATATTCGGACGTTATCGACAATAACTTCGATAACCCTAAGGTAAATATCGCGCCCTGTCGCGAAGTTATAATTAAGGCCCGAAACGGAGGACAGGATTAGTTATGAGGGTATGACGGCGAGGGGGCGCTTTGATGTTCGAGATTAACGTCGCGCGGTCGGAGATCGTTTTAAATAAAAATTAATCAAAATGCTCGAATAGGCCTGAAATTTTCCAATCTCAGTCTACAAGTAGGCGGTGTATGTAATCTTATTTTGCATGAGTAGAAGTGAGGGAGTCAATCAATCACCAGCGATGTACCGAATCAATTTCCTACATTTCAATATTTTTCGTCAAAATATTGGATGGTCTGCAAATCACACCCACTTTCTTTCTTGTAAATTTAATTTCCTCGAAAAAAGAATGAAATTTCTGGCATCTCCAGTGTAAGTTCCTTAAAAGCTGACATAAGCCATTTTTTCGTTTATTTAAAACAATAAACTACTACTTCTGAAAGCAATATTGTAGGGAATTACTTAAATAAGATGATTTTCTCGTGGTTACACTAAAACCCTATTTTTACGAGTGGCAACATCGTATTTTTTGTAATAATTTTCCTCGCACACCTAAAGCAGATGCC
The DNA here is from genome assembly GCA_004143645.1 of Protaetia brevitarsis. NCBI lineage: Eukaryota > Metazoa > Arthropoda > Insecta > Coleoptera > Scarabaeidae > Protaetia > Protaetia brevitarsis. The sequence continues at coordinate 1,445,482 of RXPK01000020.1, forward strand.
TACCACTTGGTCAATTTTCGAAGCAAGATGTTTTTATAAACGATATTTTACAGGGCATACCCAGTCTAATCCCAGAAATATTCTCAATAACGATAAAAGAAAGAAACATTGGTGGCATAGTTTCAATATCCGAATGCAAGTTTAATAAAATTTACAAAAATTAATTGTCACCTTATGAGGAATAGCTGAATTGCAATCAGTTGAATTAAATATTACAATTATAATGCTCGGAAAAAAATAATATATTTTGCGAGTATAAAATCTCTAACAAACGGCCATTTGTTTAAAAAATACACATTTTATTTATTCCGTTCTTCTTCCAGATAAACTTAGGCATGAGGATATTCGGCAACGATTTGCGTTATGTAACATTCAACGGGGATAAAGAAGTTATAGAATCCTTAAATAAATTAAATCCCATAGATCACCTCAAGAGGCTACTTTCTGGTAAAGTACGTGGCGTAATGTAATTTATTTGTCCCGCCTAGGACGTTATCGTTGTAAAAAAAAACTTGTAGGAGATAAAGTACAATAAGGCCGCCATGTTTATGGATACGAGCTATGTAGTCCCAATTGGTGCTGGCCTGCCTTTGAGCCTGAATGCCGTGGGTACATCGTCTGCTAATATAAAGCTGTGGGGTAAATTAAATTCGACTAATTTCGAAGACAAGCGCGTAGAGTTAAACGCCAGCATTCAGCCGAACATTGCGCTCGATATAGTCGGTACCATGTCTGTTGATTGTTACTACGCTAGTACGGGCATTAAATTAAAGACTAGTTTGTATACGTCATCTGCTGTAGAGACAAGCCTCACAGTGCAAGGTACACGGCTTGTTAGGGTAACATTTGGTCTGCCGAAACAAACAACAGAGATATTAGGAGCCAAGTGAGCAACCTACAACATTAGCATATACTCATATATCATATACAATGGTGGTCAAAGAAATTGTGTATCATCTCGAATATCTTAATAATGTGATTAAAAATAACATTTGTGATTGTGGTAAAAACACTTTCTTTTAGAATAATCTTACAGAAAAAATAAAATTAGAAAGAGCAGTAAACTATTTTTTTGGGTCAGGGCCTGGGTGGCCCTTATTTATATAAAGAATAATAAAACTTGAGATATTTATTACGGGATATCCCAGTTATTTTTATTAATATGATCACCACTGTGTATTGTGATAGCCATTACACATTATTTATCACGTCTCGACGCGGTATTGCTTTACGTTTTCGTCAGCTATTTAGTGATTTATGTTCCTCAATTGTTCATAAAAATTTATCCGCACGTTAGCGCTAGTAAGTAAGTACTTAAATTGTACGCCATATTAGCCAAGCGTTGTTTGCTGCAATTACAATTTACATTTAATGTAAGCGTTCTTTGTGTAAATGAGCGTATTGAAAAGGGTGAAAATGCTATTTCGTATCGTAGATCTAATTTACTGCAAATGTAAATTCTACATAAAATACATTGTTAATTCCCAATTTAGTTTCTCTAATATATTTTGAGTGATTCAAACCTTATTACTAAAGGAAAAAGAAATATATTTAGGTCACGAAATCAGTGCCAAAGTTGATGGTAACTTTATTTCCCGATTGGTGAAGTTTCAATTTACCAATACGAAAAGGTCCTGAAGCAGGGTCGACATTGCCAGTGCCAGGCCTCTCCATTATTAAAATAAAATTATTTCATTATTGGAAATGAAAGAGAAATAGCCCAAGCAATATTTGTGTCCATTAAATACCTGACAGATTCATTAAACGGAAACAAAACGAAAGGGTATGGAGAATTTTGGTGTTTCAGGGAAGTTGCAAGTTCCTATAATTTCGCAAGTATTTGCAATAGGGAAGCGAAATTTGGGAACTAAATATGGGAGGACGTAAGTTCACTTTTGTTTGACATATCCCATAAATTTTTACCATGTCTACTAAGTACCAAACTTAGTTTAATCTACTTTGCCTCTCCTTTTTGTGCATTCGGATTTAATTGTTCGGAAATAATACACAGTAACTTCGTTTATTACGTTTCTTAAGTATTTTGTTTAGCAGGTTTTGGAAACATTTTATCAAATAACTCAATTCTCAGGTTTCAAGGTTTGAATTTGAACTATTACTTACTTTAAAATTTAATTTTTCAAAATTTAGTGTCAATTAATGTTCGTTCGATTTCACCATGGAGATGAACAAAATGCACGAAAAATGAGCGAATATTTGCTAGGTAAATTTAAATAATCTTTGATAATAACTCAAAACATATAAAAAGTATCGCTAATTTACATATTTGGTTACGAATAATCTAAGTGGATTAGATGTTATAAATGCAGAATGCATAATAATGAATAATTCACCAAAAAAGGTAATTTTATAATTCTTATAGATAAGAATACATAATTTCATATTTGACTACAGCTGTTTTTCTGAATAACATTTTTCCCTTATAAGGGTACTTTACTCTCAAGCCTTTTTCGTTTGTAAGTACCTACTCATCCTGCATACGGTTTTAAAGGACGTTCAATCTTTTTATATTGTTACCATTTTTTTTTTAAGTTTTTTCAAGATATCACTTAGGCCAAAATTAACATCGGTTTTAAAATTTTCATTGTCATCAAGTTGCTAAACTCAACTTCATATAATAATTGTGAACATATTTTTTAATGTCTGAAGTTCAAGCCATTGTAAGTAGTGATTTGGTAAAGTATTATATACGTTATGAACAGATATCTGTATCATGTAGGTCTGAAGAACCGAGAAATATCTCTCAAAACTTTACATTAAGGCCAACATAAAAGTAATTATAACTCCCGAATTCTATTATGAATAGTAATTTAAAATTGAATAAACATAATTTATTATGTATCTTTAATATTGGTGTTATATAAGATTCTTCTAATTTCCAACTTGCACGTTATTGTATATTTCATTAATGGATTTGCGAAAGGCTTTTGAAAAGCAACTAAGTGCAATGTTTGCCGTTCTTTCTGCATACGTAGGTAACTCCAGTAGTGGTCACGATTCAAAATAGCACGCCCCCCTATGGATGCAAATAGCGCAATCTACGCATAGCCATTGCATAGTGTGGTCTAACCCCTTTCGTGTTAAATGCGGGAGGTGTGAATTTAATGAAGCTAGTAACGAAAATAGGTACATCATTCTCAGAGTGTCCCCTAAAAACCAAATCACGACAAAGGAGTGCTGACTGATTTTAATCACCAATAAAACCTGTGGGATTTATAACTTTTGTTTGTACAATTTTTAAAAACTAATTTCCAGAAACAAACTTTGGTGTACAGCGTAATAACGGAAACCCAAGGGAAATTTTGTGGTTTACCGTAGGTGACAATGGCAGCAATATTAATTCAACAACTCTTTTACATAATATCCCGGTGAAATTGATGTGTAAAGGTATCGGAATTACTACGAAATGTCTATGCCCATTTTTTTTTGTGATCATGTAGGCGGAACGCGTTTTGTTCATCATCTAAATAGCTGAAAAATACGTAACACAAATCCGCAAACATTTATTTAACGGAATACGCATAGCACGGCCTATATATTTCGTTTTTAGGTCAGAGTTGATTGTTATGAAGGGTAGTTTAGAGGAGATGCAATCGGGGATTGAAAGAAATAAGGTATCCCATTCAATGTGTACTTGGCCAGCTGTAGACAGGACTATCGGCCTAAAGCTGTGCGCCGACTATCATTTTACAAACGTGACCACAATGAAAAATACCACCGACTTCGTGTTGGCCGGCCCTTCAGGATTCAAATTGGCGCTGCAAAAAATCGACCCCACAGCCAGGACTTATCTCATGGAGTACCAGTGGAACGTAAAGGATAACAAGAATCACATCACCTTCTATTTGGATACACCCGGAGCGCAAATATCGCGGCTCCTTTCAATTAACATCACCCACAATAACGAGACCGGCAACCTCACATTGCAACTGTTTTCAACAGACGGCCATGTACTAGCCCATGGGAAATATAAAAATACGGATCTGGAGAAGTACATCGACATAGGCCTTGATATTGATAAACAAAGAAAGTTCGGCACTACGCTATCGCTATCTAAACGACCGATCAATTTTGGATACACTTACACGCCGAAACTATTTATTAGCGTTAATAATGATCATGTAGCCGAATTGTTAGGTAAGACCAATGTGGGATTCCATGCATGTCAGTAAATCCGTAAGTGTTGATATGCATATAATTCCACTATAAGCATAATAATTGTATTTGTATATAATTGTTTTTCGAACTTTTTCTTAAATTTTCACAACAAAAACGTTTCGTTTTCATTAAACAGATTCAGAATACATGTTGATACATAAGATGAAGTATCTATTTTTTTCAGTTGGATCTAAGAATAATGAAATGAAAGAAAATTTGTATTATGGAATTCTTTAGTTGCGGCAATGTAAATGCATGTTATTTCTTTGTTAAAGGAACTGTTTATAAACACGGAAGTAAATAATGCGAAATAAAATGAAAAGAATAATGACGCAGCTTCAACTGGATTTATCATTTCGAATTGATATTTTCATTGTTTGATTTAGCGTGTAAATAAGCTGTAAATTCTTTTGTTAGTACTCACATCCGTCAGCACACCGGCGCAGACACTTTAATCTTTTCTCTTATACAAGAAAGTATGTTGTTTACGTGTATAGGCGAAGATATCCGTTTAGGTGAAAATGCGATAGTGGATTTGAAAAAGCTTTATGGTATTAAAGTATATTTCACAATGTTTTGCGTGTGAGCTTCCTTTGTACTTGCTTTTTGAGGTTTGTAGTCTACATAACAGTTTCATTTTTAAAGATTTCTATTCTGTGTATAATCCTCATTATCCCTTTGCGTTGTCTCTGCCAATCAACATTGCTACTCCTTCAAATGCAGTCCCCACTTCTTTAATGCTTGGTTGTATTAAGTGAGAATTTTCTTGTAGTTCTTCCACTCATTTCTTATTTTTTCGCTCTCTTAAATAGTTCGCCGCTTGTTATGACGGCTCTTTGTTCCGCCTGCGTTGACACACAGTCCAATCTTACCTGAAGACAGCACGTCTAATATGAGTTTATTATAGTTTATTCTACGTGCTCCGAAGGTATCCTAACGTCAAGTAGTTACCTGATACCTGATTTGATCTTATTTCTCAGCTCCTGCGTGTTGTGCTGCCCTTTGTATAATTCTTGACGCGGAAATATTTCTAGTACAAATATTTTATCAATATACGCCATTATAATTGCTTGGAGAGGCACCTCTGCGATTCTACATCGTTGCGTTAACTTTGCCTAAGAAAGTCGAAAGATACCGACACTTTTCCACCTTACCCTCTGCTATGTGCTCTTACTTCCAGGAACTTTAAAATGGGTCGAAAAATCTGGTATATCCCAGAGTGACGTCAACTTAAAATTTAAAACTAAGAGACTTACATCGAAACTTTTCGGCTATATATCGAAGACGGACAACTCGGTAGGGGCGAACTTGAAACTGGATTATAAATTCGTTAATACCAGGACAGAAACGGTGAAACTGGATTTCTCCCTGGCGAATAAGTCGAAACGTATAATTGCCAAATACGTAGGACAGGCCCTAGTGCAGACGACCGCCTATCCGAACATGAATTTCAACACTACCCTTCAATTCCAGGTGCCTGCTATTACTATTATTAGACAGATACAATATTGTTATACCCGCAGTATTTATTAAAATCGTTTCCCATTTGAACTGTTTCAAAATTAATGGATTCATAAGATCTACCGTTTATAGTCTCTACCAATTGGTTGGAGTAATCGTACTAAGCGTACTACTAAAGAAAAAGAAAATTACCTATTCATGTATTCAAAAGAAAACCGGGATTTATAAATAATTTTATAACGATAAATTAAATTAGAATAATATCTCTAATTTTATAAAATAAATTCAACGTTCATCATTTACAGAAAGCCTCTGGATATACCGAATTCGATATGAAATTTGAATGTGGTGCAACGTTATTCTATGGGGCAAATAAAGATCCAACAGGAATAACCACCGTTAAGGCGTTCTTAGCACATCGTAGCCTTGTAAACTCAACTAAACTGCAACTTGATACTTCCTTGACCAAGCCGGCATCGGGTTGGGATTTAAAGGCCGGTTTGATATACGAAAGAGTAGGCCATTGGGTCGATACTCGAGCATTAATAAGGTACAATACCGGCAAGGAATATTGATACAGGCGTTTTGGTCGCATCCAAAACAAGTGCTGGACGATATCGAGGCGAGATTAAATATAACAGTTCCTTCTTATACGCCAATGATTTTAAAAGTTAAACTTAAGGAGCAGAACGTCCATAACTATGCGGTAAGTTTTCACATTAATCCTGTTTATGTCTTCTGAGAAATGAAGCAAAAAAAAACTTTCGATTATAAGCGAAGATGAAATGGACCCGTGGGATCTTACCCGAGTGGAATAATAGCTCACGAGGTATTTACCGGAATTTCGTGATTAGTTGCGATAACAGTTTGGAAAATTATATGTACTAATGGACCGAGGTATTAAGATTTTCTTTTTGCCAGCACGGGAGGAATAAGGATTGCGTGTTAAAGGCTGAAGCAGTGGCGTAACTTAAACGGAAATCCCTCCGCGAGTGATTATTTTATGTATTTGATTCAATTCCATCTGTTTTATTCTTACCATTTAACATGAAAAATGAATTAGAATTACACTTTTTCGACTCTCCCACGAAACAGTTAAAGCCTACCTACAGCTTGCTCGCAGGCATAAAATTAATTCATCAAGAACAGTCGAGGTAAGCCGAAATGTAAGGGGATGTACGACTGACAAACAGTCGTTAATGGTAGCTGCAATGAATTTGACAAACTCATAAAAACTTCCAGGGAATACATAATTCCATTACCCCCATCTCTGTTTGTTGGCCAATATTTTTCCCTCTTCTAAAAAAATAAAATTAAATCCACTTTTTTACGAGCACCCGTACCTAAATAAAGCCAGACAGTTATTGTGAGTGACTCACCATAAATTATGTTTCATCACTATCTTTACGGTTTAATTTCTTCGCATAAATAAATCATATTATTTTCATTAATTGCCTCGCTTTTGCTTGTAATAAGAGTTTTAATTTAAAAAGATCATTGCCACGAGGAGTGGTCTTTGTCAATACTGCCCTAACATCCTAAGAGAAGGCATTATCAAAAAAATAAAGACAATAGCTGTCCGTTTGAAAAAAAAAAAAAACAGTGCAAAAGATGACTACGTATTCAAGTTTTTGACAACAACAAACAAAAATAAACACACTGCTGCAACATACAACCGATTCGCGGCATTTACCGGAACTGTTGAGATGAAATCGGACAAATCAATCGGTACCAGTTATAAGTAGTTCAAAGTAAAATATTCTTGTAAGTTAAATAAAATGAGGTGGAGCAGCATTTTTTTTCTCCAAATTCTTCAGTTAATAACTAATATTGGCGTTTTCATCATTTTAAACTTGGTCAAATTATTACCGACTTGGTCCTAGTATGATTTATTGATTTTTATTTCTAATTAAGATCTCTTTAGTATTCCAAAATTAAATACAGCCCCAGGTTTTTTAGGGTTCATGGTGATTGACGCTCTGCACTGTTTCGATTAGTAAATACATTCATAATGAAGGTGCGGTAAATAGAGTTTGTTGTAGCGCCGATAATTTGATTAAGCCTGAACCTTACCTCGTGAGCATTTACGCCCCAAGGTGTTTAGGGTGAAATTTATTTCCGCTCCACGACACATGGCGGTCGTTGGAGATTTATGCGGACCTCAAAAATAATATATATCATCATTTAATCATACAGTTTCTAATTAAAACTCGGTACCTCTAGATTGATATAGATGGAGTGTGGTTCACCGGTTTCACGGTAACGGTAAAGGGAATATACAATTACAGGAGCATAGTTACGATGTCGCAGCGCCATCTAAAAATGATGCTACGTTCGCCTAGCTTCAATGAAATAAACGCGGACTTGCAATACTACAGGGACAACAGGGAATTGAAGATAGATCTAAAGGTAGGTGGCGGGCGCGCATTACTTTCGAAAACCTGTTCTCGTCATGCGTTTATATTAATTGCTCCTGACGTTTTCTCATTATTTAACTGTCGACGCCATGACGGGCAGATTTCCCGATAAGGGTCGGTCCGCGAACGTGCCAGACATGTTGAATGTTTGAATGTTGCCAGCCCGGTCGAGTTTGCTTGTTCTTTTTTTCTTGCAATCTCGACATTAAAATCTCATTATAGGCCGACCATAACGAGGACCAATACGAATTTTACGTAAAACACGTAGCCGAGTCCAATGTGGAGATGAACACATTCGGAAAGATCAGATACAAGGCCAGAATGTATTCGATTATGAATTCGATATCTTGGAAAGACGAAAAGGAAGTTAAATTAGAATTACATCTTGACCAGTAAGTATGAAGCTAAACTAAAGATTAACAACCAGTTCAGTTTCACTATGCTGATGATAGCTTGGCTATATATTGAAACGTCCGTATGATATAGCTAAATTTCGTAAGAAGGACTTCTGAAATATACCAATATTTCATTCATTAGAAAAAAAATAAAAAAAAGTTTAGTATTATTGCTAATTATACTAACGTTGAAGTCTGTTGAGTTTGTAGTATTAGAGTTTTGTTATTTTATTGTATTAAAACAAGCACAACGAAAAACAAACATCTTTATATAGCAAAGAAACTGACAACAACTATATGTAATGAAACTAGGTACATTCTCTGTATTATACTTTTGTACACAAAAAGTTTAGTACCAACCTTGCATATAAAAACTACACTACTATATAAGTATAAAAATATTCAGCACTCCTCCTCGATTTAAATTTCTTAAATCGCATCAAACATCGTAAACTACATTACTACATAACGTTCAATTCAGCCCTGAATTTGTTAAATAAGTCCTTTGACAGAGCCTTGGTAAAAATATCTGCTAAAAATATCTAATGTTATTATTTGAGTTAACATATTCAACAAGAATTGTGTTTTTTTGAACTAAGTCTTTTAAAAAATGATATTTTATGTCTATGTGCTTTCCTCTTTTTGAGTTTTCAAAGCTTTTGGACATTAATATTGCACTTTTATTGTCACAATAGAGTACAGCATCACTATTTACGTTAAATTCACTTAACACACCTTTAATGTTCACCATTTCCTGCGCCGTGGCAGCTGCAGCAACATATTCTGATTCCGCAGTTGATAATGCCACACAGTTCTGTTTTTTCGAAAACCAACTTACGGCATTTTTTCCGTAAAATACCACACAACCACTAACACTTTTTCTATCTCTTCTGTCTGTTGCCCAGTCTGCATCAGAGTAAGCTTCTATTAACGTTGGTCCTTTGCTATATAGTAACCCCATGTCAATGGTTTGCTGTGGATACCTTAGTATTCTTTTAGCTGCTGTCCACACTTGCTGTGTCGGTTTAGTTAGCATTCTACTTAAATAAGATACAGAATATGCTATATCTGGTCTTGTCGTAGTCGATAAATACATTAAACTACCTATTAGTCTTTGATATGGTACAATATGTAATTCTTCTTCAAAATTGATTTGAAATCCACTTTCCATAGGCGTAGATACACCTTTACATTGTTCCATATTAAAGGTTTGAAGTATCCTTTTGATTAAGTTTGTTTGGTTTATTGATATACTATTACTTTTTCGAGTAAGTGTCATTCCTAAAAAATTCTTGAGTTCTCCCATCTCTCTGGCTTGAAACTCCTCTTTTAAAAATCTTATAGTTTCTTTTATTTTTGATACTTCCCCAGTAATCAACAAATCGTCCACGTAAACAATCATCCACACATTATCCTTGGAATAGAGACAATAGTCATTAGATGACCTTTTAAAACGATATTTAACAGCAAATTCATTAAACGTATCGTTCCAAACTTTTGGAGACTCCTTCAGGCCGTATAGAGCGCGATTTAGTTTTAACATTGATTTTGTCTCTAGTCCATCTGGCGGATATATGTATATATCAGATTTTAACTTACCATTCAAAAATGCTGTAGGTATATCTAGTTGCATAATTGGCCAGTCATTTTGTACTGCATGCGCTATCATAATGCGTATGGTACTTATTCTTGCAACTGGAGCGTATAACGAGTCAAACTGGTTCTCCTCCTGAGTTTGAAAGCCTTTTGCTACAATTCTAGCTTTCTTGGTCCCGTCTTCTTTTGTTCGAAATATCCATTTGGTTTCTATTGCTGTTTTTCCAACTGGTAATACCTCTTGTTTCCAAGTTTCCTGTTTTTGATGTGATGACAATTCCTTTTTAATTGCTTCTCTCCACTCTTCACTTCTAATTGCCTCTTGATATGTAGTTGGATCTTCAGAGGATGTCATTAAACAATATGTCATATACAGCTCATATTCGTTTAAATATCCGGGAGCTTTTGCATCTTTTAACGCGAATTCTTTCTTCTCCGCTTCCACAGTAAAATCTTCGACAACTTTTCCAAAGCTACCTTTATTTGACGTTCTTCTAACAGCGGCATTACACGAAACTTCCAATTGTTGAAGTTTCCTGAATTTAATTGTGGAAAGGACACTACTGGCTGGCTCGACATTCTTTTTTTTTATTTTCTCTTATTCTTGCGTGAGCCTGGGCCCATAACCTATTAGAGTTTTGTTATTTTATTGTATTAAAACAAGCACAACGAAAACAAACATCTTTATATAGCAAAGAAACTGACAACAACTATATGTAATGAAACTAGGTACATCTCTGTATTATACTTTTGTACACAAAAAGTTTAGTACCAACCTTGCATATAAAAACTACACTACTATATAAGTATAAAAATATTCAACATGTAGTACACTGAGAAAATTTACCGTTAATAAATATGCATTAATACAAATAAATTATTCTTTTAAATAATAGCAAAGGAATTATTTATTAAAAAGTAAATAATATATAATAATTATATATTATTTACTTTTATTATATATGTTTCTTTATGTGAAATATTTTTTTTTCAAAGATAGTGTTTATTTGCGGAAAAGAAGTGTAAATATTGCTACGTATGGCAAAGTGTTTTACTATTAAAATATCATATTCTTTTGTAAATGAATTCAGTTTGGACATGCTAACACAATAAATAAATTTCAGTTTTTATTGATTTCTTGTATCATATTTTTGCTTTAGTTAAAAGAATTCGTCGTATCTCTAAACCGCATATTGTTTCAATTTCTTAAAACAAAAACAACTCAATAACTTTCTACTTGCCGCCTAACAATAATAACAAGAAAGAGTTATCTGCAATTTAGGTTCAAAGGGCGGGTGCGAAAAAGATATCAATCTTCTTTAACGTTATTTATGCCGCTACGTTTTTTACTATTTATTTCACTGTTTGATAATCTGATTTTATAATTTTACAATCAAGGTGTATAATGAAACAGGACCGCCTAACATGCACAACTATTTTTAATTCCTATCGCGTTTTCTGTCAACATTTTTCAACCTATATTTTACTGTTTGTTTTATTGTATATAGGCAGTAAAAACTATATATAAGGCTTTAATTTTTCATATCTGACGTCTAAACTTAAATTAAGCACAACGCTGAAACATATTTTAATAATAAAAAAACTTTTCCATCTGTTATATTTTATGCCATCAAATTTATAGCGTAGATGCTTTCGGTAAATTGTTTCGTGTAGTTACTACGCCTACCTAAACACAACACATATATTCCTAATGATTCTAATTACTGCATAACGTCTCAAGATTACGAGATATCCACTTGGCCATGTGGGGGCATAATAGGGTTACACACAAAGCAGTTGGATTCGAAGTCAAATGGGACGCAAACCGCGATCCCAACCAAAAACTCGTGGTTACAGCAAATATCTCAAATCCGGAACCTTACAAGTACGATGGGAACTTCGTGATAGCATTCCCTGGCAGGAACATAAACGGCCTATACAATTTCCTTTGGATAGGTAATCCCGTTCTTAACGAGCTATTTAATAATCTCGGGAAAAAAAAAATCGATTTTAGCTGAGAAATTTTCGACCGTTGCCCATTTAGCGTGGTCGCCAGAAAGTTCATTTACATCGAAATTAAGTGTCGAGTACAGGTACACGGAAGAGACTTATCTTTACTTAAAATCAGAGTTGCTCACTCCATTTGAAGACGTTAGAAGGACGGCTTTGAATTTTGGGTAATATTTTGGGGAGGACGAGTTCACTTTAATATCTAATCGAAAATATTTTACCCCTATAGGTTCCATCATTTTGAAAATATGTATAGGGTGAATGGCAGTGTCCATTGGCAGAATAATCAACACGTGGCCGTAGATTTATTCGAGGATTACGAAGCGGTGGCCACAAATTTGAAGTGCGAAATTAGGGCACATATATCCAGTACCGTGAAAGATATACCATCGCTAACTGCGAGTTTGAAGCACGGTCACAACATATCCCAAATCGACAGCAGTCTAAACATCACGGTAGGTAATTAACGTTTCGGTGATTTATGAAAAAAACCAACACTTTCTCTTTAAGTATGATCCGAGACAAATTATAAATGTGGAAAGCTCTTGGAAAATAGCTGCTGATAACGAATGACAAATTTAACAGGCTCGTAACTATATCTAGCCCATTCAAGGGATTTCAAAAGGCTTGATGGTCAGTAAAATTTACGTAACAAAATCTAGAAGTATCCGAGGCATAGCTGATCTGGATGTAGACCATAGGAAATTCAGGGCAATTGTTGATGGTATAAAAAATACGATTTTATCCCCCAAGGAATTAAACAACATACATTTAAATTAGGAAATTTGGAGAGGTTAACAAGGAGCATGCTGAAATTCGACATAACTACGCCTTTCGAGAAATATAGTCAAATAACCGGACGATTTGGATTTATGGAAGAAGATAGGTACGCCGTCTGCATGGTCACTTACCCTACCGGCAGTACGGGAGTGGAAATTAAGTTGTTGTTGCACAATTTCACACATTTCGACGTAATATTCCACTTGGCAACGCCAATAGAGTTCCTACAGAACGTGTTGGTGGTCGGAAAGATACAAGAGGAGGAGGTTAGTTTAAGTAATCGATACTTGAGATGTGTATTATATAGCGGGAGCATTTTCTGTATGAGAGAGGAGGACGATAAAAGGTTTTTCTTTTCCTATATAGCCCTAGAGGTGGAATTTACCGGCCTTAGGTAGAATGTTTGTGTTTGAGGATTACCCAATATTCAAATTGAAAGAGTAGCTTTTATATTTACGTCTCTTTTCCCTTCCTATGAATCTCCCAAAACTTAAAAGTATTCCTTTATTTCAATTTTTATCCTTGCTTTGTAATCGACTACCTCTACAATTTCTGACGTAGTGTTTCATTTTACCTGTTTGATCTAGCGATCTAGTAGTAAGTAAATTTATTTGAAAATTCGGATTTTTTAAATGTAAACTAATAATCTTAGTTTCTAATTGAGACAAAATATCGCAAATTCTCTTGTCTCTAGGACATTTTAATACCAGAAAAATCAATGTTACATCTTTATATCTAACTCTCGATATTTTCTTTTAACCTCTGCAGGTAGATTTTAGATTAGGTTGGAATACACTGCTCGTAGGTTTTACCGGCGTTTGGCACTACGCGAATGTCACATATTTCGACTACTCCTATAAAATCTATACACCAATTGAGGGTCTAAAAGAAAATGGATTCACAGCGAAATTCTTACTGAACGAGGGGCTTGACTTCGAATTTTCTGCTATGCTTGCCGAAAAACGGGTTCGTATATTATTATTATTATTATTATTATTATGATTTTCCCTCGTCTGAAGGAGTGGTGACATGTGGTAGAATTAGGAAGCGGAGTTACAATTACATGAACTGTAGTAGAAACACAAGCGTAATATTATTTTGGTCTCAAGTTAGACCAGGAGTTGATGTCTGTTTTGAGATTATTAATACAATATTTTTTTTTTTAATTTCTATTTAACGAATGACTTAAATTAGAGATGCAACAATGTATTCGTTTGCAAATAGTTATATCTAACAATAGTAAGGTAGAGCATAGCAAGCTGACGTGACAAGAAAGTTTGTTACTTTGTATACGAATTATTTTATCCACGATACTTATTTCGTTAACAATAATAATATGAGGGAGGAGTTCGTAATAGATATCCGCGGATTCAGTAACGGCACCTGCCCAAGTATTTTTAAAGAAAAACTTTTACCCGCATCGATTTTATCCCGGGAAAAGTACGGATACCAGACACGAATTTCGGTTGGCCGATTACCTAAAGTTGTCAGCGGAGTTTATTCACAATTAAATCGTGTTACAGGTGCTTGTAACACTTGTACGGTTGTACGAGGACTAGCAAATTAACCGTAAGGATTTCGATTCTTGGAGTCTATACCACCCACCAGCCGGGAAAGAAGAGAGAAGCTCGCTCAATAGCGGCGTCGTCCTATTATGATGTACAAAAGGCTTTTCATTTCGTTAATTTGATTGTTTTATTTCGGGCAGAACACTTCTCCGAACCCGCAAAATAACGTAATAAAACCAATTTACTTAAAGCAACAATACGACGCCGTAAGATTTAAGGTGTTGGGCACACAAAGCTCGAAGCCTTAATTTTAACATCAAAGCACTCCAGTTGGGACATTTTTAAACCGTGCGCGCAAGGAGAGAACTTATATAATCAGGACTGTCTTAAACAGAAATACATCTTCGAAACGTTCGACTTGTATAAATAACGATAACGTTGAAAAATCCAAATTTATTATCAATGTAAACACGATACATTAACGCAGCTTATTGCAGCGCTGTGCGTCACAACCCGAAACGTGTCCCTGCATAAGCGAGGTAGCTCAAGGATCGCATACGTGTGAAGCTGTAGGAGGAGCGGGTGTTTCTTTTTCTCTCTTTCTCTCTCTCTCCCTCTTCATATTTCCCACTCGTCCCACTCCCCCAGGTGGTGTTATTTGATTAAGTATTAACTAGCACGAATTATATTCGCATATAATAAATTTTACTGGAACAGTAGACGAAATAAACCGAATTTGGAGGGATTATAATACGATTACGATGGTGAAATTTAGAGATATCAGCACGTATTCAAGGACAAACAGGAACCAATCTAGTTATTACCTGTTAAATTGGTTCGCGAAACTATTTTAGTTAAATGAGCAGAATCGAAATTCGTATTTGCACAAACCTTCAACGGAAGATAGGCTTTGGTCTATCGGGTACTGTTGCATCCGATGTTGCATCTTCCTTATATTAAGCAAAAGTTCGAAATTAATGTTAGATATTTAAATCTACCGATTGCTGGTTGTTGTATTAATTTTGAACGTTTTATGGGCAATCAGGCTTTACTAAGAGTAGGTATTTGGTATATATATATTGGATAAGAATCACTAATTAAATTAGATCGTGCGAAATAGTTTTATTACAAGTTAATTGAATTCACACTAGTAATGTTTAATGAAATATAGTTTAAAAATTGTCAGTTATTCAAACGATTGAAATATATTACTTTTCCAAATATCTGACTCTGCCTACTGTAGACTACCGAATTTCGCCGAAATGTATCGGTTGCGTAATAGTATAATTTTGTTATGAAATACTGATACGCGCCCTTATTTAACTAATTTAACCGTTTCCACCCCTCCCTATTATCCTCTGGTGGAACGTTAAAACCTTAAGATTTCGGTTATTATAACAAATTATGTAGTTAACGATGCCGCAAATTTTAACCGCAAAAGTTTCTCAACAGTCTGAACCCTCCTTCCGCGTGCCGCTCTGTTACCTTCACATATACGGCGTTTATGTAGTACCGGTTCACTTCTACCAGCGCGCGAGCATCCCCTCTTTCACTGAGACCACCGCGGGAACGTTCGATATCCGTCGTTTAATGTTTATAGTTGTTGTGGCAATATTGTATACTTTCAGTTGGGAATTATTGTTAAGGGCAAACCTAAGCCCATGGTTTTGAAAGAACTCGGTATCGAGACCCAAGTGATATATAAGAAATGGTGGCCTGGAAAAGCTGCAGTCTCCGGTCCGGATGAGGAGGATCCTTTCAGTTGGGACGGTTCCGTTGAAATAGATACCCTACTCTATCCGACAATGAAAGGCACTATAGATATTGACCAGAAAGGCACGGTCTACGATGTCTTAGCGTCATTAAATTTACCCAACGGAGAGGCAGAATTAAGGAATGAATTCGATTTTATAGTGAGTTTACTGAATTAACTCATTCGAGGAACAGAAAAAGAAATGATGATTTCAGGGAGCCTACCAAGTAAAGAATCGCCTATACATTCGTTTACCCTATAGGAATTTCGGAACGATCACTTCGTACGCCGCCTTGGAGATAACGCCCAATCGTGAATATTTTGCGGCGCTGGACTTCAATTACCAGAACGATAGCCAATGGGTAGAGGTATGGGTGCTTTGATTGTGGGTTTTTTTTGGGGCTTGTATTCCTTTACCTAAAGTTCATTATATAAATAATAAATACCAACTAGTTTCGTAACAACGCGAATTTATCAATCCGAAAATCGTTCGTCTTCTCTTCACAGACCGGAACAGAAATACGTTACATTCCGCCCCAAGGTGACAACATGTACAACTTAGCGATTCACCTGCATACCCCATCCCCTAATTTACCTCAGCTGGATATGGCCGGCTCTTTGCACATTGACGAGCCTACCTACGGTTTGTATTTTAATATCACCACAGTGAACAGTGATGGATCGTTTAGAGGGAAATTGAAGGTGAGCAACTTTGATGCGAATTCAGAAAATAGAAAGGATGATTACTTCCATCAAATACTACTTCGATGTATGTATAATAAACCATAATGCATATATTGAAGTGGCGTAAGCGAAGTTTCCGTATTAATATTTAATATACTTTTGCGCGCATGTATTCGTATGCATGGGGAAAAAAATGCTGTCTATATATCTACAGGCTATAAAAAATATATTGGATACACAAGTCGAACTACATGCCACATCACCGATGATCTATATCCCACCCGTTATGTTCAAATTTTATAAGGAATTTTCAAAGACCGCCAACGAAATAATATTTTACTTTCGCACTCCGAACACAGTAAGTATACAATTATTATTGGCCATTTTTAGTAGTTTATAGATAACTTTCTCTACTTAAATAAATGGGCACAGTAATACTGAATAATTCAAAGGCAAATTTTATATATCCTGTTTAAAAAAAATTGAAAAAGAAATACACTCACAGAGCAATTAGGACATTTTTGCAAATAAGCCACTGATTTCATAATTTTAAAGATCTTCAGCGGAACAATTACTTTATTTAGATTGTTTTTCCTTTGTTCGTATTTTTAAAAGAACGCTCTAACGAAACTGCGAAGCAAGCACAATATAATTCCTTTAAAATGGAAAGGTACATAATATTGTAAAAGAAAAAGAAGCTATTAAAGAAGAGAAAGCTTTGGGCACTCGAAATTAAATATACCTTCTAAACTTATTAAGTTTATTTTTATAAAGTAAATTTGTTTAATGAAGTAATCACACAAAACGCTTCATTTACAAAGGCAAAAAAAGACGCTGGAATGTGTAATCTTTCTAAGTGGGTTTTAAATAAGTATATATTAGGTGAGTGATTTTTTTTGCCTTCCAGGTCGACTGTAACGCCTCGTGGTATTTCCATTCGATGAAAAATTTCAGCGTGAAGTTAGATCTCGACACTAGTTTAATCGCCAAGACCAGAAGCAAGACTAGCATCGAGATACTCACAAACAAAACTAAAAGTTTCGCGAAAGTCAATATTAACGCATTGAGAAATAAGTTCGAATCGTATGGAAGAATGATAAACAATTCGATAATTGGTGAAGCATTGATTGTTTTCGAAGGAAATATCTTGTGAGTATTTTACCAGTTGTTTTTGCAGCGAGTTTTTGTTTTACCCTCGGTCATTTATTGCCAGATATAACTTGAACATGAGCGCTACTGTAAGGCATCTATCGAAGGATAAGCGAAAAGTGGAGGGCATAGTTACGGTAAACGGCAAGGCGCACGATATCAATGGATTAGCTGAATTAAGAGCAGATCTCCTGTCTAATCTTCAATTAGAGATGTCGGCCAAAGATGGAGGATATGGTAGCCCGAAGATGACACTCGAGTATAAGCTGGAGCCAAGAAATTCTGGTTACGATCTATCTAGCACCGTGCGATACGGCTCCCATTTCGCCACTGTGAAAGGTCGTTCGGCCGTTCGGCATAAATACGACTGGGATCTCGATTTGCAAGTAAGATCGACAATTAAAACGAGACGATGATAAACTTTCCTGGGTCCTCTCTCTGCGCAGGTAAATACGTCTCACGCGGTGTACAACTACTTAGGAATTCATGCGGACGCCGACACATCAGGCACGAATACCAGTTTTACAGCTAATGCAAAGATACCATTCACAGATTTGGGAGAGCCGAAGTTGGGAGTATCTCTCGCGTAAGTCGCACACTAACTTATCATTGCGATGCGGCGAACAGATCCGCTTATCTCAATCCTCATGTTTTATTGCAATTGTTTCCTTCCTAATAAAATTAATTATAAAGTGATCCACACACGATTAGATTTCAATTAATTTAATTGAAAATACCGATCGCGGAAACGTTGTTATATTTTTGTCAATGGATGAGATATTTTCGTCTTAAGTTGTATAGTAGGATGGCGCGATCAACGTTTTATTTTCATTCGCAATTATTTACCCAATGTGCAAATCGTGCATTCAGTTTCCATTAACATATACCTTTGAAGTTCGAATGCCCCAATGATAAGTACGAATAATTAGGTGAATTAGCGACCGCATGTATATTAAACTCTAACATAGATTTGTCGGTGAAGATCTCAGTATTTGAATAAGACTTTTTCGCTCCAACCTACCATACATCTCAATTGGCGCCACAGAATGACGAATCAGCTTCTGCCATCTGGGTGGCGTTCTAGCGTGTACGAAATTATCACCTTGCTGGATGCATTTAATTTGCAGACGCGATGATGAATATTCCCGCGGCAACCTCTACTATTCTTTGGAAGGATCTTCAGGTGATTGCGACGCGACCTGGTCCTGGATTGTGTTGGAAAATATGAGCGTCAAATTAATTGGCAATTATCGAAAGAACAATCAGACGGAGCGCGCCATACTAGGCGCCTTCTACGTGAACCCAGGCAGAGCGTTCCAGTCATTGAAAATCGGAGCCGACGTGGATTTGAATAAGACATGGGCGTAAGTCGAAGCGTTAATTACGTTGTGTTGCATAACAAGTAGTTCCGCTCTCTCAGGGTAGGAAGTAACCTGACTTTGTCGCTCCCCGGTCCTAACAAGATGGATGTTGAAGGTAACATAAACTTGTCACCTTATAGCGGCGATACACACACTGTCCTCGGCAAGTTTTATGGACGATATAATTACACGCAAATAGAATATATGGGCAGATACAAAACCACGGGGAAAGGATTAATTTATGGTTCCAACGGGAATGTGAGTCTCATTGGGGATTAGAAAGATTTAACGCTAATATTTACATGTAAAAAGGTATCTTTTACGGACCTAGACGATATAAGAGGTGATGTCGATTTACTGTTGGGACCGAATCACGTAAACAATTATTTAGAGTACAAGGTGAATGATAACGTAACGAACGTATTCTATAGGCTGCGCAAGCCGAAATATAACGAGAATATCGTACGGGGTTACGCAACGTACAAGAAGTCCCACCTTTACCATAACATATCGTAAGTGACGTTTATGGTGTTTAGGGTTAGCTACCCATTTCCTAATAGGTCATAACTAACATTTAAACGAGTTTAAAACTCTTTGTTTAGGTGCCAGGTATTTCATCCAGGCGACCGACCGGTGGCCAAGACGAACATTGATTTCAGGGAATTCGGTAATATGAATGGAACGGTTAATGTTACCACACCTTTCCCGGGCTTTACCTACATCGGCGCACACTTCATCACGGAAACTAATTCGTTAGTATTCTCCCTTCTCCTACCATCGCGATATTACCGCTTTTAATTAACGTATATTTTATTACCGTTCAGTAACGATCAATTCTGACGCGGAGAAAGTTTTGTCTTAACACCCCACTTTTAAAGGATTAGCCATTAATATTTATTTGTTTTCCAAAAAACTCATATAAATCACCTGAGCAACTAAAGGGTTCCATACAATCTTTAAAATATTCAGAAATCAATGAAAACACTCAAAAGAAAACAAAACCTAAGCTTTTTTGGGATATTTATTTGAAAGTAGAGAATGTAATACGAATATAACACTACTAATTTATTTAAAAAAAAAAAAATCCAAAAACTGACTTTCGCATAAGATTTTTTTTCAGTTTTTCGTGATCCCATTGTAATTCAGTGCTTTCAATCTAAGCAAATATTTTACTAAATTTACATTAAAGAAAATTTTAACATATTCAACAACGCCATTTCTTGTGCCCTTGAGATATTATGTTTTTCCCCATCTAAATGAAATATTCGGGTCATGTTAAATTCATTTCGTCGGACCTGTTACCTGATTAAATCCTTGGCGAATATGATTTTCATTACCGGCCGAATGAGCCCAAAGTTGTAATTGTATTATATCCGGAGTTCTAATTACAAAAATTGAAAAAGTTGGCGAAAACCGGCGCACCGAGCTTCCACATTAAATCTGGAATTATACTTTTAGGGCCGCCATTAATCGATTCGCGAGGGTGTTTTGGCCAAATAAGACCGCCATACTTGATTCCAAGTGTGAAGTCACCAGGAAATCCGCGAAGGAGCGTAACAGCAGAGGTTTAATTCTCATAGAGATACCTTTAGCGACGGTACACAAAGCGCGAATTGATTACGGCTATTCTGTGAGTATCAATAATTTAAATTAATCATGACATATACGATGAATCTTTTCAGTTAGGGTAATCGTACAGATTATTAGAATAAGATGTAATAAAATAGGATACATTGCTGGCCTAAGTCTTCAGAGTCAATCGATTTTTTTTGAGACCTTGATATTAATAGTTTCCTTTTAAATATTTACCTCGTTTCTTTTTTTTTATTATTTAATCACACAGAGAAGACGGTATGACATGAGATATTAGATAGGTAAATTTTTAATTTCCATGGAAGACTTAACTATTCTATCCGTGTTTTCGTTCCATTCTGCTATGCACTATATTAAAGTCATAAAGGTCTTTCTTACTTCCACCCATATTTAGCTAAAACTCTATTTCAAAGATATTTACTTCAAAGGCTCCATCCTTAACGATTTTGCTTTAACTTACGAGTTAAACCTCCGACTGTGAAGCACTTGAAAAAGTTTCTTTTGTGATCTAAATTAAATGATTCTACGCGGATGCAAGTTACATTATTTGAAGGAAATACTTATATCAAGTCTTTAGAACGCAATATAATATCCCCGATTTAATTCGAATTACTTCGCTCCTTAACAACAATATATCAAGCGTAAGGTAAATGTACCAATACCCGTCATCTTAAGCGCAATTTTGGCATGTATGCCACCATAGAAATTAATTATTATTAATTAATTACTTGTATTGGCAGTGTAATGATTTTTATACTGTTGCAGACTTATACAGATTCAAATTAATTATATAATTTGGGCTTGTAACTTAGTTTTTATTAAAATGAATATATATAGTGCCAATGCACCAAAATTCGTCAGTCGAAATGTCGCTGTGTACCAGTATTCGTCTAAAACCGTTCTATTATTCGTCAGTGTACCTATTTTTACGAGGAAGGAAAGACAAATATGTATTACGCCAAAGATTAATAATATATTGACAAAACACATGTAAATACATTAAAAAAATATTAAGATTTACATGAAATGCAAATAAACTTGTTAGTAGTGGCTTTTACTTTGGCACACTTTTCGTGTATCCAAGTTTTGCATTTCATACACTGTATCATATTTTCTACAATGTTTTCGTCACAAACTGGACACTACCAGTTAGTCTCAGAGTTTTGTGGGCTAGGTTTCTTTTTCTTCTTGGCTGGTGCGCTCCTTTCTAGTCTCTTCCTTTTTCTTTCTTCTACTTCCTGTTGCTTTTGTAATTTCTTACTTTCTTTTTTTCTGTAATACTCCCTCCATTGGTCAGAAGTCGCTACAGCAGGTACCTTTTCCGTTTTCTTTTTGGACGAGGAGCTTGGAGTACTTGGCCAAAACAAAAGAATTTTGAAAGGTGAAGCAATATTTTTCGGAATATTTAAGTTTGTATTCGGAGGCGTGCTTCTTCCTGACATATCACTATTTTCATTTAAAATATTGTCTGTAATAGAATTTTCAGGTTCATGCAAACGAGGAATGGTTTCCTCATTAATTTGCTGTTCCATAAATATATTTTCTGCAATATTCTCTTTATTTACGTCTAATTGTGTTTCAACAGTAGTTTGATTGTGCGTATTGTATTCTACTAAAATACCATCTGCCTCCACTTCAAACATTATGGAATCCCTATTCTATAGAACATTCTCTAAAACATTAGTAGTGGGATTGTCGGTATTTGCTGGATCCGTATTAATACCTTTCTTCATTTGCCTCATGTCATACCACAATCGGAATAAACTCTTATCTTCCACATCTCCGTTCCAAATCTCTTCTGATTTTCTAAAAAGCTCTAATTTAGGTGGTGGAATTAAACTTTCAAAAAAAATGTAAGTTATCGATAACATCTTTTTCTTGTAGAATTTTTGTGTTGTTTTGGTTCGTCGGTTTTAGTTTTGAAATAGGTAATTTCTTCAGGGTTTAAAGGAAATAAGCCGCATGCTTTAAATCCATTTTTTAATACCGAATCTTTGATACCTTGGCGAACTTTATTAAGTAGCGAGCAAAAGTCGTCACGTCCCAAACGTGATCCTGAATTCTCCATTCGCCATGTATGCACTTCCTTTTTCCACGCGGCCTTAAGAGGCCGAAATAGTGCTACATCCATAGGCTGCAGAAAATGCGTAGAGTTGGGGTACAAAGCTACAATTTCTATTTCGTGTTCAGAACAAAATTCGCTTAATGCGAACGTTAAATGCGATACATGACCGTCCAAAAACAAAATAATAGGAAATTCAATATTACTTTCTATTAACCAAGGATGAAAAACGTTCGTTATGTACTCAAAAAAGGTCTGGCCAGTCATCCAGCCATTGTTAGATTTTCCAACTGCCCACGAGGAAGGTACTGATTCCGCAAATGTTCGTGGAATACGCTTTAGGTCTATTACTACCATTGGCGGTGCCATTTGGCCGGATGCATTACCCATTGTTAATGTTGTAATACACTCTTTCTCGCTACAATACTATGTTGTGAACATTCTTCTGACCTCGTCGTACAATAACTTTATTACCGCTGGGACACAGAAAGAAAGCAGTCTCATCGCAATTAAATACTCTAGTAGCTGCGTTTTCAACGCGATTTTCTACGATGTCAATAACATTTTTTTCTATGAAATACTGTTTAATTTCCTCAAACCAATTTCTTATGTTGGATTCAGTTACACCAGCTCTCATCCTTGTTAAGTTTTGTGTTGTTCTTTGAGACAATACTGGATGCCGTCTTAGAAATGCTTTGTACCATTTCCTTCCTGGTCTTCCATCGGTAAAAGGAGTTTCCTTTCCTAAGCGTTTTATAAGCACTTGAACACTGTCCAGTATCTGTTCCTTTATTAAAGGAAAACCGGTTTCTCCTAGATGCAAAATCCACTGCACTATGTTCTCTTCTTCCAGGGTATTCAATATGGGTGGTGGGCCTTTTGTAGAGCTAATCGGGGTTTTGCCTTTATATTTGTCATTGAGCGTCATACGAGGTACTTTGTAGGTTTTTGCAGCCAAACTAATAGACATTCCATGTTTTACAACTAGAATAGCATTTGCCATATCACTGTCTTGATACCGACTTCGAGACATCTGGAAGAAAAGTAAATGTCCCATATTCGTCATAGTGGCACCAGCAACCGTCACAAATTTATAAGAGAAAAATAGCAACCTTTCCTTATCAAACTTTTGTGACGGTTACTGGTTCTCACATTGCAGTTCAAATAAATAACCGATTAAAGCTTTTAGATCTGAACTCCTTATATTATATTAGTAAAAATCACAAATCTTTTAAAGGTATGCAAGGTACCCATAATCGTCATTCATGACGAGTACTGGAACACATGGACTATACGAGTTATCAATTACCGTCATGTTTAAATTTTATATAAATAACATTTTAACGATATTTTACATTTTTTTAAATTTAATTTCAACCGTTTATGAGTACACTAACTGTAGGAAACTTACTTTATTCTCAGATGGACTATGTTACATACCTGTAAAATATGCAACTTACCTTAATTGTTAGGATACTTCTTCCATAAACATCACCACTTCGTTTGCACTCAACTGTCAAACACAGTTTCCCTCCAAATCTAGTTTATCTGTCAAAATCCAGGATGGCTACATTTAAGAAACAAATATCCCTAAATTTTATTTTACATTTTACAAAGCATTTTTATGGGATCAAACTCTTAAACTTAGAACTTTTCTGTAAATATGACGAATACTGGTACATTGACGAGTACTGGTGCATTTACCTTATTGTTGGTAAATACGCTGTTGTAATTGGGCATTACGAACCGGTCTTTTCTCTGTAATTAGGTTAACATTTATCCAATTTGAAACAAACAAAAAAAATATCCCCGAACCTCGTTATCGAAGTTCATTGTCCGTCTGTATTCTCGACGGATGTTACAGGAACAGCCATCGTTGAGCACGGGGCAGGCCACGGTAGAATATAATAGAACCAAAGTCCTGGAAGGCAAGTATAATTGCCTGTCCGAATCGAAGGCAGGTTTCGATAAGGATACAATCCACGTGGAGCTGCAGAACAAGTTACTCCCTATCGGTGCCGACTACCTCCATGGACGCGAATACGGTTCCAACAGGCCAACCGTGGTAGGTGCATCAAATAAATCAGCGACTCCTATAAAATCCACCGTAATCTATAGCCGGGCCAACGTTTCCCTACAGTTTCCCCCATACCTCCGACGGAATCCTCGCAGCCTTCCGCCATAAGGGACGCGCGCGTAAAAAGGGTGAGGCGCCGGCACGGGGAAAGCCGTGGGGTATTTCAACACTACACGTTTCCGCAAATGTGTTTACGCATCGTTTAAAAACTCGCGTTGTAACTAAATTTTCTGTAGCGATAGGGTATTATCTCTGGTACCGCAATAAAACACCTTTACTCGGAATGTGAGCCTAAAAACAAATGATAACGCTTGTTCGCGGGTCGAAACTTGCGAAATTCAATTTAAGCGGGCATTATTTGCGCGTTGCGGAATTCCACATCAGCGAGAGAACCCTTTTCACGAGAATGGTACGGATACGCCCAGTTTAAAAGGACAATTTTCCATATTAATTTTATACTAATGCAATCACTAATCGCCAACTTAAAAATCGATGGGAGAACATTGAAAATATACGAGATAACTTCCAATGCTGTTGTTGATATCTTTGTTTGCCAAAATAATAGTGACTCAATTAAATCCGTAGATGAAAAGTTTTTTCTTCGAATGCTATGATACAGTTCAGGGGGAAGGTGCAATTCTATCATGAAAAAAAAAAAGATGTAATTGTAGGTTTCATTTCGTTTGACTCCATAATCTACATGGTTTCGATCGCTAATTCGTATACTACCACATGATGATGGAATCCCTCTCATCGTTCATCCATGCTCAACAGTCTATAAAATAAGTATGGAAACAATACGATCGTAGTTGTATAAAATATATTTTATATTAACATAGCTTAAGTCTATCAGTCCCGGAATGAAATCATGTGAACCAATTTAGCTAGTATACACAGAAAAAAAATGTGGGAAAATTTAAAACAATTATAAACATCTGTACAAGAATTTGTGTAACGCATAGGGACAAAGACAATATATTTAAAAAATTCACACAAAATTGTAGTTAATAATTTAGTAGATTATATCAAACAAATTGTGTGATTTCTTTACTGAATTTTATGTAACTGTACTACACAATTTCTATTGATAGCATACACATTTTTTTTAGCACGGTCATCTATCTGTGTAAATTTTTAGAACTAAAATTTTAAAAAATTACTACATAATGCATGCAATTTTTCAAACAATTAGAAGTAAAATGTTACACATGCAACGTAAGTTTATTACACATATAGTGTAGGTTTATTATATAATATTGAAGGAACGTTTATTAAAAAAAAATATCATTGTTACTAAACCGACTTTATTTTAAAAATGTCACATACAAAACATATTCACAAAAATTTAAAAGAAAAACATCTGCGACCTATAAAAGTATTTATGTTGACTTTTACTATAAAGCAAGGCTGGTTGTCATTATAGAGTATATAGGAAACAATCTGAATTTCGTCAGCTTGTTCTACCTCAAATGCATGTTTATGTCTATTAAAACTTATAGTTCTTAACATATTACAACGTCACGTTTCTTCTGAACATCTTGGCTCTAAAGTGGCAATATTGCTACAAGTCTTTTGAATCATTTCTTCTCCAGTAACATAATTTCTTGGTTTAACATTTACGTAAAAATTTAGACATTTGAATTCAGAATGAAAATTTTCATTTTGTCAAAACTGTTTAAGAGATCTTGAAACTCTTTGTAAACGTTCTTACCCAACATTTCACTCAGTAATAGCCACACAGCTTTTATGTTATCGATGTTTTTACATATAATATTTTCCAATATATTAATGACATAAAATACAAAATTTCGTGGAAATAAACTATTATTTTAAAATATGTATTATATGATTTGCCATATTTTCATGTACTTGCTCTTTTATGATGTTAATTATGTGGCTGATTACAGCAAATCGTGCTTCAGTTGCTGTTTAATGACGAAAAAATAAGTTGACTTAATTGAAACAGTGCTATAGGGTTGATGATGGTGTGGTGACCGAATTGATGACTGTAAAATTTGAGTGAATTTTAATGTTTTCAGAAGGAATTAATATTGGAAAATTCTCCGTAACAATTCGAAAATGAGCATTTGTAAGACTTGTTTTCGTAATTGTGAAGTTGCCGTAAATGAAAAATGTATGCCTTACCAAATGGTAAAAGTTAATTACAAAAATTACAAGGAAACATCTTTGTGAAATCTTAATGTTACACACTTATACAATAATTATAATAATAAATATATAAAAATATATAATAAAACCATTCTTGATTTCTATTTCTGATGGACGCCATCGATTCTGACCTCTGTATTTCACTTTAATCGGATTCTTGTCCTATACTTAACGTTTCTTCACTTAAAGCTGACGATGTAGAGGATCCTGTTTCCTATGAAAGTAAACAATAATAAAAAATAAGGATAAAAATAATGGCCGCATTCGAAGCACGAATACGATGGAAAACTACATTATAAATACAACCTTTCTTGAACGCTAATTTTGCTTAGCTCAAATATAATCGCGAGTTATAACTTCCACTCTTAACGTTTTTTTTTTTTGAATAATCGTCCACACCGACAAATATGACGTGATGTTATAATCAGCTTACGTTTAGAAACACTACACAAAATGGCTATACCTGACACGTTTACTGATTCTGCTGTCTGTCATTCTTCTGTTACGTATTGTCATTGTCAACAGCTCTCAAACCGTTAGGGAGCAGTTGCTTGCATGTTCTAAGTACGGCCAACATTTTCTCCTTATAAAAATTTTGATTTCATACATTACGTTAAAAAGCATTTCATACATTTAAAATGACTTTTCTATAGGTAAATATATGTGCATAACATCATTTACTACAAAAATATTCATATAATAATAATAGTTCGTCCCATAACCCGAAAAATGTTAATTTTTCTTTAATGAAATCATCCATACTGGTAAGAATTACATATATACGTATCCAAAAAGACTTGTAAAATAATAACAAAGTGTCTACTTACATGTTTTCGCTAATTCTCGATTCACTGCAGTAACTAGTAAGCACATAAGCGAGAACTACCGACGCTATCGACGTCAACGGTCGACGTGGTAATGAAATGGAAGGCGGATGTAAAATAGCTTCAAAAACTTGGCGCCAAACATTAAAAATTTAAAACGTTTCGGATTTATAATAAATGCTAAAAAATGTGCAGAGTAGAATGCGTCTATAGATTTTTCATTTGTGTATTGCCGTTTATATACAAGCCTATTTTATGTATGTAAATGTAAGGACATACATGGTATTTGGATAAATCCTAAATGAGGTAAATGCGGGGGTTGTAATAAGCTGTAAAATGTCTTATTTATACATTAAAATGTTTTCACTAAATATTTTTATTTCATGAAAATAGTTGATAATAAACAAATAGCATTTCACACGAAATATGAATTCTAATGTGTAGGATTATTTCGTTAGTTTTCCTATTTTTATATATTTAGTATCAATTACCACATAATAATTAGTTAGTAATCTTGATCGTGTAAGGTGTGAGTTATTAAGCGTGAGTGTAAATACAAGGACTGCCCCTACATAACATTGTTGAATTTTTTCCAACAATTTTTTACAACAATATTTTTGTCTTTTTTCTTAGTCGAATGTGAATTAATGCACAAAAATTGTAATAAAAATTTACGGAATTGTGTTACAAATTGCAGCAATTTTTTTCACACTACGCTGTTGCAAAATTTTCCAAACGATTTTTTTCTGTGTACACATGTTAAAATAGCGTCGAAAAAGAAAACATTTAATTACGTTAACTCCAAAATACGTTTCCAATCAAAGAAAATGCTAGTTTATTATCCCATTTGACAAGCTATAAAACGTGTATAAAATCGGGCAAAGCCAATAAAAGCACCCTCAATGTGGTTATAAAGCAATACTTTGTACTATACATCGTGTAGGAAGAATATACAATAATTCTATACTGAAGGTAAAAATGGACCTGCTGAAAACAAATACAAACAAAATTTTAATTAATTTTAAAAGAATACATCTCAAACATTTAATCAATTTTCCCAATAAAAAGAAAAAAAAAACTTTCTCTGTTTATCTTTCGATAAAAACGATGCAAATCCATATTTCCGTAATGGAGAATGCCTGAGAGTGCATTAACTGAATTAAGGTTTCAATAGGCCTAACACAATCACGGAAGCGGGATGCTACCTAAAATAATATCGGCAGCTTTTTTCGACCCTATTCGAATCGAGCAACGTTGGTTCGACTTGTATGAAGAGGGAAAATTGAGATGTTTCATTTTCAAGGTAGAATCTCATTCACAGGAATAACGTTAGATACGATGATGATGTTGTAGGTGGGAAGGTGGGGTGACCGGGGGTGAAGTGGAAGGAGTAGAAACGAATGAACACAGCGGCTGGATCACGCAACTCCCGTAGCCAATTTTAACCCTTAATATTTCAACATCATTGTTTTGCTAATAAGAGGTGCACAAACACGTTTTTCACGTAACGCGCGTCTATAATTCACATTAAGCATGTTTGTGTTGATTAGCAGTTGTCGGTTGTACGTTAGCTCAACCGCCCGATCAGTGACATGTGGGTAATTAATTGTATAACTAATGCCCGTCTCGTTTACCTCTAACGAATTTACCGTTTGCCAGTTACTGTCTTGTCCATCGTTCGCGTTAGCATTAACGTCCATGATCTACCTGAATAAAAGAGAATTCATTCATTATATAATCGCGTTCTTTAAAGCCGAACCTCCCGTGACCAATTTAAAACGTTGCACCAACGTTACGCGTTTCGGCCCCTTTCGATATTTATGTATCTTTTTCACGTTGCTGACTACTTTGATACTTTTATCTCCATCACTCAATATGGCCATATATCTAACTCAGAGTATACACGGGCCAGCTATTGATTTAAACTTTAGTACATATCCCAAGTGATGAATGTGAACACAGAGGGAAACCATCCGATCCGCATTCGACAGCGGGTCTAGAGGATACGCTGGTTTAAAAGGCGAAATGAAGGGAAAAAAAAAGAGAGAAATACAAGCAGACCGCCCCTATAATAAGTCTAAGAAGTGTTTTCGGCTTTTGCCCAATTCGCTTTTGAAACTTTAAAAGTGTCTTCCAAAATTGACTAAATTAAACTTCTAAATTCTATCATAATCTTATTTTCCCGTAAGTTACGTCTTGATAGCACCCCAATGTGAGTTGGTAGCTGCTAAGTTGAAAGAGATTATTTGAATTTACTTCTATTTAACATCACACTTTGCTGTGATTCAGTTTAATTAAATCAACCAAGTATTTACAATAGCACTAAACACGATGTTTAGGAAAACATGTGCGTGCTATACATATGAAAAATTACATTTTTCTAACAGTGCAACAGTTTTTTTGAAAATCATCGAATATCTTTTTAATCAAATAATTGTTTGAATAAAACTTCTACTTATTACTTTTTTATTTATTTTAGTATTAGGTTATTGTCGAATGAAGTGATCGCAGATCGTTTGAATGAAATATTTATTGGAATGATTGTTTCACAATCACAAACAAGTCCTTATTCAAATAATTTATTTGGCAATGGTTACTGAAGTAATTGTATGTTCAGGCATACACACATATGTTTGTTTCGGTTTGGTATAACAAGTGTACCTGACTCACTGGTTTAATTATTGCAAACGTTGAGAACCTATCATAATAAAAACATGCGCCATTGTCCATTTTATCGTCCGATAGAGAATTAAAGGCACAGATAAACGGTATCTATTTTTGATATGCCTACGGTCATTTAACGTTTTCAGAGCAAGATGTTTTACTTATTATTTTTTTTTGCCGACGTTGGTATGAAATAAACTTCATCAATGAAAAGAGTATCATGCGCCACCCTCCTCCACAATCTCTCCATCCCTTGATGTTTGAAAAAAAAAGAATCCCTCTTTCCTGACGTTGTTAAGAAATAAATTAAATTAAAATAATAATAAATATAATAATATCATTTAAAAAATACCGGCACAGGTTTGTCTTTATACACATTGAGGCCTAAGACCATTTTAGCTTATGTTGATTTGAACGAATCTATTAGAAATTTTAAAAATAAAGGGAATAACAATGTACACCAGAACAAAATCACGTCATTTTTCTATATTCCTTTTGATTTATGCTAGGACACGAAGTACCTACACGTGTACAATTTGCACAACAGGACAGCTCTGAACGTAACCGGAGGCATGAACGTACAAACAACTAGGACGGGTCAGGATATAACACTGACCGCCTCGCACAAGAATCGCACTGTCAAACTTTGGACAACCTATGACATACGCGATAGGAAGTTGAAGCATTATTCCCGCTTGGATTTGGCCCCAACTGTTTGGATTGCCTATGACATCGATTTACATAATCAAACGGTGGTAAGGGAGCTCTGTAGTTTTAGATATTACGCCGACAACGACGGAGTTTGCTTTGCAAAAGGAGAGATTATATACCGGCAGTATTTTAAATCGAAAATGCATGGAAATGTCGTTGATCTGTTTGATAATCTTTATTACTCCATTTATGAAAAGCTAAATAATTACAAATAATTTCAAACCTACGTAATGAATTCGAAACCCTATATATACTAGTCTTTATTACTGCGTTCTTAAGAATAATTTGCTTCGTTATATTAATTCCTTCATCATGTCTGCAAGATATTAATTTAGTATCCCGGGACAAAATATATTTTCACTTATAATATTTATATATTATCTGTGCTGTAAGAGATGAACATTTATTTCTACTAAAGTGAAAGAGATGCCATTGATGTTAACTGTAAATAATTTTGCATATTTCCGTTTGTATAGGAGCAGAAAATTGAAAATACTTTAAATGTTTAGGACGAAACGTCTGAAGCAAGACAAGTGCAGATCAACCTATCTTATCCGAGACGTAACTTTACTGCTTTGGGCTCTTACAACATCAGCGACTTCTCTTTATCGTCTGAAGTATCTCTAGAATGGGACAAAGAAAGGAAGACAGTGCAAGCGGGACTCAACTGGAAAAAAGACAAAATCCACCCGTGCCATCACGAACTGAGACTAGACATAAAACATCCCTCATTCGAAAAGGTATTAATTTCGTTATTATCTCGCCTTCGCCTTCTGCCCGGGTCTAAAATTTGACGGAACGTATTCTTCCCACGCAGAACGTGTCCATGCTGGGTGAGTACGAGTCCCTCGGTAGGAAGCTGGCCGACTTAAAACTCAGTATTGATTATTCCACGGATCCCGAACAATTGGTCCTACTGACCGGTTTACTTGAGAACCATTCAATGAAACACGTGATGAACTACACTTACAACATAAAAGGATCTCACCCGCAAACGGAATTGTACTTAGACATGAATGGCGGAGTTTATTGGCGCCGAGGTATTTTATATCACAGCTTCTGAGCGAATATAATCGTACTAATTTCCCACAACCCATGCAAGCGTTGGCTAAAATTGATGTTGAAAACAATGAGATGGAATTTAAGGTAAGGTATTCCTTTGTTATTAATTCAGCGGTGAATCAATGTCTTCTTAATAAACTCCTCAACTTTACCAAGAGTTCAAATCAATGAATCAAGATATATTCTTATGCATAAAAATAAAATCAAGTTGATTTCAGAAATGATGCCGTTAGCTTTTTCGCCTAAATTAGCCTAAACGTACTATTGCAAATCGCCGACTACTTTCAGGCCTATATACAATATTCCGTTTTACCAATAGTGCGATGTATCAGCACATATTTGCGAGAAAACACGCGAGAGAAGAACTAGCAATACACCAACAAATATCGAATTTAACAGTTATTTTTTTTTGGGTCCTTGTTCCATTTTTTTTTTTTTTTTGGTCTTTGTCATTTTATCCTGCATGTCGTGTAATTAAAGTGGCGGCAAGCAGAGTGCTGTAAAATCGTTCACGATAATTAAACAGTGAATTTTTATTACGCTCTAGGTACAGCGAAGTCGCGCGTAGCATTTTAGCTTTTGACGCGAAGTGAAATACGTTTATCCCTTTTGATTATAAACTCATTGACAAACTCGAGATGCCACTCAGCGTCATATTTTGTTGTTGTATACTTTGAATTGCGTCTATGAAACTTTTATGTTCGGTCGTATTGCAAGCTAGGCGAAGGGTTATTGACGTCTACGGAATTTACAAAACGAAATCATTTCCATCATATCTTTAATAGAGAGATAAGAAAAAGGTATTTAAAAAACAAATGCGAAGAAGGAGTAACACGACATTTTCCAAAATAAAGTAGTTAAGTCTGCTTTTTTATAATTTCAAATTAGCAGCGGCAAAATATATTTAAGCAATCATCTACGCAAATAAAAGGCTTAGTTACTTTTAAACATATTCTAGGAATACAGTAATTTCCCTTAAGACCCAATAAATATTTCCTTGCTACTATTTAGAAGAATAATTTATTTGGATTAATGGATGTTTATTAACGACAAGGTCACCTTTTTGTCAGTGTATTAGCGCCAAAAACTTCTGATATCAAAAATAACCGGATTTATCCAATAATTTCTCGAAATTTTGAGCCGAAATATGCAATATGGTGCGCGGTTAAACCTCACATTTTTTCCCCTATACAATGGTGGTTGCTGTTCTTTTTTTTTTTGTAATATTTGCACCTCCGGATATTTACACGCAATATCATCATCGTAGGCATTGTTCTCCCTCTTTTATTATTTAAAACGAAATCGTATCATAAAACATACGATCTACATTATTCATTTTCTCCACGTCGAAAAATTTGGCGGTCGAATCCATACGTAATGTGTGCGAGGGACCAAAATGATCTGATTTAATGAATGGGGCAAATGAAAATGAAGCAGTCGCGGGCGTGTTTTTTTTTTGTTTCGTTTGTTTAATTCGATTTTTTCCGCGTTCCCCTGCTTGAACGCTAGCACTTTTTTTTTTTAATTTCTGTTTTAAATGGTTCTTACGCGATATTTCCGCAAAATTCACAACCTAATTGCGATAGGAATAAAGCAATATGTGTGTATCTTGTATTTTCTTTCAGATTACTTCTAATATTAAAGCGTTTATATCCCCAGCTTATAATTCCACCCTTATATATTATTATCACCTATATAGGAATACTCTCATATCTCCAACTCTACACGTTAGCATAAATATAATTAGAACAGCTCGAGCAGGCGCCACTGGGAATTGGGTGGAATTAAGGTGATATCAGTTTCCTTATTTCCGCTGTGAAAATGATATCGACTGTTAAGAAAGTTTGCCGCTAATATAATTCGAAAAACATGGCCTCGCTCTATGTCCGCTAACGATACACTCGATAAATCTCTAGAGTAATCAACCGGATTTGATAACTGCGCCATATACTCCTATCTTTACGGAATCGTAACTTCCCATGATGCCTTTAAAATGTCTCGGTCGCAATACCCGAACTGTTCTTGAACGAACGTGACTATCCGTAGTTGTAGGAAGTGCCACAAGTAACACTAGGAAATATAAAAGAAAGTCTTAAATAATAAACCGAACAATACGTTACAATCAGTAAATATATTGAGACAAACCATAATTTTTTAAGTGTTAAAGCAGTTTGAGAAAATAGCATAAAGACACAAGTTACTTCTATTTATAAACGGTTAAATAAAAGTGAGTTTAATAAAATAAACTTTTGCCCAAATCCGGTTGTATTATACTCAGAGCCTCGTGCTAAAAACATGCCTCTAAATAACACAAGTTTTATATTGAACCAAACAACTTTACTATCTAAATGCACGGGTTATATTATGTTGAAAAGGTAAACAATCTCCATAGGTATGCCCACATTATAATGCCGAATAAATCCCCCTCACATTAAATTGAATTTCATAATCGTAACTTAGCATTAAAGGATTTAAATCGGGCCCAAAAGGGCAGCGTACTAAAACAATTACGAATTTAACATTATAAAGATCTAAAATTCAGAGAAAACTGCTTGGTAAAGCCCGGCAAAGCGCTTTAAAATTACCTAAATTTAAATTTTCATTTCGTATTACACGCCGTTACACGTGAAAGGTATGTGCACATGCACGTAGTATGATTTAGTGTCTTAGTGCGTTTATGGGAGGGTTTTGACGGGCTTAATGCAAATACAGGTTGCATGCTGGCAGAGTTTAGGTTGGGTCGTTCTTTTTTTTATATGCCACTGCGCTCATTAACGGTTATATTTCCACGTGGAAAAAGCATCGGAAATTTAATTTGCTTTAATATGAGCTTTTAATGTCCTGAGGATCGCGTTTTAAAAATTGTTCGCTCCGGCTTGGTGAATTATCTGAAGTTCTGTGAATTAGTATGAAATATGCCAGGAAAGGTCATTTGTAAAACTAACGTTTCCATTGAAATTTTTAGGTTCTTTCGAGTTAAACAATTTCCAAAATCGATTTTTAAATTCTAAAATAAAAAAATCTTTTAACATAATTTACAGTAGATTACATGATTTAAAAGATGACGTAACCTATCTTCGCAATAAGCTAATAATGTGGAGGGGAGGTACCCCTTACCCCCTATTCTTTTAAATAATTTCCCTTTTTCTCATCTCTCGAAAAGGCGCTTTTACTTAGCAAACGATTTTGTTATAATAAAAAATACGAACATTTATGGCTAGACACTTATACTTTATTACACTACTGTTGCTTGGGTCACTCTATGATGGCTATATATATTTTTATATTGTTGCTGAAAATATTATTTGAATATTGTAATTACGGAATATTTTAAAAAGTTATACGATATATGCTTCAAAACTCTCGGAAACCGTATGCCAACAAATATGCAAAATACATTTCGAGATGCGGTTTATTTATTTTACATTTTTTTTTACTTTCTTTCTTTTTCATGTAAAGCGAAAAACGCCGTCAGAATTGACTTATTTCTGGGGCAGGCATAGCGGAAAGTTTCCAGTTTACACCGCAAACGTATCAGCCATATACGGAAACGACATCAACGCCTCTGGAGTATTTTATCTCAATTTCGATGAAAAGTTGGTCCAACTCGAACTGAACAAGACTACAGGTATGAATATTTTCCCAGAAGGTATCGCTTTTAAAAGGGCGAATGTTTCAAGCCGTATCACCACCACCCAGAGGCCCCGTTGTTAAATTCCCCATTGCCTGCGCTATATATAAGAAATGTTGTGTTGAAATTAACGATTTTAACAGCAAAGTATGAGATGAAAAGGACCCACTCGGCTGATTTTGTACGATTTCATACGCGCAATAAAGAAAATGAACTCGAAGATCGGTTTTAATTGGGAAACATTTGATTGCAGACGGAAGTCAGAGCTTGCACATGTACGGGATAATACCAGACGCGAGGAGCGCTACTTTTGATATTTGGCGAGATTACGAAGACATTCGTGTGTCGGACGTCGCGTATTTGCTGCGTCTAAATCATTCGCGGCTATTAGTAGCGAATCTGAAATGGAGACCGGATCTGAAACAGGACATCAAGGTGAGTGACCGCCCTATTCCCAGCGTTAAGTCCATTACAATTTTCTGATCGTTCCTATTATTTCGTAGAACGGTATAAGATCGTTTCTTTTGAGCGCGTACAATAGTTTTACGGAAGGGGCAAACAATGCCAGACAATATGTGCGGTCAGAGATGACAGACGCTATATCCGCCATCTGGAAGGACGCTAAGCCCCAAATACAACAGTTCTTAGATGATGTCAAGTAAGTGAAATCTGCTACAATCCGATGATGATGAGAATACCAAAAAGGAGAGAGTCGTTCATTTCTTTTTTTGAGAAAGTGACCAGCGGGAGATGTCTGCAAATGAAAACCTTCGTATAATTGCATTTGCTATAAGTAATTTTGTCTTTGTTCTTTACAAAGGTAACATTATTGCTATAAAAAAAAAACCGACTTCGTCACATCTTTAAAAAACTAACGAATTAAAAAGATATAAAATATAGTCTAGTACAGTAAGAGAAAAAAGTACGGGGTGCTTGCTAGTAAAGAAGATGACGCGAACATAATTTTTACGGGATATATTGTAAATATTTGGGTCTACTGCTTAAAAGAAATGAAAAGAATTTAAGTATATCTTTATGACTCAATAAATACCGCCGTATGTGATTCTTGTTTGTGGTTTTGAGGTAAGAGCGTAAAAACGCGACCATCGAAAAAGTTAGTGTACAAGTAATTAAAAACGCTAGATTCTTTCAAAAAAGCAATAATTATTATGTTAACAATTCCTTTCTATAGTATATGAATAATACCGGGCTATTTTAACAACGGCGGCACAATAGGCCCCTTAAGGAGATCAGAAAAGCATTCAATTTCCAAATGTAAAGAAATCAGACTTCAAAGTGCCATTGTTACATTTCAAGGTAATTTTTAGACATTAACAAGAATGCGTACGTTCCCTATTACTTCGGAAAATCTCAGGAGGATAATATTTCGTCGTTTTGCCTAACGAGCAGAAATTATTACGAAACGTACGTCACAAATTGGACGCATTTGCCGTAACGTACACTTAGATATTGTCTCTCATGTAATACAGGCGACAAATTTATTACATTCTGGGACTATTGTAGCAAAAGATTTACAATGCAATTAGTAAGGGAATAATGACTTTCAGGTGGCATATGGAATAACCTATGCATGCGGTCACGCGGTTATTAATTAATTCCTAGTAATACCCCGTCTACTTCACTCTTGTCTATTAATGACGTTTCGGTAAAGGAATCTTGTTATTTTGGTTGCAATTAATTCATTTCAGTTACCAAAAACTTTCAAACATATTAGACAAATTTAAAGGCATTTTATAGTCGGTTCATAGATATAACGATTCGACTTATTCACTAGCTTCATAAAAGAAATGTTTACCCTAACAAACATTCAAATATAATTATTCGCTATTTAAGAAAAGTCCAATTTACCGCATTTGCATATAATAATCCCCGGTAATGCTCATTAGTCAAATCGTTACATCTATGGACAGAATATACTTTCTTGGATATATCTGAATATTATTTTACATGTTTAGAGATTTAAAGGTGATAGAGGAAGATATACACGTGTTTAAAGTATTCCTGAATAATTCTTACTACGCAAATGAATTTTACGTGAAAGATATTGTCGGATTCCTCATATACACATTCGACGAATTGCCAATAAAATCTCATCTGGAATCGTTACCAGCAATAGTAAATGAGGTATGGGAAGTTATGGGAGAATCCGGTAAGAGGATTCAAAAAAGTATCATATGGGTTATAGAGAAGGTAAAAGAACTACAAAATGTAAAAAACATATATTCACGCAGTTATTT
Organism: Protaetia brevitarsis; assembly: GCA_004143645.1. Taxonomy (NCBI): domain Eukaryota; kingdom Metazoa; phylum Arthropoda; class Insecta; order Coleoptera; family Scarabaeidae; genus Protaetia; species Protaetia brevitarsis. Next base: position 1,483,823 of record RXPK01000020.1, read on the forward strand.
ATCAATATTTCTTCAGATAAAAACTTACTACAAAAATCTTAACGACTTCATCAATGGTTTATTGCAAGGGGATTCCCTAGAACATCTGTCCGAGACATTCCAACAGCTACTAGAGAAATATGACAATTTCATTAAGGAGCTCCACGTATCCTTCATACGATACATTGAGGCTCTATGGCACAAAACTTATATGATGCTTGTAAATCATTGGAATAAAACTTTGGCATCTATCGAGCCGACCTTCATCAAAATTATTCATTACCTCGAGTCGATAGTTTGGAATGCTGGGCAGGAACTTCTCGGTCAGTAATTTATAGAGACACCACACACACAAAATCAATAAGATTAATTTAAATTTTCAGATTTCCTGTACATGAGACAAAACGAAATTATAGGATCGGAATATTTTAATAAATTAGCCAATTTCTCACAAGACGTGGATAGGTTCTATAGAGATATCACGGGCAACGATACAGTGGGCGCGATTTACAAATATTCGAAGTTATCCTGGAGTTTCTTGACGCAAAAATATTTTGAGGTGGTGCCGTTCGCGAAAGAACTGCAGCAGGTCTTCGCCGAGATCGTTAACGAGATAACCGAATTAAAGAATCTACCGTCTATTCAATTCCTGTTGCAGAAGGCGGAGGAAATGCGGGCGAAGGCGGAATGGTTATACGAATATTTCGACGTGCAGCGTAGGCTGCATCGATTTATAACGCTTATAAGGATGAAATTGACAGACGCGAGCCAGAACGCATTGGACGCTGAAAACAGGTTAGTGACGGGATATTGGATTATCCTGCGTATAAAAATATCTGTACAGCAACTACCGAACTCTCTTGATTTAATATGCAGGTACCGCGAGGCTAAAACGAAGTTTATTTTCGAACCGAACGATGGTGTGATGTATTTAGAACAAAAATTGCCCATGTCATGGCATGCTTTTAATGAGACGCCCAAATTTGATGTAAGTTATTATGTAATCTAGCAAATCTAAGATTATTTTATCTGTTTACCAAGCTGCCGAAAATACGAAAGTAGCGCATTTTTATCGTTCGTGAGAAAAAAAATATTAGTAGAGAACTAAAAGAACGCCGTAGAGTTTTACATATATTTGACAGGTATGCGGTTGTAGATGTGATGTTTATTTTTTAATTTCACATCTAACAACCGCATACCTATCAAATTTTGGGATTTTCTCTTCACGTTACGCGGTCCAGTACCTCACCTGAATTAATAATAATGATAATAAAATAGAAATAATCTGGAGAAGTACCCTGCCAACTGTTGGGTTCTTGTTGTGTATATCTAACACATTAATTTTTGGCGGAGCCGCCAGTCAAACTGTATTTAAACCACTTTGAAATTAAAAACATTTGATTTAATTCAGGGAGTTGGCAACACAACACGGTCCACCCCATTCCTTTCTACATCAAAACCGGCGTAATGGTTTAGACATTTGGAAAATGAAAATATCAGAAATGAATAATATTTACCGTTGCTGAAAATTCGGAACGGAAAGCGAAATATAATTAATTTCCAGCGCAACTCCTTCTTCTCGACCGTCGTCAATATTTAAGAGGGGACGCGAATTTATCCGCCGCCGTGGTGGGGGGGGGCGGAAGAGCCGCGTTCTGAGGGTAGATTATCATTCCCCCGGTGACATTGTTTTAAATGCTTACGTGATTTCTCGTTGGCGAAGATCGGGATGGATTAACTTCGAGGGGCTCCGGAAAGAAAGCTAAAGCGTGATTTTTTCTCGCGCCGACGAACATGTTTCGTTTTAATATCTGAAATCTACGGAAATCTCAAGTGCTTGCCTGTTTTTGTTTATGAACTAGACGGTGGCTGCAATGATTATTCCCAAAAGCTTTTAAAATTCCTCTTCACCACCGTCTACGTAAATGGTAAAAATAAGTAAACAGAAGGTAATTTTGATTAATTAAGTCTGCCTTCACTCACGGAATTACGTCTTTTCATAGCTCGGTTATCAAAAAAATCCAAATATCAAAGATTCTTTAGAAAGTCCTACATTGAATATATATTTTCTTATGAGCACAATAGACAATTTAATTAAATATGTTGAATTATAGTGTTTTAAGTTTTTAAGGCATTTAACCCTAAACCTACCAAGGTGTGCTTTTGAGGCACAATTGATTTTGAAATTGCTGGAACTTTGTAAGTTAACTGCCCACATACTGGAGGATTTTTGTATTCTCAAATAAACTATTTAACACAGAATGACATAAAAATTTTAAAAAATATTTTCCTATTTTTACTAAAAAATTAAACATAATTTACCGACACGTCCTACCAAGGTGTGTCTTTGAGGCACATACTGTTATTATACTATAAAATGCATTGCTACGTTATTTAAAACTAGGTATGTGGGTAAATCCCCCGTAATAACATATGCTTTATATTTCGGGACTTTCCCCTTGTATGTAAGAACTTCCAGTTGCATATGAAGGGGAATTCCCTAAATGCGTTTTGCTAAAACAGTCAGCTTACAAACTGCATTCATCAGTGTATTTGTGACTTTCCTAACGAACGCATTGGCCGTTTTAGGTGTCTATTGGTTAATTTTATTTCTTTTACCTAGTGGAGAGTATAGTATAGACCAGGTAAGCAAAATAAAGTTTTGAATTGACCCCAGTAAAAATAGATTTGTTGTTTTATGCTTATTTGGTTTTGAAATTTATGCAGAAAGTATGACCGATTGGTTGACTGACCGACGCCGGCCACTAACTGAAAAGGAGTTGCTCGATGCATTGTACGAAAGTGATGAGGATTTGGGAAGGAATGTAAATGATGGTGAAGATGAAGAAGAGCCAAATGACGAAACCTCTTCTAGTGAAGCGGATTATCAAGAAACTGGCGATGAAGAAAGCGATGAACAAGAAGGAAGTGACGAAAGCGATGCTAATGATGAACCGCCCGGCCATTCGCAAACTTTTATTGGAAAAGATGGTACCGAGTGGAATGCCACGCCGATTGCCAAGGGAAAAACACGTGCACACAACATAATTACAACAGCTTTGAACAAAGTGAAACTTCCACCTGGAGTGCATGTTGATACTCCTTGTGACGCATTCAATTTGTTTTTTGATGATACGGTTATTGGTATTGTGGTTACTTTCACTAATAAGGAGGCTGTTCGTATTCTTGGCGATTTGTGGAAACCAGTTGACGACGTTGAAATCCGTGCTTTCTTGGCCTTTTGATTACTGCTGGAAGAAATAACAAGGAATGGTGGACTATAATGAGCTATGGAATCCTTTATATGGAAATCCTGTTTATCGAGCGTGTATGTCACGAAATAGATTTACTCAATTACTAAGATTTATTTGTGTTGACGATAAAGCGACCAGAACCCTCCGAAGGCAAAAGGACAAGTTGGCACCAATTAGAGACCTGTGGGACCGTGTTAATACAAACTTGCTGAAATATTATCTTCCTGGCAGTAATCTAACCATCGATGAACAACTGGTGCCTTTAGAGGTCGTGTATCTTTCCGACAGTACCTGCCAAGCAAGCCAGATAAGTACGGTATGAAAATTTGGTGGATATGCGATAGTGGAACTAGTTATCCGTTACGTGGTATACCGTACTTAGGAAAAAAAGGTCTCAACAGAGCAGAAAACTTAGCGCAAAAGGTGGTTGAAGGCCTTTGTGAACCTTTTCTGAGAACTAAAAGGAATATTACGTTCGACAACTTCTTCACCAGCTACGAGCTTGCATCCAGTTTGCTTACCAAAGGCCTAACTTGTGTAGGAACGCTCAGAAAAAATAAGCGCTGCATACCACAAATTTTTTACCTCACAGGCGACGGAATATTGAAGGCAACTTGTTTGGTTTTCAGAAGACAATGACTTTGTATCTTATGTACCTAAGAAAATCGCTGTGTCATATTATTATCTACAATGCACAACGACTCCACGATTGATGAGGAAAATAAAAATAAATCTGAAATCAATAAGTACTACAATTCCACGAAAGGAGGGGTGGATACACTTGATCAGATGGTACATACATATTCAGTGAAACGCAAAACTAATAGGTGGCCTTTGGTCTATTTTTTCAATATAATTGATGTGTGTGGAGTAGCTTCATTTGTCATTTGGAGAAATATCCATCCTGACTGGCATATTTCCAAAAAACGAAGACTTCGCAAAATTTTCTTACGAGAAATTACAACAGAATTAGTACTGGGGCAAATTAGACGTCGTAGTTTGAGTGGCTTGCATAAAAGTCATACTTCATTGATACAAACTACGTTGAATCAAGTACCAACCACAGGGGAGTCTTCGGCTCGAGAAGTAAGAACAAAAACGGTGCTATATTTGCCCATCAAAGAAAAGCAGAAATGTCAACACAGTTATGTGATAAGTGTAAGCAAACGGTTTGTGGTGAACATTCAGAGAAAATACTCACGTGCACAAATTGCAAACTACATAAATAACTTTCAAATATTTTACTATCTTGTACTATTTTTAAATTATATCTTCTGACACACAATATTCTTTCTATATGTTTTAATCTTACTGTATACCTACTACATGAAATAAATAATGCATGTTTTGCTATTATTTACATCAACAATGTGTACAAATAGATGTGTGCCTGTGAGGCACACCTTGGTAGGACACGTTACGATAAAACGTTGGTAGGACTAGGGTTAACGGTGGCTCATAAATAAGCCATGGCATCTCCAACAACTTTGACTAATTCCCGTTTAATATATTTTCCAGGAAATATCGGAATATCAAACGATCAAAAGTATACAAAAATACTTCAGCCTGTCTAAATTAACGTTGATGAATCTGTACATGGATTATAATCCGTTCATAGAACCGAGTGAATGGCTGCCACCATTCAAAGGTGATCTCCAAAATCGATCAGGTTCTAATTCGAAGTCGACTGAGTTTTGTTGTTTCAGCACAAGCTATGCTAGTTGGCGGTAGATATTACGTAACATTCGATCGCGCTGTTTACGACTTCCGCGGCGAATGCACTTATCTGCTGGCGACCGATTTTAAGGACAGCAATTTTTCAATTGCAGTCGCCTACAATAAGGAGGATATACGATCTTACAAGTTATTAATTTTAATCGAGGAGGTCCTGATACAAATAGATATGAAGACCAAGGTATGGTGGCGGATCGCACTAAATCATAACGATAGATTTATAACTCTATATCTCTTTAAAACCGTGCACGTTTATAACGTCTCTCTTTGCAGGCCGTTACGATTGAAAATAACAAGGCGTCAGCGTTGCCTGCCCAAATTGAACACGCTTATATCTACCAAGAGGCCGATATAATATTTTTAACCAGCGACTATGGCTTTTCACTCGAATGCAATATGAAATTCGACATTTGCATATTTAAGGTGTCAGGTGAGATGACTGTGTTATATAGGGTTTGTGTTTAAAGGTACGAGGACGGCGATCATTGTCATTAATGTTCGTTTTAAGAAATTATGAAATTGTTATGCACATTCGCAAATACCTATTTTTTTTTTCTGTTGGATAGTTTTTAAATAATCCTCGTACGAATTTTTTTTAATAGGATCTTGTAAATTTTACTCTATTATGCGATAAGAACACTTTTTCTTTTGAGAAAATGGTAAATTGAGAACAACGAAAAGCGATGATAAAAAAAGGTTTTATTAGCCGCAGCCGATGATCACCATTTATTAATCAAACAATTATGTCAAGTTTAAAAGTGAATCTTCCACGATTCAACTTATGCACGAGTTAACGAAAGATTATTTTATATTTTGAAATGAGTTGAAATTTAAGTTGTATTATAACTTTATTTTTAAGCCTTCTAAAATAAACTGAATGGTGGCACCTTAACAACTTCCATTTTATATTGAAGGGTTTCTACACCGAGAAAAAAAGATGTGTTGACTCAACGAATCACTCAACAAATTTTTGTATTTAAATATGCTCAAACCACCGGAATGTTTAAATCAATTACGCAAAATTAGTTGCACTAATGTTTTGAATCAATCTACAATTGTGGTTCATCCAATAATCTTAATGTTGAATTAAAATAAATGTTTGTTCAAATCGGCCGCACATGCATTCAGTTAACAAATTTTGTAGTTTCATTGACGGTTAAAGCAAATAATTGTTTGAATTAACACATATAATTCAACTAAAATATGCGTTTTCTTTCAATGAGGTTACTGTTTTGCAATAAAATTTAAGTGTGCTGATTTAAACGAAAACTGGTTGAGTGAATGCAAAAAGTTCAAAATAATAATTTTTGTTGTACCGACATTTTCATTTTTCTCAGTGTATAAATAAGCGAATTATAAAAGACAAACTACTTATAAGCGCAAGTTTCAAAGATTAATAACTAAATTTTCAAAATTTCACAACAAAGTTTTACATTGGACTTGATCTGCTAAAAGGAATGTTTTAACAAGAATAAATCACCATCCATTTTCAACTAATTACACGCATAAGACCTGCACAGAATTGTTTGCAATATTTCTTCGGATTCAAACAATTTTCTCTGTCGTTTAGGAATAATAAAAAAGAAAAAGTTTTACAAATGGTTGAAAGAATGGTTGTTTTTCTAGGGAGATACATAAGTTATCCTGTTTTATTTACTACAGGTTGGTACTTCGGCAAGACGGCTGGACTTTGGGGCACGATGAACAACGAACCGTCTGACGACTTTTTAACATCAAAGAAGGAACAAACAGACGACGTCGTGTCGTTCGCCGAAACGTGGCGTTTAGATACCGAGTGTTCCGCAAAATCCGGCCAATTTCCGAGCGACAACGCCGAGAATGCGGCCAGCGATATTAGGATGCGCTGCGAATCCTTCTTTACCAACAAAGTATCTCCTTTTGTCACTTGTTTCCCTAGGGTGCCACCGAATTCTTTCCTCGAAATTTGCCTTAGGAGCAAGAACGAAGAGGAAGTTTGTAGTTCGGCCATCGCCTATATGAATCTCTGCTCCTACGAAAGTATACCATTGCGAATTCCAGACACGTGCATTAAGTAAGTGGTATTTTCTTTTTTCTTAATAGAGTAAACATGTAGTTGCCTAGTTGGCATTGTTATAAATTTCTAAGCTTACAATTTAGAAGGTTTCAGGAAAAGAAAAAAAAATTAAGTAGCAAATTGTACAGAAACACTAATAACGCTTCTTAAGCTAAATTAAAAGTACTGCAAAGAATTACCTGTGTATGTAAAATGGCAAATCTCGAATAAAAATAGCAGGCCGTGTGAAAGCAGTCATCCAATGCCCTTTATGCCTATATTTAAATGTGACTACCTCAAAGCACCATTTTCTTTTTAATATTTTTGCGAACCCAAATTAACTAACAGCGGAAACATGAAAGGGGTATCCATTGAGATTTTTTTTTTTTTTTTCAAAAATGATGCCCACATATAGTAAATAACATCTAGAGAAAAGAACCCGTCCATATTTACATAATATCGTCGAACAAACATAACCTGGCCAAGTATATAAAGCACGGAGAGATTCCATTCGTAAATGCTGCTTTTAGTCAAAACTTTTTTCCTGTGCTGTTTAAACGTTCAACTTTATAAAAGGGTTTTATGTTAATAAAGGCCTTTTTCGGGATGGGATTTCGTAAGGAAATACCCACCGCTGGCGCCTGTACACACAAAACGTACCTGAGTTTGATAAAATTAATTGAATGTTTTACGTGTAGGTGAGTTTTTACCGGAGATGTTTTAAATTTAGAATATATTTCGTGTAGGTAGAGATAACTGGGTATATAAATAAGTAAAAATAATAAATTTTTCACAGTTTGCTGCACAAATAAGGGATCGGAAACCATCTTGATGCATCGCACATACATGTCGAGATGTGCTCCTATTCTCAGTTTAATTTTTTAAAGCGGAAATCTAGGCTTTTAGATTTAAAGGATGTTCGATTTAGAAGAAAAATTATAATATTTCGAATTTTTGTTAACAGAAATTGCTTAGTAACTCAATAATTGTAGCCATAGAACTTGAAGCTATAAAAATGCATATGTAAGTGTTGTTTCTGAAAAATCAGTTGACGTTTCTTAGATGTGCATGGCCAGTGCAATAACAAAGCTGGTACCTACGTTTATTGATTCGGCATTTTATTTGCGCTAAAAATATATTGGTACATACAGTAAGCGAAATTTCTATAGTTCCACAAGAACTATTGAACAGAATACGTGGTTTTTCTTTAAAATCTTCGGCAAACTATGCGTTGAAGTTAATGCTTAATTGCACCGAAAGGTCAACGCAAGACGGGATATCAAGGAAAAAATTTATTACACTTTCTACAAAAAATACTTACAATAATGATAACTTAAAACAGCGAAATTTCTATAGGTCCACTAACAAAATGGATAAATGAAATAACAAAATTATAATTTTTGCTAAAATTAGTACTTAGTGTTGGATCCTTTATTCAAAATAACCTGAAAAATCCTGTTCTTCATACTGTCTATCAACTTCATTAATATTGACACAGGAATCTCATTCCAACACTTCGTTATCGCAGATTTCAGTTCTTTAACGCTATTGTATTGTTTATTATTGGCATATACCTTCCTAGCCAATATTCCCCAAAGATTCTCGATGGGGTTCAGGTCAGGAGCGAGCGGGCCATTGAATTAGGTTGATTTCCTTTTGGTGGAACCACTCCTTTGTTCGTCTGGAAGAATGGATAAGTGCGTTGTCTTGCTGATATATCCAGTCTTGCGACGGCATTTGTTCACCAAAGTCTATTAGAACCATTTCTAGAAGTTCTATATAAGAACCCGAATTCATTCGTGTATTTATAAAACATATAGGAGTTTTATTGTTATGGGTAAAAGCTGCCCAAACCATTACACTACCGCCACCAAAATTTCTACTCATCGCAACTTCAGTGTTCTTCTTATGGAAATCGTGCCAATAGTATTTGAAACCATCAGGCCCGTCCAAATTAAATTTCTTCTCATCCGAAAATATGACGTTCTTCCATTCACGATCCCAATTGTTAATTTGGAGGATTTGAAATGTTGTACCAAGATTGGCAATAAATAGACGACACTTTTAAATACTGATAACAAATATATTCGACACGATTGGACACTAACTTGTTCTCTACACTTATATCCCTTTTTTTCACGTCATTGTTACCAACTATTTACTATTGACTATGAAACATGATAAAAACATATGAATGTAAATTTTAATAAATTCATGTTATTTATCACAATTCATATGAAACAAATTGACGCAAATTTCAGTCTTGCTTGTTTGTGTGTCTCTTTTAAGGGTGGTTTTGAAGCCTTTTTTACCCATCGAAAACGTTTGCTTCCGGACAAAATTTATTGTACACGTCTCTTAGTTACTGGTAAATTTAAATCACATTTTATTTGTTGTGCAGTTATATTACCAGAAGAAGCTAACCGAAATATCGATGAGTGCTGTCTGCGCGTTAGTTTTTTATTTTTTTAAATTACCCAACCTTACAAAATTATTGATAAGGTGATGGGATCGTCCTATTTTCCTACCTATTGCTCGGTTTGACAAGCCCATTTCTTTATAACAATTTATTTTTGTTTTTTTCGGCATCAGTTAGCAATTTACCTCTCGGCATTGTTATTAACTGATATACTTTAATGTTATATGTATGTATTTAGCACTAAATACAGTTTGTAAAGTGTTTGGAAAATGTTTACACTAGCAAACAATGCCTAACTTCATGCGCCATCTATCTAACTCGGTGGAACTATAGAAATTTCGCTCATACTTATACGTTAATTTTACGCTACTTGCTCTATTTTTCTAAGAATTGTGATATAGATAAAATAATATCTCTGTCACTTGAGTATGTTCTATAATGAAATTCTAGGTACTTCCCAACTATTAGTGTTGCTAAATGTTTATACAGGAACTACAAAATTATGTGGAACTATAGCAACTTGGCTTACTCTATAATCTAAAGGGGAAAATATACCTGTAACAATAATTGCATATTATTATATAAATGCATATTTAATGAACTCTAACGATATTTATTGGCTCTCATTAACTAACATTTATAAATTTGCGGTTTTTAAAATTCTCTTTGTCCATAACAAAGCGCTTAATTACTGAACAAACATAATTATTTTGTCTAAATTACTTTAGAGATTCTCTTTTACTTGCCTGCCAATATCTAATGAGATGATTTGCATATTTTAAGTGAGTTTGCGTGCCATAAATGCACAGGCGTGAATTACATAGGTACATGAAAACATAACAATATGTACAACGTACCCAATCCATTAGATAAAATTGATTTAAGGTAACGGCCCCCAATAAGACAAGACTATAAATATCTTACTTTACTTACGTAGATTTATTCGCCTGCGGGGGGCAGTAACAGTAGTTAGTTGTAACAAGTAGCGATAGTAGCACCAGTTACAACATGAGAACGGGGTAAAAACAAGTTAATATTTATGCCACTATCTTTTAGATGTAATTTACCGAATGGAACGGCCGTGTCAGAGGGGGAATTCATTATATTACAGGATGACTCGGTTCCACGATCAGCTGATATTGTTTTTATAGTCGAGGCGAGCAAGTGCAACGCGAACGTTAAGAGAGACAGAAAGATAGATATGATTGTGGAGAATTTGGAGAAGGAACTGGCGGCTTTAAATATCATGGATAACAGGTAATCGATGGGGGGATATTTCGACCCCGTTTATTGTTAAGGGCCGCGCGACGGGGTGGGTTAGAGAACGTTATGGGGGAGCATAGACCTCTATCAGCTCGATAAATAGCATCGTACTAGTGAAACTAAACGTTGAAATGAAGATCATACCGTAATTGATGCAATTACGTCCGTTAATGATATCGTTACGTGATTACAGATATTCATTATTGGCTTTTGGCAACGATAACGCATTCAGTGGACCACGGAGCATCGTGATCAATAGCACCGCCTTTACCAAACACCAGTTGATATCTTCTTACTTCGATCACATAAAATACGGTAAAGGATACGAAATAAAAAAAAAAACAACTGCCCTCTTTTGATACCGATTGAGATTCAATCTTTTTTTTTTCTTCCATTTATTTATTGTATCTATCCATACTATCTACATTCACGCGTAATACACAGGAGACTTCACCACTTCGGACGCATTCAGTGCCATCGTGACAGCTAGTAAGCTGTTGTTCAGGCCAGGTGTATCTAAGACGTTCGTGCTATTTCCTTGCAAGGATTGCCGCGAATCTAGAATGCAGGTGAGCTTAAGGGATGTGATTGCTTCGGATGGGTGATGAGGGTGATGAGAACGGAGAAACAGTTGTGCGGACTGTATTTTCTACCTTCTATAGTAGCCTCTTTGTTATTCCGTGCGTCCAAGTGGGGATACCCCCGGATAGTAAATTTTTCATTGTTGTTACGGTAGTTGACAACACAATGATTCTAAGCTTATTTTCATGCGGAGCGAAAATATATAAGGAACGTAATCTTATTGTGCGTTCAACCGATATACACAACTTCGACATACATTTTTAAATCCTTTAACCACTAACGAATGTCTCTTAAAAAGCATTACGCTTGAATCTGTACGCTTTTTAATTAAAAGAAATTGCATTGAGTTCAAAATAAAGAGTAGTTGAATCAAGTATCAAAATCTTTCACTTAAAAGAATGAACTGCTCCAACAGTGTACAAACATATATTCTTTTGTATTTAGAATTGGTATAGGAATTTTATTAAAATTGGTAATGCAACTTCGATAAGTTTAAAGAGATTTTCAACCTAATATCTATCGTTTTATATTTTTGTTTAAAGATTTATGATTTTATGGCAAGGAGCAGCATGTAAGAGTACTTTTGAAAGGATGGCAACGACAGTAAAGAAAGTAAATGATCGAATCCTTCATATAAAAGTTATACAATCTAGAAGTGATCGATTTTCATACAGTTATGTAATTTTAGCTTTGCGGCATTTAGTAATCTTTAATTTAGTACCTCGCGAGTATTTTCTATTAAGTATCTACAAGCCTGGACACTAGAACCAATCGATAAATACTTTCTGTCCCTATTTCATCCCTCCAAAGTCGTTTAACCTTAATATAGAGACCATAGTTAACGTATCGATCATAAATGTGGGTGTGTGTATGAACGCGGAACGTTACGACTACAAAACCAGGGGATTTAATTCAGATTTAGGACGCCGAAATGTTTATTAAGTGAACGAAATCAGTTATATGACGGAGTTAGTTTAAGCAATTTGCCAAAACACAATGCAAGGCATTCCATTGGGCGAACGTGTAATGCCGTTTTCGGATGTTGGTCACGATTGCAAACGGCCAGGTGGCCAACAATCTATATCCCACGGATTGCAGGAAAGCAATTTGGAAACAGTTTACCAGTTGTCAGTAGGTTGTGTATGTCGGGCACGTAAGATAATATACGGTGTATGTATATTTTCTAGATCGCGCTATAATAATGATCGGCACCACTTTTCGCATCCCCTCACGCCTGTCAAAATAAGCCCGCCTACTATTATTTTAGTAATTACTCTTGCAGCTCGACTACTCCATCTTACACCAGTTGCTATTGGAGAACGACATCACCCTGCACATATTAATGAAGGAAGAATTTCGCACGAAAAAAGCGCGAGGGAACAAAATCTTCTTGGGTGAGTAGTCTTTCTTCCTCTTATTCCGTCGTAGTTATCTAGCAACTCCCGTTTCGCGCGTCTTTAAGGTGTCAGGCAAAGGAGGGGAGACTGGAAAGTTAATTTCGATCGGTGGGGTGTTGAATATAAATTGTGTACAAATCTAAATTCGGGGAGTCCGTAAAATGTATTTAATGTCCGCATCAGATCATTTACTTTCATATCGTAAATATTCAGTGCCTTTTTTCTTAATTTTTTTTTTTTTGTGATTTTAAATTAAACTTTTTATCTAATTTACGTTTGCGTATGCTACTTTAGGTTATTCTAACGTACACAGTACTTTTTGCTGCTCTAACGGCAAACTTTATAACCCTTTTACGCTCCCTAAAAATGCCCTTCGTTGTATCTACATTCTGGCGAAACCATTTCACCAGTTTCTAACGCCTTCGTTTAACGTTTTCCTTATGTAAACGGGTGCAATACATTTTATTATGCTTGTTCGCTTGTCGTAGAGACTTTACGGATGTAATAGTGGGGCAAACTGTAGGAGGAGTGGGATACGAATAGGTACAAAATGTACCTAAGTTAATTTGATATTTTGTAACATACCACCCTGTTCAAAGATTTCATTGTACTATTGCTAAGCTCGTAATTATTAATTTTTTCAAGATTCAGTGATGATTTTATTGGCGATTAAAATATACTTAAAAAGAAAACAAATTAATGAAGCATTTTTTTTTAAATAACTTGAAACTCGAAAATCTCCATACACCGTTGAACTGAATATATAACCTACTGTTGGGGATGTGAGCTAGCTCAAAACCTCACAGCAAGTTTGGTTGGAGTTACCGATAGCGATGTAGGAACATGCTTAGCACTAAGATCAAAGAGGGATCTGAACTTTGCGGATGGAAGTTATTTAAAAGAAAAAAATACATTCCCTGCAGCTTTTTCGATCAATTCGGAAATAACATTTTTAATGCAAAAAAAAAAAAAATACTTTCAAACTCAATTTAAGGGAGTTATAATTCTCAACACCTCAGGTGGTATATGTGAAAAATATTTCGTTCCTCTGGAATTATATACCAGTTGCCTCATCCCCCCAAAAAGAAAAACGCTTTTTATACAACACACCAGTTGCTTTGGGCAAGAGAGAATATATAAAGAAGTGTACGCAGTGTTAAAGAATATATATGTATATAAAAAAAAATAAATAAATATTCCAGAACATAAAGCCGCGCACAGGGGGGGGCTCGCGGTGGAAGTGAACAGGGGGAACTTCTAGAGGATTATATTTTGAGAATTCGAGAATAGAAGAGCAACATGGTAAGCGAGAAGGGTAACGGAAGGGTAAGGTGTGGGAGAGGGGCGGAAGATTTCGACCTGCTTTATAAGGGTTGGACCGCGGGAGGGGAGAGGGGGCTTCCGATCGGCAGAACGGGAGACAAGAACGCTGTTAAAACGTAACCGTGCGCCGTCGCTTTAATCGTTGGGAGTATATAGTGTACGCTGCGAGCATATTTAAACAAGTAATGACGCTAGTTTATACTGTTTTCCTTGTAAACGCGCATAAATCAAACATCGATTTACTTTATGCCTTTACAAGATGTTGGAAAGTAACTTTACAATGCAAAATGTAACAGGGCGTCATACGGAATGTTGGGCGAATCACAAGATTTTGTTTTAGATTATCGGAAATTAATAAGTTAAGGGGAGGTTTACATGTATTTGACTGGAAAAATCGATTTTTGGTTTTTTGCACTTTTTGAAAGCTCCAAATATATAACATACATGGTTAAAGCGGCTTCGTAATATTCGCATTGTTTAAGCCGCTGCGGCTTATCAAAAGAGCGGATGCACCGAACACAAACGAGCAAATTAGATGTAATACTATATTCGACTCGGGGCTGCTCGGGTCGAAATATCTATACTTATTGTTTGTTAGTGTATGTATAGTTGTCTTAATGATTAGAAATGCCACTGCAGTCAGGATCACAATAAGCGACAGAGTAGCTATTTATATTACAATAATAGGAGCAATTAGATCCGAAAAAAACGACATTTGAAGAACTGATCTAACAATATTTCTTTTACTTAAAACACACTTTCCACGCTTTTAGAAAACTTACTTACATAAATAATATCAATTTATTGCAGATGCACTTGGTTTACTACAATTTCTTATAAAAGGGGCTAGAATATAATAGAAAGGTAACCACACTACGGATCATTCAGAGTTAGCACAGGAAAAATGGAAGTCGATGCGATGCCTTAAAAGAAATTTTCGCACGATTTCCGGATAGGCGGACTGAGACAAGACAACTTTTAAGCAATTGTGATTTTTAGCCGTACGAAGATGTTACTGTTCAAGAAAAAAAAAGAGAAAGCGTTGGAGTGTACAAAAAGAATGAGTGGACTTTGAAGAAAGGCGCGTGGTAAACTGACTGACAAAGTTATTGATATTTACAATAGTGTACTGTGGACTAGCAATTAGACAACATCCAGATTCTGCATAAAAAATGAAGGCAGCTATTTGGCTACATTTCATTATAAATGTTCAACCGACGCGGATCCACACACATTATTGTCCAAAAGGTGTAGACAGCCTGTGTAAGTGGCGCGTTGCAGAAGCCAAGGTTGAGCTTGCTTCATTCGTACATGACCCTCTCTTGCAAAAAAAAAAAATCAAGATGCTATTAGGCCGATTTATGAAGTTTTTCTAGAGTGATTTCTTGCAACGATGCATTGGATAAAATTGTCAAAACTGAAACGACTCGTTTAGTTCATGTGTGTAGAAACTAGCTCAAAAGATTTACCTGTGCGGCCCATAAACAATTCAACTTGCTACCTACATTGCCGCAAATTTATTCAATGAAGGTTACTTTTCTGTATTACAATAATGATTGGCGGTGGGAATTGCAGTAGGGATTGTGCCAAATTTTCGTCATCAATTCTGATCGTCAGCGCATACAACGAGCAGAGCAGGGTTGTCCAGCGCTGCACAAACTTGCTGTGCTGTCTAAAGGAACAACATATTTTGCAAATGCAGAAGTATGAAGAAGAAAAGGATTATGTATGGTGTGATAGCGACTAAGTGTGTTGAACTATTTGTAAAAAATTTTGCTGAAGAAACTTTGAACGCGTTTTCTCGAAACATGATTTTTCAAATCTTGCGTAAGTTTCTAGTTCTTCAAGTGTTCAATATATCAACTTAATTCTTTTGTTTTCTTAATGTAAACAGTTTTTATTGGAGGTTAACCTAATATACTAAAATTGCAATATTCACATTTTATATCCACATACACACAAAAAGAAGTAGAGAAATAATCAATCAAAGTCCAGTATCTGCCACATGTTTCTTTCGACTTATTTGTTTAATTGAGTATATTCTCCACACAAATTAATATATTTCTACTCTTCTTTTTATTTTCAATTTCGGATCAACTTTTTCGTATGCTAGAGTTCGCAGTTTGACGTTTTCGTGTGCACATTGCTACTAGATAGAAATAGCGAACTTATAGGGTCTTGTATTAAAAATATATATTTTTTTAAGTTCAAGTTTAATATATTTATTAAGAAAAGCCGTATTTTGTATATTTTTCCTTTCCTATTAATGAAGCTTTTTTTTTGGATTTCTTGAATCTATATATGTCCATACCACAATAAAAATAGACGTTGAAACTGAATTATATTTTATCTTTCACTTTCTTTTCATATTTTCCTTTTGGGTTCCTGGAAAAAAAGCTCAAAGGTTTTTGACTTTTGTTCCATCTATATATATGTAAACCTCCCTTAAGCTACTGGTTGTAGCTTTAGCCCATCATCCTTTATGGAATTCTAATTTTTTTTTTCAAACCTAAGGAGATATGATCATAAAGATATAGTATAAATAAGTTCAAAAACTTAGTTTAAAGTAATATCGTAGAATTTATCCTATCTGACCTGCAATCATTCCTACGTTATGTTATAACAAAATAATTTCAAAGGATTACCCTTCCTACGCTTTCTGTAGTTCTTTTCCCTATTAATTGAATTATTCCGCTGTGTTCTAACAGTGTGAAGGCGTATTTTTGGCGACTGTAAACATTCATGGGTGTTTTCCCTGTTCGATAAGCTTCCATAAAAAACGCGATGAATGAAATGCACTCGTCTTCAATTATGTAGCCGGCGCGCGGCGGCTCGCCCCAACGTATCGAGTTTATGTATTATTGATGGCAGTGCTGTCCGGCTTACACGATCAGATAATATCCTTAATGCAACATTTAACATCGGCATACGTAAATAATCCAAGACCGTCGGATGTATTCATAATCGGACACGAATTTTACGGGAATCCACTGTGAAAATGTACAGCTGTATCCATTGTATCATTTCCAGAAATGTGGTTTGAAGACCGGAATTAAATTCAGCAAGGGATTGCCGTCCAGATTTTTCCAATCTCTCTTTGGATAAAATTTATTAAAAGAGAGATGGTTGAAATGATGTCCATATCATGTCGCCTTTTGTTTCAGCATCGTTATACATTTTGTTTTTTTTTTTTTTTTACGAAACAATCGAATGTCTGTCAAATTTACAATAAAATTCCAAATCCCCAAGAACACAAGTTTATACCCAAACATACGCGCAAGATTTTTACATTATCTACTTAGCGATAAAGCAAAAGGTTTAAAAAAACGAAGAAAAATCTTTTTTGATAGTTACGCTTACTTTCATCAGTTTATACTGGATTACGCCATTTTTGTTCCTGTTATTATTTGCCTAGAATATATATAATTATATAAATGATACTAAACTTATTATTACGCACTTCTAATGTTTTAGACAACAGACGATCGCTAAGACAGTTTCTTTTGTGGTCACAAGCAAATTATCCGATAGGGTATATTTGTGTCACAACTTGCGGTTCATAATTCCATTAGTGGGTTTACATTAACGCCGACATGCTACGTAGTGCGTGAGTCGGGATGCCTAATTTGCGGCCGATATCAATTTCTTTATTAATATGCTACGCTCAAATTGTGCGGTGATTACGTCAAAATATATGGAAGGAAGGGGTTCGGAATAACGAATTGCAAATGCCTTTTCATATGGAATTAAATACCTTAGCGTGTAATAAAACCATCTTACAGTATTTTAAATGTTCTACGTGTCGCTAGACGGGGCCAAAATGAACATTTTGAATGACGATATGTTTAGATCATATTATCTGAATGCCACATGATAATTAAAAGTCTTAATAAGGGAAGGCGTGAGAAAGTGAAAAAAATCAAAAAAAAGGTGGTCTTAGAAATAAAAGCATATATAAACAATTTCCAATTTAATATTTGTTGAACTTAGCTTATTTATTCAGTGTTCAGAGGAGGGAGGTGTGATAATCCAATATATAAACACGACTGACTCTTCCACGTCTTAAAGAATTTTCTATCAGTATCTTACAAATGAAATTCCATCAAAATTTTCGAATAGCTTGCAGAAAAATCTTTTACTCTGAATGGCATCTTTATTACAGTTAGAGGTAGAGACAAACATAGATTTATTACGTTCCTATTTTCGATTTGTCACTTCTGCGACATTTGTATATATATTTCGCGTTTATTTCGGAGGGTGTGGTTGTAAATTTTCGTGATATGTAGATTTAATCTTACGTTTAAAGGAGGTTAGATATTACCGCAGATGACAGTTTACACACGGGAGACAATAGGGGGCAAAGGTGTGTCTTTTTTAAGTGCGTGATATACTACTGTGCGTAAAAAACGTGCAGATATACACATATACGTATGCGATGAAATATGGGGTATTATTTCTAACAATGCGTATTCATTGTGTGCAGGAGAAAAATGTTCCCTATTATAATATATTTTGCTTGGGAAATGCCCCTATTGAGACTGCTCTAATCCGTCACATGGCGAATTTTTCTTTTTAAATTTGCTAGCGCATCTCTTTGTGTAATTGAGATAGTCAAAGTATTCCAACATGAATTACTCACAAATAAATACACAAATTCATAAAGAGGCACTATTTATTTCTAAAGCCGAAAAAGTAATTAAAGTAACGAAAGCAAAAAGAGTACCGAAAGGAAAGAATCGAAGTAGGGTCAAGTCCTTCAACCAATTACATAAAAAGAAAAATGACTTTAATATGCTTCTAGTAGTGGTGATCGATGCGAATGCTAAAATATTTCAACATTAAATTTTTATATTTGAATGTCACATATGTTTAGGTATGATTTAATGGCTTTTGGTTCATGCTAGTGTTGACATTTAGTATGATTATTTCCTAATGACCTAAAACAGAATCCCAAATGGCGTTAGACATTTTTTTTTTTAAATATTACGTTTTTAAACTTTTTTTCTTTAAGAAAGATGTACATACATTCCTCAACACTATTACAGTAAATTAATCAACTAGTATACTAATAGGGCATTGAAAAGCATTCAGTTTAAATAAATCGAAAATACTGAAGTAAGGGAAGTATTGAATTTATAGTAGCGAATACAAATAAGGAAAGTAACGATTAGGCTCAAGTAGTGAAAAGTAACAAAATCTTACATCACTGTCTACAATAAATATATGTTTAATATTTGAATGTGTGAGGGTACTTAATGTAATATACTAAAAGTGTAAGCGTAACAAAAAAAAAGTAGTTTTAATAAATGAAAAATAAATAAAAAAAAAATGACTTTAATATGCTTCATTATTGGGTGATACGATGACGAATGCGTAAAATATTTCAACATTAAATTTTTATATTTGAATGTCACATATGTTTAGGTATGATTTAATGGCTTTTGGTTCATGTTAGTGTTGACATTTAGTATGATTATTTCCTAATGGCCTAAAACAGAATCCCAAATGGCGTTAGACATTTTTTTTAAATATTACGTTTTTAAACTCTTTTCTTTAAGAAAGCTATACATACATTCCTCAACACTATTACAGTAAATTAGTCAACTAATATACTCATAGCGCATTGAAAAACATTCAGGTTTAAATGAATCGAAAATACCGAAGCAAGGGAAGTATTGAATTTATAGTAGCGAATACAAATAAGGAAAGTAACGATTAGGCTCAAGTAGTGAAAAGTAACAAAATCTTACATCACTGTCTACAATAAATATATGTTTAATATTTGAATGTGTGAGGGTACTTAATGTAATATACTAAAAGTGTAAGCGTAACAAAAAAGTAGTTTTAATAAATGAAAAATAAATAAAAAAAAATGACTAATATGCTTCATTATTGGGTGATACGATGACGAATGCGTAAAATATTTCAACATTAAATTTTTATATTTGAATGTCACATATGTTTAGGTATGATTTAATGGCTTTTGGTTCATGTTAGTGTTGACATTTAGTATGATTATTTCCTAATGGCCTAAAACAGAATCCCAAATGGCGTTAGACATTTTTTTTTAAATATTACGTTTTTAAACTTTTTTCTTTAAGAAAGCTATACATACATTCCTCAACACTATTACAGCAAATTAGTCAACTAATATACTCATAGCGCATTGAAAAACATTCAGGTTTAAATGAATCGAAAATACCGAAGCAAGGGAAGTATTGAATTTATAGTAGCGAATACAAATAAGGAAAGTAACGACTAGGATCAAGTAGTGAAAAGTAACGAAATCTTACATCACTGTCTACAATAAATATATGTTTAATATTTGAATGTGTGAGGGTACTTAATGTAATATACTAAAAGTGTAAGCGTAACAAAAAAAAAGTAAACCAAGAAACTCCTTAAATGTACAGGTTGTTGTAAATGGGGCGAAAGAGGCTTAGGTGCACTGAGCCGTCCAGTGTGATACAAAACCGCAGGGGATGGCAAACCACTCGGAAGCCACCAGGAAAGCCACGGTGGATTTTACCAGGTCTACCAATACTTAGAATAGAGAGAGGCGCATAGAGGAGCCGTTTTCATGTTTTATTTAATGTTGATTAAATCACTGTGCTATTTCTCGTTTTCCGATTCAGTTAACAGAGGGCTCTTTTCATTTGACGATGTGGAAATTTTTACCCTTGAAGCCGAGAGAGAGAGAGAGGGAGAGGCACGGGCGAAATAGGTGAACGTTCCGGGGGCGGCACAATTCATTACACAATTTCTGTTCCGCTTCCATTCGGTGGCCGAGATATAATCGGACGAGGTCTTCATCTGTACAAGCGGTACATAGGCCCTATCTATTGTACTGATTCTTGTCGAGTGAAACCTCATTAATAACCAAAACATACGTACGCCATTGTTTCTAATCTATTGACCATCATCACTCATCTTTCTTTTGAAGATGTGCGAAATAGGCACATAAACACGTATTATCGGCCTCGGTATCGACATTTGTTATTATAACTGGATAACCATCGATTTGTAAAACATTTACTTCGCGTGAATAGAGGTACCCCCGTATCGTTACGGGATATAAGCCAGGACCATAGCGTTCAATAATACACCGACCTAATCCTACATACATTAAACACATCAATGTTATTAATGATAACATATTATAATACACTCGCAAGTCGGTCATAATTAATTCATCTTGTCAAGGGAACCTGCTACAACAAAGCAGAATCGTATTTTACGGATGGATTTATGATTTTGTTTCGCACGAAAATCGTTTATAGCCGCAATAGAATACACGAATTTTAATAGAAATATGTATATATTGGTGGCAAAAAAAAATTGCAAACTTTCATCTATTCCCGAATTTATCACTAGAAATTTATGGTGAATTGAAATTGTTTCGTTCCCAACTGAAACATATTTCAATGAAATAGATAAATAAATGGCCAGAATTGCATTCATATTCATATCGAAATTTTTATACTGTTAATATTAACCCGAACGTCATATTAAATTTCCATACTGTATCGGAGGACGATATTTTCAAAATACTATCAAACATAAAAAAGTACTGTAGCGGAGTGCGATTTCCCAGCCGTTTTTACTAAATTAACATTAGTATGTACACTAGCGACACTTTCTAATTGTACGACCTACAGGGTAAAATAGAGCCCATATCTTTAACGTGGATAGTAGACGGATTTATGCAGTAACTGGCCGCTTCGAAATATGTAAACACAGATGTGCGGTCTCTCTGTCGGTTATTTTAAAAAAGCTTAGTCTGGATTTATTAATGTGGGAAGTTGAATGCATCTTTTATGTATTTGTTATCTTTGCGTAGGAATAAATTTATTTGATGTTTGAAGTATTTCGAATAGCTGTAGTCTTATTAAATGGTTTTAAAAGGTATTTTCATTTTACAGTTGAACTACGACTAGGAACTAAACCAAAGGCATGTTAATTATACAATAAATAGCAATATCAATGGGTTTATTACTTTTATTCATACTATACGTATGCAAATAATAATGAAACTATCAAAATGGATCGCATGAAGACATTTAAAGTATTTAGCTATACTGAAATCAGTAAAGCACACCTCCGTTATGAATGAAACACTTTTTTCATATTACTGAACACATGAAAAAGTGTTTCATTCAATCTAGTTAATGCATTAACTAGATTGCGACAGCCCTATGCAAGATATTAAACATATAGTAATAAGATTATTACTACTTCCACTTTCGTGAAGTGGGTGTTGCGCCAATTAATTATTAAATGCAGAGAAATTTGTAGTAATTTCGTTATTGACAGAATGCATGTTTTGCTTTCCCTGCAGCGTTACCCAAATATGCTTATATTTTTTAATCTAATTAATGTCATGATGATTCATATCATTTTTTTTAACTCGCTCCGGCTTCCTTCTTTAACATTAAATAATAAAGGAGATATGGCGAGGATGCATTCAAAACCATGATTTTATATCAGATTATCAGATATTAGAAGGAAAGCTCTACACTCGTCAGAAATATTTTTATTAGTTATAGTAATGGTATGTTTCCATTAATATTATAATAGCAAGATAAATAATATTTCGATTATAAATTCCCTAGTTTCAAAGATTTTACCTCAAAGTCTCACAATATTTTTTCAAAAGAATACAAAATTTGAATTAGTGCTAAATTGAACAGTAGTGATAGCTATAAATACAAAATGCAGGTTTAAATTAGTAATTAATGATTAGTTTATATAAATATTAATTATTCATTATGTTAATATCGAAAAAAGGAGCCCGGCGAATTAAAAATAGTTATGAAAACAATCATTGTGAATCAATTGGATTAAAAACACAAACATATTTTGGTAAGCTGTAGGGATTTGTAAAGAAAACAAAAACATCTGTTTATACAATATTATATTTAAGGTAAGTAAATGAAAAATTCGAATTGTGCTAACCGAGGTAGTCGGCAGGCATAAGTATGCGCCTTTCATGTATTTAATTCTCTCTATTTTATAAGATCAATGTTTTTTTCTATGTTTATTTACTGCATTCTTCCTTACATTTAAAGTAGATTTACTACAAAAAAACACCGAGACCGCACATCTGTGTTTACATATTTCGAAGACCGCAGTGAATGCATAAGTCGTCTACTACCCATGCTACACATTTAGGCTCTGTTTTATGCTGTAGGTCGTACAATTAGAAAGTGTCGCTAGTGTACATCATTAATCGTTGGAATATCAACTCAACCTCTCCTGGGCTATAGCTGTGTGCAATTTTTTAATCTCATCCCTAACATAGATAAAAATCAAAGCTATTAACAACACTCATTTTTGGCAAAAACTTTTTCGGTAAGAACCACCGATCTTCTATCTTTCATACACCTAGTAATAAATCGATGAAAGAATCAAACCACCAATAAATGTTCCGCCACAGGAGGGTGTAATTCGATTCGTAGGATTGCAAATAATTTTTAACGACGGTATCTTTAATTAAATTTAAGCTTTCGGAAGATATATAGGATAAAATGTGGGCTAGATAATGGCGTACCCGACTCGATTACGGGTAGTTGTCGGTCACGGAGAATAGCGATAAATAACGTACACAAACCTCCTAAACTGAAAAGGAAATTATGCAGTTTCCGGGTATGTGTTTGTCTACGCGCGCGTGTGTGTGGTTATGAATTACGGACGCCGAAAATATAATTGTGAGAAAAAAATTAATTTCATCTTCGTACCTGCAAGCGCGTTCGCAATTTTTACGGTCAGAGCCGAATTTATGTAAAACGATTCGGTCGGTAAATCTGGTAGAATGGGTTTAGAAAAATTGCCAGCTATTTAACCTAGCTAAAGATCACTTCTGGGCTCCCCGTATCATAGTTATATTAAGTTTGATATCCTTGCAGTAATTTATTAACATTTCTACACCAATAAATTAAATTATTGAAATCCTGGGCACCAAGTTAATTATCTGTAATTAACTATTCATGCCTTTCACGCACATTTGAGCAGGTTGTTATAGTGGTACAATAAAAATGTTATTACTTTCGTTTTACGATTCGCTTTAAAATAAAATACACTCTCAGAGTGTAATGTCCTGCGTTGCAGAGGATCTAAGAGTTTAGTTAATATTAAATATCTTACTTCGTTACGGTGTAATTCAGGCACAAGTTCTACAATTAATTAGTATCGAAATTGAACATTTGGGGAATCTACGAACCAGCTGTAACCACTAAATCCCCGAATTTTGGGATCGAATTTCTAAACCCAACTTGTTAGTGAACGCAATTAATCATTGGGGTTTGACTTTAAATTGGCTTCAAAAATTAACATTCCGAATTAATCTCTTCCTTATTAGAGAGAGAGTCTACCGAACGTAGATGGGAATTAATACTGCCGTTCGTTGGTGGTATCATTAAATGTAATATACTTGAGTTTAAAGGTGGCGGCATGGTTAATAAATATTGAATCAGGATAGGGAGTTTTCGTTACGAAAGTAAATTGAAAAACCGGTGAAATTTAGATTACGTCAATATTTGAGTGATTTTTTTCCAAATCAGATCACACCCACTGGATCTCGAGAAAAGATGTGTGAAGAAATTATAACGTTAATTTAACTGAAATACTCTTTACTTTTCTTAATCTTTAAATAGATTGCAAATACGGTAATGACTTAATAAACACGAAACATACTTGATTGATAAATAATGTTCTGGAAAGGAATATAAATTTAGAGAAAATAATGGTAGAACTATATAATAGCTATACAGGGTGTATCAAATAAAAAAGTAAATTTTGCTTGGGTGTTAACTACACGACATATAAAACACAAAACCACCGAAACCGGATTTCATCATTAAAGAATAAAAAAAAGCAAAATTTAGAGCCAAAAATTCTTTAGTCCGAGCCTGATGCAAGGAAACGTCATGTTAAGCAACCGCTAACCGTGGTATTATGTATAAATACATTGCACTCATTTAGTATTATTCTTAATGGCATGCCGTAAGTTCATTTAACGTCATTCTGAATAAATAAAGGCCAATCGGCCAGTGTGCCCTTGTAAAAATAGCAAAACTGAGGCATTTTAAATTTCTTCTTTTTATAAAATAAACATGCCTTCCATTTCTTTTGTTAAGACCACTCTATGTAAGTCTACAAAGTATTATTTTTAATATCCTGATAAGACGTTCGAGTTTCACCGGATATGCGACTTCAGTAGTTACAAAAAACGTAAATATTTTTCTTTTGCTTTGTCCAATCGAGAGGTAGTTGTTAATAAACGGTACCACATGAATCTGAGTTATTCCTTTTGGATTTATTTAATCAAATAACGCAAAATGTATTGAATCGAAATAAATGTAGATACAGAAAATTTGCAAACACGTCTTTTTACTATCTATCTATACATTCCCGCGCTTTTGCAAAAAGCATCAAGCTTCGATTTTCTTTATATGAAATCATGATGGTCCTGAAGAGAGGTTTTTTTTTTTTTGAGACGGGAAGAATTTAAATAAAAGGTTCGAAGTGGCTTGCACTCCAAGCGGCGATCCACACAAAACTAACAGCGGTAATGGCTGAATGATAGTGGTATGTGGGGGTATACTCGGGACAGCATTTAGGTTAGACACAGGTGCGGCTCTAGCCCACGGCATTTATAAAATATTTTTTTTTCTCTTTAATGCTTACAGATAGACCCCCTGAGCATTAAGACTTTTTGATTGTATGTGATTACAGCTACTACATAATATTATATTTACCTCTATATCTGATACACCCTGCATAGTCTTAATAGAATAATAGCTTTAGTAAATTAAATTTGGTGTTATTTTTTGTACCGATTTTGGAGTTTTAGAGAGAAGAATGGCGTGTTTGGGCAAAAAACGCGTTTTTTTGTTCCATCACCGCGAAAAAAAATATTTTATAATTTAGATTTATGATATTTTTTCTACGTTTTTATTCTACGAACAAAAAGGAGGCCTTTATAGATACTGTATTTTGAAATGAATGAAAAACTACTAATACCTTTAAGTGGCTATTAACTTATTATTTAATTTAAATCAAAAAAGTAATTACTCTCCTTTAAGCAGTTGTAATATTTTATTCATATTATACGAAGATTGGCAAAAATTAACATTAGTAACAATATTTACTTCTTAATGTAATAATGAATACATCAGAAGCTGATATCGCACTATAAAAATTAACCCGTTATACTAAAAAGCATCATCTCATTTTCCTGTAAATTTGTCTCGTGTTAATTTGTAATCATAAATATTTGCGTATATATATATATACAAATACATGGTGGTATTTTTAAGCAATTATACAGATTCACACAGTGAATTTAGTTGCTGCCGGCTCCTTTAAAAAAAAAACGAAATAGCTTTGTGAAAACACGTTCGTAAACTGTCAAGAATAAATGAAAGCCAGTAAATATTTCTTTCAGGAATTGACCGAACGGTGGCCTATACGAAAAAGGACTGGGACGATTTTAAAGGCGACGCCAAGTTAAGGAAGGAAATACAACTGCCGAAGAGCAACCTCGGTTTCTGTATGCCGCTGGCAGTGGAATCTAATGGTAACTCTGTCTTTGTTGGGGGCGCCGGTATACACTTGGAGCACATGTAGCTCGAAATGGGGGGTTATTCTCCTTTTGCGCCGGCGGTCAGAATCCGAGATAAACCTGATGTTTAGCTCGCTAGTTCTGCGCCCAGAGCGCGACACGCAACACTTAATGGATATCCAAAGAAACTATTTACTTTGCCCTCTTCATTTTAGTATAGACATTAACCATACGTTAGTTTTATGTATTTCTACCCGCATAAAAATACCCCATAAAACGTTAAGGGCATGTGCATTTCCTTTTTCGTTCTATGCTAGTTCGGTTTCATTCTTCCCAAACTGGAGAGTTTAAATATATAGTAAATTTAAATTATTTATTGAAATAAGTATTGCACAACCAATATCTCCGATCCTTTTATGATTTCTGAAAAACTGTTGGTAGGTAGTTTATGTATTATGACGTACAATTATGTTGATAATCAAAGTCTCTATAAAATGTTAATGTTGATTAAGATATAAGGTTTGAAAATGGTTTATAAATAATCCAAAGCGTAACCTGCATTGTCTTTTGAATTTGATTCCCAACCATATACCGTCAATAATTTAAACAAACTGTTAAACCGTTCCATTTTTTTTTTACTAGGGCACCTACATTTTAAGCCAGCTGAACTCAAGAAACTAACTTGAATGTATACCTTTCGTATTTAGACTAAACTGCGCTTCAAATCAATGTCGCTTGACTTTACTTTATCTGAATATCTGAATATATATTATACGCAGCACTTTTATTTTATTTTCCCTCTAGGTTCGATATTTTCCGGAAAGAAGCTGGAGACAAAGATGGCACCCAAGGTAGCTGCGGTGCTCGCGAAAAGAATCGCTAGATCAGCGTTGCCCAAACAATGTAAAACATGCGAATGCACGGCTTTTAACACAGGCGTATCGTATATGGAATGCTACCCGTGTAGCTATCCCACACCCATAACATCGTACTCTGTAAGTTGAATGTAGGATGCATTTTTTTTTCTATTCTTCACGTTCATACTTATTTACTTCCTTTTAACAAAACGACAAGTAACGTTAATTTAATTAATTGCAAAATCATTTTTACAGGAATATACTGTTATTATTTTTCTCTTTTGCAAAATCAACTAGTTTATTTTGAAATGTTTTTCAAACAATTGCCAACACACGCCATGTATTTATATTAACAGTATATTACAAACAACGGTTCTGAATAAATGAATTTGTGGTATAAAATTTTAAAATATATTTTTTTATTAATGAATAAAATATAACAACTTTAGCTTGTCGGGATA
Source organism: Protaetia brevitarsis (assembly GCA_004143645.1). Classification (NCBI taxonomy): domain Eukaryota; kingdom Metazoa; phylum Arthropoda; class Insecta; order Coleoptera; family Scarabaeidae; genus Protaetia; species Protaetia brevitarsis. Next base: position 1,511,689 of record RXPK01000020.1, read on the forward strand.
GACCAGCATACACTAATGACGAACAAAGTTATTGAGTCGGATACTGTTAGACGCAGTATTTTTTTTTACCGTCTGGAAAACCCTGTTTCGAGCAAAAACTGAAAAAGGAAAACTTTTGTCTGTATCTACCCTTCTCGTGTATTATTATGCCGATGAAATAACTGCTACGAAAGGGTGACTATTTTTTTACTCCCTTTATGCATTGAGTAAACGTGATGGAGCAATGAAAATATATCATTCGAATGCTTGTTAGTTCCCAGTACTGAACGACTAGCACAATGTAAGGACATTCTACACTTCACGGAGAGTGAATGGGTTACACTACGCTAGAAGGACTGCACACCTAGCGCTCCAGGATACTAACGTATTGTGTTTTGCAGGCATTGAACGAGGAGGAACTACTAATGGTAATGCAACCAGGTGACAATTTTGAGTACGACGAATATTCGTAACAATAAATGTCAGATATTCGGAGGTCTGCCATCTGTATTTTAATAGAAATTCTGAATTTTTTTCTACTTTTATATATCTTCTCGTTTTACAGTGAATTATATACATGTAAGATTATTATTGTATTATAGATTGTATATTAGTTACAAATTCCATCTTAAAAATAGACTTAAATATTCGCTTAGTTAATTAAATAAATGTAATTAGTGTTCCCACAAAAAATATATAGATTTTACACCACTTTATTCTCTAACTTATTTTAGTTCGTAGTTAGTAACTAATGGTAATATTAAATGAAAAAGTAAGCAGGAATTCATGGATAATATATTTACTGAATGCGTCCGATGCAGAGTCGAAACTGATAACCAAACAGTACAATGAATATATTATTAAAGCATTTACTTTAAGACGAGTATCCCATACTAATATCAGAGCGTCCGCCTGCGGTTTAATAATCGAAAAGCCCGAAATCTAACTTTCGACATGCATATATTCAAACTTGAAACTTGGATCTATTCTCCGTCCAATCGTGTTTTTAGTATACACGATATGTTTGAGCAAACCGTTACGTTATGCGGGTTTTATTTCTATTCCGTGGCCGAGGAAATCTATCTTAATGCTTTACTAGCGTTTTAATAATTATTTTTATTATTTAACTTTTTTTTTTGAGGATTTTTCAAACGTTAGCAACAATAAGCCCGAAATGCAAGAACGACGTAAGCAAACGCGACAATAGGAATAAATTAATAATACACGTAATATGCATTGCTCAAAAAGAGAAAATAATTTGATAAGACGAGATAGAGGACACGTAGAGGATAGTATAGAGCCATTAAACTGTGTATTTAGTACATATTTGCATAGACGTGGCTGCAATTAGTTTATCTAGGCGTCAGAGGGAGATAATTATTAACTTGAAAATTTTGCATCGAGTTCGCATCTGAAGCGTAGAACGCGGAAGCCAGCGGGGTAGATTTGCATTACGCTAATAATGGATCAGTTTTATGGTACTAGGAGATATGAGCTTTTTGTAAAAGCCGTATATCTGTTTCTCTCAACTTTGCTTATAATGGAAAATAAATAGACTAATTTAAGCCGACTCCTTGGAGTAGTTTTTTTTTTTTTTTTTTTTTTTGTTTATTGAAAACCTAATTTTATAATTACACCTTCTTAAAACAAGCTAACAAAATTGAAATGTTTAGCAATTTACACTTGAATCTCATTTTGGTAATAGGTGAAATTACCTTTAAAAGAAAACGCTGGATATTAAATTTCATTAATCATTTTAGAAGGGTAACTCATTAAAAATTGCAAAACATCAATAAGATTCACAATCAGTTAAATTTTAAATCTCCCGTTTACTTACAGAAATATTGTGAAGCTTCGATAAGGACCTTCAGGGCGCGAAACGGGTATTAAAAATGTGAACAACGAACGACACTGACCTATGGAAAAGGGGGAATAATTCGATTGTTTATATTCGAAGATGACATTTTGAAAAATTCCCTCAGTATTAGTATTCCGGCGCGGATGCAGCGGCAAACCTCAGGAAGAGGTCGAACGTCAACTCTCCAGAGATTACACCACACAATTCCCCCGACCGACGAGGTAGTCAGGACAAAACAATGCTAACATTGTAGGTTGTACGGTTCCGGACAAAAGTTGCCGAACGAATTAAAACGAAGTTGAAAGGTATTGACACGTGACGACCAAGGAGTTATATAGATAAAATTTTATCAGTTTAAAAAGTTTGGCAAAAAGGAAAGAGATATTTAAAGCAAAAACTTGGGACCGGTATTACGTCTTCAAAGTCATACCCGGCCAATTACAACCACGTAAAATGAAAAACAGACATATACACGTTATTATAAATACGTGCACATGTTGCAACTACATTCAAATTGAAAGTTCATGTTCTTATGAAAGCCTAACCATGACACAATGACGCTTGACAGATGAATATTAACAATATCATAAACTACAATATTTCAAACATACTCCAAATTTTTAGTTTGAATCTATAAATCTATTGAAATAAATTCAATGAAAACATAAAATTCGAAATCTCGATTTCAAGTTTGAATTTAAATTTAATTTAGAATTGCAAACAAGTTTCTCTAATAAACATTTAGTCCAAAGTAATAAATAACAACTTTACGATCTCATAATCACCAAAAGGAAAGTGCACTGTAAAAAATTACAGTAATTTTGCCATGGTAAATCAGGAATATTACATGTAATAACGTTGTGAATTTACCACAATAAATCATGTAAATTTTGTTTTACATGTTTTTTCTAGGATATTAACATGGAAAAGAAATTTCGGTAAAATTTATAGCTTTTTCATGTAAGTTTAAGATGTAACAAAAATTCAAAAGGAAAATACAGGAAAAAAAACATGTACAATTTTGCGTTTACTCTCAAAATTTACTTAAAAGTGTAAAATTGACATTTTTTCCGGGTATTTAGTGCACTTTAAAAGTAATTTTACTAGTGAACTATTAATTTTGCTGTAAAAATATGAGGATCTTTTTATATATGGAAAATACGAAATTCATACGCCGCAATGTGATTGGTTATTGGATTATTTATCTGTGCGTGTAGGTAATTCTATTCGTTTGTCGAACTTATTATTGGCTCAATGATATCATGTACGTCACAAACAATCGTAGGTTTCGCAACTTCTTGATCCCTGGTTGAGCGATTCATATAAAAATACATTCATATAAAAATACATATGAAAATTACCTCAGTGTTCAGTAAATATAGAGTTCATATAAATATTACATACGAATTTTACAGTACAATCTTTGAAAAACATACCAGCATGTGAAATTTACTAGATGGTAGAAATTTTACCTTATGAAGCAAATTTACCTGTAAAGTTGTAGGCAACTTTGTTACCAACGATTTTACATGTAATTTTACTGCAACTTTTTTTTACAGTGTGGTTTCAAAACCTTTGCTATTTTAATTTCTAAACTCATCCAACAGGCCGAATAAATTAAATAAGAAAATATCCAGGTAGAAAATGGTAGAAGGTAAAGTCAGGTAAGTGTGTAGTAAAAATTGCATAGTGTGAAGAAAATGTAACACTGATCACATAATAAGACATATTGATAAATTTTACACATAGAAGTACGTAATATATGCCCAGTTGTAAGCCTTCAATAGATACGCCTTTTATAATTATCAACGGTTTAAAAGAAAAAAATTTAAACAGTGTCAATACTACACACTTACCCAGCAAAATGGGGCAAGTGTGTAATCGTTCCGCATTTTATATATTAATAGCATTATCCTTTAGTTCGGCCAAGTGTGTAATACTATACTGATGCCTTTTTAATAAGGTATGATAAATTTACAAGATATCTAAGTTATTACACGTTAGCAGATGTGAATTTTCATTTGTAAAGCTAGTTTAAAACATTAGTAATATAACAGAGGACATCCTTATTTTAATTTTAAAAATAAATGTAGCCAATCTACACACTTGCCCCGGTTACACACTTACCTGACTTTACCTTATTTACTTATAACTTACCTTTGAAATTGCTATTTAAATGTTGCACCCTTTTTTGCTTTACCGTAATGTGTTTTCAAACCTCTTATATCTATTGCCGGGATGTAGATAGGCTGTTCTTTGTCTAATTCCGCGTCAGTCGGTGCCGATGCGATGCACGTGCAGTCAATCTGAGCCAATTGTAACGCGTCCAGTTGCTGCTTTACATTTGTGCGTTTCGAACGGCGTTGTTTGGCGTCTCCAAAACTAGTGAATTGCGCGAGTATGAGAATGTGATATCCTCTCTATGCGCATTATTTCTTTACCGGTGTCAAATCGCCCGTGGGATTTTGCTTCGGATTTTCTACGCGGGATAAATGAAGGTATGTTGATGAGGCTTTCATTATTTATTTGTAGAATATTCATACATAGTTTGAATGATTATTGTTTTATTATATTGACGTAATGTATTTTCAAATTCCTTTATACATATTATTTTTTTTGCGTGTATCGCCAGATTGTGCGCTAAATTCATTTCAAATTTCGCATGGTATGGCCGATGAGAGCACGAATGATTCCGAATCAATTTAGGGGTAGTTTTTCGTTTGCATTTGTTTAATTCAATTGGTGTCCCTTTTCGCGTTACGCAAATCAATTCATTTAAACCGTAAATATGTAAATAGATTGCAGATATTCTTTCCATTTGTTTCATATTATTGCCGATACAGAATAGCTGTAAGATTCGAAATTTTCGCGCCAGATAAACAAGAGTAGGTGATGGGATATTTATGTAAAAACACATTTATTACATTACATTACCATTAACTCTAAACCCTTCGTTTTAGTGTAAGTTACATCTCCTAAATTCCGCGTCGCCTCGCACAGTGGTCCCGATTGCGTTCGTAGCGCGAAATAATTGCCTTTTATTCTAAATAGAGTCCACATTTACATATTTATAATCTTCGCAATTGTGATAGTACTATTGTACAGGTACTAATATTAATAATAATGTTTATTGGCATTTAGACAAGGGCATATAACCTTTGATTTTTATTCATATTAAATAAGACAACACTGATAATAGAAAGATATTTAAAAAGATCAAGAGATTTGAAATAAATATTTTGTATTACTTTTGTATTAGTTCGTATTGATGTCGGGCTACTTTAGCGTTAATAAATAACGATAACGCTTCTCCTTCGGTGTATTTCGTGGTGGAGGTAACATCATTCAACACTTATGCAGCCGAACAATTACTATTTGCCAAATGAGATACAATTGCAAAAACTTAATTCTGACGTTGATATCGCATCACACCTTTTTTCGCGTAAACTACATTCATCAAATGCTTTTTGTGGAATACCAAATAACCAAATTGTTTTTTAGTAAATGGACTTTTCTTTGACTGTACTACCAACAGTAACACCAGCAAGTTCTACTTTCTGATCTAACCACCTCTTTATTTCTTGCTATAAATCGTTTTACGTTGCGAGAACATAGTTTCCAACGAAATTCTATCTTTTTTTTATAACATTAGTTAATAATTTGTCAGCTTCTTGTTAATTTATAGTTTCTTTCGTAAATACACCGTTTAAACTTATGTACTAGCGTAGATCTTTTTAAATTTTTGTGTTTGTGCTACTTGGAAAACAAAACTTGTTTAACTGCAATGGACATTTCATCTTAAAAAAAAATTATGACGCTTACGGTCGCACTTGGACGCACTTTATTTTAGATACGCACCATAACTGAACTATGAACAATTTTAAAATAAAATATCAACACCTGCAAACGTCTCCAATTTTTTATAAGCCAACTCGAACAAACAGTTTTTGAGCTGTCGTACAACGTCAAGGTATTTCAATAAATGACGAATAAAGTTACGTGTTTACTTTTGAAAAAGTACACCATATTTAATAAATTCGGTAAAATACAAATATCTGCAATTATTAGCCTCTATTTTAGTACACAACTCAAAACGCCTAATTCAAGTAAATTGACTCATGCTAGCAAATAAGTCACAGAGGCTTGATATTCCCAAAATTTCTTGATAGTTATACTTCAACATACATACTATGCAAATTATGCAATTTACAAATCATTCTTGCAATGCAAGCGGGCCCACCGTGCGTCGGTCGGTGACCATGCACAAACATTTCGAAATTGTAACGTAAATTGATAGATAAGATTGATTTTGATATGGTGCTTTATTGCATCTGACGTTATCTTTAACATTACGAAAATTGACTATTTTAATTAGTGTTTAATTATTAATCATTACGATTAATATTGTTATTGTCACAGGATAATGTCGTCACCGGATTTTTGGAACAATAAAGATCTCAAGGTAGCAGAATGGAGAACCGAAGAATTGACCAAGAAAAGCAGTATCGAGTCCATAACGTATTTACAGGAGATTCCGTTAATTATTGTTTCTTAATTAATAGTTTCTTTTGTTGTTTAGTGTTTTCCGCGGTTTTTTTTTCAAAATCTGGACAGTTATGAATTCCTTAAAAATTGTAACTGAGAAGAAATTAGTTAATTGTAATGATTATTTGTACGTGCATTGTATATCTATGTACTTCGGTAAATGCCGCCGTTTCCTTTATTTATATTAGATCATGTTAAAGAGGAGGGTGGGGGAACGCGATTTTATAGCTACCGTCATTTTTTTTGTTTTCTTAGCTAGCAGCTTAGGTTACCATTGTTTTTTTCGTTCGTACATCGTTGTGTGGAATTGATGAGTGATAACGCGAATTTTCTTTTGTTAATTTTTTAACTGTTAGAGAAATTAGCTTAGCGGCCGTAGATCAAGTCGGTGACGGGGTACATCACATGATTCCTGACTGGACGCAACGGATTGGCCGTAGGGTCTCGGGGTAGTCACTTGGTGTGGGTGTGGTGGTAGACCGGCAGCGAGAGTGAGGTGCTTTCCAGAGTACTTTGCTAAAGTGGGATATGTCAGACGTGGGGTACTGTGAAAGATTCACAAAGGTGACATATGTCAGACTAAGTACTGTCACGGATTTTAGCATGTGCCTATCTATATCTCCTGCTAATCTCACTGTTGCACGTACTCACTTGCGTCACCACCGGGATGACCGCGCCCTACATGCCGCTTGGTCCTTCGACCAGGGACATCCCTGACTACCATCTGATCTGACGAGCTATGGACTTCTAGTCGTTAGATTTTTTATTTTGATTTTCTCGGGATTAACTTTCATATATTAACGGTGGCTCGGATGCTAATATTTTTATTTTTATTATTGTAGTTTTATAGTCCGGGGCTAAATCGATTCGCGAACGCTATGTTTTTATTTATTTAATTTATACATAGATATACGAAGTACTCAACAAGATTTGTACATTAAGTGAAGAATTATTAAAACGAGTGCTAAATATCAATTAAATTAAATTACAATAGCCGTTGTTTATTTCAGTGATTCAAATCGAAGATTTTAATTAACTGTAGTTGTTTGTAAGTGTATATGTACGTATATAATATCGTATCGGTACAATTATCATTATTATTTGTTTTAGAGCGTTTAAACAGGTGGGTGGGGGTGCGCGGTTTTTAATTCTTATTTTATATTTATTTATTATTACTACATTTATTCAAGCTTGTGATGGCCGAGTTCCTTAAGACTTCCCTTAGGGTCCCGACTATTAGCAGGCTACCGCGGGTTCGAATCTCGCTCTGGTCAATTGTGGTGACTTTTCCGGGCTCATGATGATGATTAGGGAGGAGATTCGACTCACGGGGGAGGGCGTCTGACAAGCATTAAGTTGCGTAGACAAACTCTTTTTTTTATTATATTCTACCAGCGGCTGCAGCGACGACTGGCGGTCAGACAATCCCAGGTCATATCTAGTCAATCGGGGTCTGGACTGTAGTGTTTCTCAGTAGCAACTTGGCGAATGTGCGGAAGGCCCCTTTACGAAGGGGAGGTGCGTGGGCAGGGCATTGGTAATACCACTCTGCAAAGGTGGTGGGTGCCCACAGCGAACTGTCCCGTTCCGCTCTTCAATCCACGTGAGCCTCGTTTACCTGAGTCGATAACACTCTTTCCTTGCCCGTGCGACTTGTCCAGGGGTTAACCGCCCCATCTCCAAGGATTCTTCTTCTACCAACCAATTTTATCTTTATTTTTTAATATTTAATTGGGTTTCAATTGTTCGAGTATTTAATTCAGAATCAATATTCAGGGGATTTTCAATATTGGTATTATTATGAAATTTTTATTTTATACATACTTCATATATACGTATATACAGGGTTATTATTGTATAGCATTTTTTAAAAAAGGGGGTAAAAGATATACATGAGCAATGCCTGTATACAAAAAATTACGGTTCTATGTGCATGTTGTAATTTTCCAAATTTTAGGGCCCAAAATGTAGTTAAAGACGGCCCACATCTGTGTTTACCATTTGTATACACATAAATCTGATAGGAAATGAATTTCAACCATCTGTAAGTAAACATCGAAAAAATTAAATGCTAGGCATAGTGAATTCATTCAAAGCGGATGTTATTTACACAAGATTTAAACTGAGCTAAGACGGAAGCACCAGAATGCAAACAAAGCAGTCAGGTGTTTTTTTATGATGTGCTTTTGCCATTAACTCGTGTATCACGTAAAATAGTAGTACATTTTAAAGGTTAAATTTGTTTTAAAATAAACTTATTATGTTTGCAATAAAACTAATGTATGATTGTTAACTTTATGTAGCGTGTTTCAAATCTATACGCTGCCATTGCAAACGCATGTATCAACTGCGAATAGCAAGTGCACACTAAATGTAATCCCAACGTTCAAAGTGTAGCGACGACCGATGGTTCACCGGTATGCTAAATGAGTCAGGGCCGGGCTCCAATAAAGAAAAATCATTTTCACGGTACTCCGTGTACTTAGAACCGTAAGTTTTTGTATATAAGCATTGCTCATGTATATCTTTTACCCCTTTTTTTGAAAAGTGCTAGACAATAATAACCCTGTATACACAAAATTGATAAAATCATTGATAGTACATTTTTATTATAATTTACTGTTAGATATAATTCAGCTATTTAGAAATATTTGTGCATGACATGTTATTCTATATATATTCTATTTTATGTAAAATAAATATCTGTTTAAAAATAAATAAATCTTCTTCAACGCATAAACGTTTATTTATTTCAAAAAATTCATCTTCCTATTAACAATAAGAAATTTATAAGTGGATTTATTAAAAATATTTTTATGTTTTTCATAATCCAGATATTTTAATTAATTTATTCGTTTGCATAATATGTGATATTTAATTTAAAATAAATTATATACCTGTCAATAAAACAGAGTTTATCCTAAGTCTATTCATTGTATAGTTTATATAATTAAAATACAATATGAATACATAAAAAGTATTAAAATATAAGAAGTAGAAGTTCCTTCTACTAATAAATCTTGTATAGCATGTCTCATCTCTAATTTACATAGATGTAGAATAAAGAGCTTGAAGTGTTTAACAAATATATGAAATAACTTTAATGCGTTTTAAGGTAAATACGGTATAGTTTTACAACAAAATTGTTAGCTGCCAAAATCTATTTGTTAGTTTTCATTTATGCCGTATATTATAAAAGGCAACTCACTCAATTGTAATAATGTTTTTATATTATACATCGGTCAGGACAATATTACCTATGTTTTTTTTGCTGTTGTAAAAGAATGATTTTAAGTTCTGCAAAATTTCAATTTCCACAATTATAATATCTCATTAATAAATGATTCCAAGTTGTAATTCCATAACCAGACTGCGGATTATAATAGAATTAATTTAGTTGGGGAGGCGATAACGCAGATTTCTACAATTTGACACTTCGAAAATCTACGATAAAGTTTTCATTGCGCCAGCAGCTCGCTCAGCGGGCGATATAAGCATTTAATTGTTTTAATTGGGAACTTAATTATCGTCAATCAGATAAGCGGGGGCGTCGTCCCGTCCGTGGGGTACTCGAAAAGGGGAAAAATTATGATTTATCGGCACCAGGTAGTGCAGCGGAGAGGACAAGCTTATCTCTTGAATGATGGTCCTTGTTAAAAATCCCTAGCCTATTAAGGGAAATATCGCTTCGCCCACCAAAACCGAGGAGGAATTCCCCACCGTGCTAAAACGAGGAATACGGCGGTATACGAAGGGGAAGAAGGGTAGTTTACCGCCGTTCCCACTGGATCTGTGCCGTAGGAATCACATGTCCTTATTAAAACATAGCGGAGGCTTGATAAATGATTTCAGGAGCCCCATGTAACCGACGATTAGAATGTTAATATGTCAGGGCATCGTAAGTGATTTTTCAGTGAATTTTAGGGACCTGTAACACTCCAACGTATAATACGAAAGGCGACGGTTTTACCCCAAGGATCCGCCCGCTCCCGACGTTCTTAATGCATTTAAGATTATCGCGACCCGAGTTTAAATAATCCCACGTGTCGATGAGCCTAGGATTATCCATATGGAAACCTCATTAGTTACCCTGTCCGTCTTCAGTCTTCTCTCGGGTAACTCTCGCGGCAGCAACGCCATTTTAAGAATCTATTTTGCTAGAGGAGAACTATGTGTCGACCTAACTAAAACCATAACGTTAAAATACCCCAATTGATTCAATTTCACCCAAGAGGAAAGGAATAAAAATGCTCCCCGATCCTTGTCCCCTAGGCGCAGATCGCGCAGCAGGCGGGTACGTTTCTGACCCTAGGCAAAGGCATTTGAGAAACACAGATGAGCATGCTGGGAGCTATTAAATTGGACACATCGTTAACATAAATCATTCGGATGCAATCGTGTTTACGCACAGTCTCAAATATCTCAAGAATCACTTCGATAGGTCGAATGTAAAGGCAGCATTAAACCTTGTTCCTAGAGTCGATTTTGAGATATAGATAAAGTACCAGTAAAAACATATACAGGGTATTTCAGTTGAAACGAGCCACCTCAAATAACTATGTACTTGCTGTGACTTGATGAATGAAAATTCCGAAACCTGTCAATTGTCAGATCAAGGGGGATAACTTTTAATGACGAGCCTGACGATTTAAAATAATTCCCGGGGACGCGGCAGCCCCCACCCTTATAATTTGAATAGGGAATATGGATCTTGTGACCACACATTTAAAAGGTCTTTTTAATCCTTTTACGCCAATATATATCAAAAAGTCGTTTTTTAAATCAGTAAGTAAAAAATGCATAATTTGCGTAATAAAATGTGATTAGAAGGAGGATTTTACTTTAATTAAATATTCAAAACGATGCCCATTAACCTCCATACAATACCAGAATCTTGCTTCAAACGCTCTCCTTCTGACTTTTCGCAACATTTCTGGAATTCTCTTTCAATAATTCCCGTAAAAGAGCTTCGGAAAAAAAGGCAAGGATAAAATGATGCTCCCCTTCTTTTTTTTTTTGATAAAGATGTATTCGCTTTTATATCGTGATTATATTTCAGCAAATTATGTCAAACACACGTGGAACGAATGTATTTACACAAACAGACGCATTGTTATCGCGTAGAGCTGTCGATAAAGGACAGCAGCCACCATTGTTCAGAATATATAGTTGCGAAATATCTTCCACCAATTCTTAATAGACAATTCTTAAGTATTCTTTTTCTGCGGTGATTTTCTTATGAGTTCATCCTTTATATACTTTGTCTCACTTTATATTTAAATTAAACATTGAAAAGCTGTTATATAGGAAGAACTTTCGTCTAACATAGCTTATTATTTTCTCTTCAATCTTTGATGTTTAAATCGAATTGTAAGAAAAAAACACTTACATTTGATAACACTGCGTAGGCTTTCACGGCCGGTATAACTATAACTAACAGCTTCTTGCGGGTTTCGCCGTGTGTCAAAACTTTCGCTCGACGTTTCGCTGTTCATACTGACAGCTTCTTCAGGATAACTGAACTGATTCTCCATGGTCCGACATTCTTCTTATATACGCCCCTGGTGCATCCAACCGTGAAGTTTCCGCTCCATTGACCGTGACGGTTCGTAGTAGGCTCTTCCACGTGTTGCTAAGGTGGTACCCTTCTTCTCTGTTAACGGTTTTATTCTTCTCTATTTCTATGGCTTCCCTGATGAGTCTTTTTCCGTAGTTCTTGGTGGTAGTTATTACTTTTACATTCTTGAAATCCATTTTGTGTCCGGTGTCGTGCATGTGTTCTGCCACCGCTGATTGATCGGTCCTTCTTAATCTTGCGTCCCTCTCATGTTCTTTTATTCTTATGTCGATGGCTCTTCCTGTTTGTCCGACGTAGCACTGTCCGCATTGGCATGTTATCTTGTAGATACCTTCTGTGCGCCCCTTGGGTATCTTATCTTTTGCGGTCGGTAGATACTGCTGGATCGACGTTGCAGTCCGAAGCGTACTTGTACGTTACGTTTCTTCAAAATTCGGCCTACTTTTTCGGTGACTCCTGCTATGTAAGGTAAACACGCCATCCCTCTTCGTGGTTCTGTAGTTGTCTCCAGTGTCGTCTTCTTCTTAGTGGCTCTCCTTATGTCGATGTCAGTGTAACCATTCTTCTTTAGTGCTTTCTCCAAATGTATCTTTTCACTGATAAGATGTTGTTCGTCACTGATGGTTTCGGCTCTGGATAGCAATGTTTGTATTAATGTCTTCTTCTGCATCGGATGATGGTGAGATCTTGCATGCAGATATCTATCGGTGTGCGTCTTCTTTCTAAATACTGCGTGCTGTAGCATTCCCTCTTTTGTTTTCTTAACCATAACATCCAGGAAAGGGAGATTTCCATTTTGTTCTTTCTCCATGGTAAACTTTATGGCTGGGTGCTGCGAGTTTATGTGTTCCAAGAACTGTTGTAGTTTTTCTTCTCCGTGTTGCCATATTACAAAAGTGTCGTCGACATATCGCAGCCAACACTTGGGTTTCAAATCGCTGGAACTTAGGGCTTCTTCTTCAAATGCTTCCATAAACAAGTTGGCTATTACTGGTGATAAAGGGCTTCCCATTGCTGTTCCGTTCTTCTGCTCGTAGTATTTTCCTTCATACAAAAGTATGTCGTGGATAAGCACAGTTTTCACTAATTCAATGACGTCTTCTTGTAGTCCAAGTTCTGGAAGTAAGGCCAGTGCGTCCTCCGTGGGTATGTTGGTGAATAGCGATATAATGTCGAAACTTACTAAAATATCTGTAGGTTCAGTCTTTAGCGTAGACAGAATATCCACGAAATGTTTCGAATTCTTCACATACGTTGCAGTTTGTCCGGTGTATGGCTTTAGTAGGTTAGCTAAATATTTCGACAAATCGTAAGTCGGTGATCCAATGTTGCTAACAATCGGTCTTAATGGCACTCCTTCTTTATGTATTTTTGGTATTCCATACAGCCTGGGTGGTCTAGCGGCCCTTGGTAGCAATCTGTTCTGCATCTCTTTAGGTATTGATGAAATCTTTATGCTCTGCCTTACTGTTTTTGTGATCTTCTCCGTTGGATCTTTTCTTATTTCCTTGTAGGTGTTCTCGTCAAGTAGTTCATTCATCTTTTTCCGGTAATCTTCTTTATTTAGTAGTACTGTTGCATTCCCTTTGTCTGCTTTGAGGATAACGATGTCTTCTTCAGCTTTCAAATTCGTAAGTGCTGCCTCTTCTTCCCTGGATAGGTTGCGTTTCGGTGGCTTTGCTTTTTCAATGCTCTGCTTACTTCTTGTCGCACTTCTTCTGCTTCGATGTTCGGAATTCCTTTGATCGCTGCTTCTACCTCCGTGATGATTTCTTCTGTTGGTACTCTTTTGGGTGCAATGACGTAGTTCATCCCTAAGGCAAGTACTTTTGTTTCGTCTGCGGATAGTTGCTTCGTTGATAAATTAATCACAACGTTCTTCAGTGTACCAGGTTGCTCCTTGATCTTCTTTTCCTCCATTCTTGCAAACTTCTTCACTTGTGTTGTTCTGGATTTCTCTGTAATATGGCAACACGGAGAAGAAAAACTACAACAGTTCTTGGAACACATAAACTCGCAGCACCCAGCCATAAAGTTTACCATGGAGAAAGAACAAAATGGAAATCTCCCTTTCCTGGATGTTATGGTTAAGAAAACAAAAGAGGGATGCTACAGCACGCAGTATTAGAAAGAAGACGCACACCGATAGATATCTGCATGCAAGATCTCACCATCATCCGATGCAGAAGAAGACATTAACAAACATTGCTATCCAGAGCCGAAACCATCAGTGACGAACAACATCTTATCAGTGAAAAGATACATTTGGAGAAAGCACTAAAGAAGAATGGTTACACTGACATCGACATAAGGAGAGCCACTAAGAAGAAGACGACACTGGAGACAACTACAGAACCACGAAGAGGGATGGCGTGTTTACCTTACATAGCAGGAGTCACCGAAAAAGTAGGCCGAATTTTGAAGAAACGTAACGTACAAGTACGCTTCGGACTGCAACGTCGATCCAGCAGTATCTACCGACCGCAAAAGATAAGATACCCAAGGGGCGCACAGAAGGTATCTACAAGATAACATGCCAATGCGGACAGTGCTACGTCGGACAAACAGGAAGAGCATCGACATAAGAATAAAAGAACATGAGAGGGACGCAAGATTAAGAAGGACCGATCAATCAGCGGTGGCAGAACACATGCACGACACCGGACACAAAATGGATTTCAAGAATGTAAAAGTAATAACTACCACCAAGAACTACGGAAAAAGACTCATCAGGGAAGCCATAGAAATAGAGAAGAATAAAACCGTTAACAGAGAAGAAGGGTACCACCTTAGCAACACGTGGAAGAGCCTACTACGAACCGTCACGGTCAATGGAGCGGAAACTTCACGGTTGGATGCACCAGGGGCGTATATAAGAAGAATGTCGGACCATGGAGAATCAGTTCAGTTATCCTGAAGAAGCTGTCAGTATGAACAGCGAAACGTCGAGCGAAAGTTTTGACACACGGCGAAACCCGCAAGAAGCTGTTAGTTATACTTACATTTGATGCTGGGAAAATATTTTCCTTATATGTTTTATAGAATAATAATCTGTACATTATATGATGATATCACAATGTAAATGCATTAATAAAAATGCCGGAACATTATTATATATTTCACATTCTTAGGGTAATTACATTCCAATCGGTTTAAGAGAACCCCTTGAAAGAGATAATGTCTAACGTATCAATCAATTGTGAGAGAATTTACCTATAATTAACAAAATTAAAATCCATTTCCCTTTTTGTATACGTACGAAGACGCACTCTATATAAAGAGGCTTTCAATACCGTTTTTCCTCGGAGCTAAAAAAATAACGAATACCTTAATTAATCCGTTTAGAGGAATTTTAGGCATCCGCTATTTACATTTTAGCAGATATCTAGTTTCTGAGGGTGAAATTTCCGAAGAATCGTTAAGTAATGAACCCGAAATCCTTAAAGGAGATGTTAGATACGCAGGAATGCGAATTAATATCTAACTATTGTGGATGCATAAATACTCAAGTCGCAAGTACCGATATTATGTTATTTCCTCTATACGCCTTCTCTACAATTAATCCCCAATTAAAACTTTGCAATACTTGCTTCAGTTTTGCGTTACATCGCGAATAAATTTTCTATACGTTTTTCTTAAGGGACTTTCTTATATAAGATATTAAATGTCATTTAAAGAATTGAAGGACTTGCTAAAGTTATGCAAAAACACTGTATTGCCAAATCGAAGGAAATATATGTCGTTAGAACCTTTTCAATATCATTATAAAAACTGTTTATTTAATTAATAAATAACTTTCTAAGTTTATTTATGTTTTTTTATTATTTTTTTATTATTTTTTTTAAACTTCAGTTATCTTATTATTAAGTTCCTTCACTTTTTCCTCGCACTGTATGTATATGACCTGGAAGGAAAAAAAAGCAAGTTACTGACCGAAAACACAAGGTTAGGCTTTTCATTGATTTTGACATAAAAGTGAACCTTGTGTTTCCGATTGTAGACTCGTTTCGTTCCATATCATATTTAAAATTCTAATACCAAGTTTCAGGAATTGATGCGTAGATGATCCTTCACCTCACATTAATCCAAGGAAATTTTATGTTAAAATAGGTAAAATACTCAAAGCTGCAATACAACTCGTCGCTCGTTCGTTTTATTCCTTGTTTATCGAACTTATTCAAAAAAAGCCTGACATTTATAACAGACAAAGAGATTAAAAGTTTGGACGTTGTTTATTTATGCGATAAAGGGCACATCGCTAAAAACAGCAACATTATCAAACTAATTTCGTTAATTAGTAGCACCTAAATGAGAGACGCGAATATGTATTTTTTTGATCTCGTATTTTATGGAATCAGATGGTCAGAGTTTGATCTCGAACATATGGCAAAACTTTTTAAGCACGTCTGTCAAACCTAAAAAACACTAGTTATTTCGCATGCAAATACATAGTTTTAGTTAATTGCTTATTTTCTTTTTGAGTTTGTTTCATTTTAAAAAGTTTTCTAAATATTTTTTTCTAATCTTATTTTAACAACTTCACTTTACTAAAGTATGTTTATGTGGCAGATATTTGTATATAAAACACTAATGAAAATATATTACTGAAACCTGTAAAGTCAGCGCGGTCATTAATCCTAGGCAACCAAATTTAAATTTCCCACAATTATTTTTAGTAACTTCAACATAAACATATTAAAATAACTATTAATGTAATACAAAATTATTAGTAATTTCATGTTTCAACGTTGAATGTTACTAAGAATAATTGCGGGGAATTTAAATTTGGTTGCCTGGGATGCGATTATCATCATTTCACAATGTGAATCTTTTTATTAATTACTCCCTTATAGTAATTCTTCCTCTATCAATTATTATTTGTATTTCATTAAATTTGAAATTATGTTTCAATCGATTAATTGCCTGCTTGCTGTAAGCAGTGGCATTTCTATTTTGGTTTTTATGATGCTATACTAAGTTGCTGGAGAGTCATTACCTTTAATTTTGAATGCTTAGAAATATGGAGAAAAACAGAATGTACTGGAATGTTATTAACAGGGTTATGAGAAATATCTCACAAAATATAGCATTTACATTGGTGAACTTTAGTAACACGTTTAAAGAATGGTACGATAAAAATAACTCTACTAGTGTCAAACTTTTTCAGTCATATAATGGACGTTTGTGTCATTTTTAATAAAAGATAGGTTTCTAAAACCGATCGATAGGTTTTATGATTTTGCTTGTAACATATTAATTAGAATGTTGTTTGAGTATGCACATATCTTTCAAATGCGCTCTCTAATTCAGCAAAAAAGAACAATTAAACCGAGAAATTTAAAAAAAAAAGAATCGAGATGAATGCCAAACATTCATCACAGCTAAGTTTCTGGGGGCTGCTTTCCCGTGGGGCGCTGACGATACTATTGTTACTTATGAATCTTGGTAATGTACCCCGATGGGTCCGGATTTCGAATCTTGCAGTAGCCGCCGAAGAATATCTTTTTCGCGGGGAGAAATGTCGCCGTAATGGGAGGATGCGCACGGTTCCGCGTCCACGGCGCAAGCCCCACAACCACTAGCAGGGGGTAGAACGTTGAGGGGCGGCAATTGCCTCGGGGCTTCTGATTTAGTTTTCCATGTATCCACGCGATGTCCGCACTACAAATATTAAGCGACTTGACTGTTGGACGTCAGTATTGTTGCACGCGCGATAGAGAAAACAACATAGCGGGAAAACCACAGAGCATATAAATATATCATATAACTATTCTGCAACAACATATCGTGTACTTCTTTTCTGAATATTTAGGCTGATTTTTTCAAATTCTACTTGTAAATTATGTATATCAAAATGAAAGTATTAAACGTTTTAGATTCTTAAGTCTTATCAAAAAGAACTTTTCCCTAATTGTCCATAAATAATCATAATAAAAAAAACTTTAAAACATAATAACTTACTTGAGTGTTGTTATAAACTTTACTAAATGTGAAAAAAGACATTACAATAGCTGTAATAAAATAAATATGTTCGTTGTTGTGCTCCTCGATGTTTATTAAACTATCTATAATAATAATAATATTAATAATAATAATAATAATAAAAGCAAACGTTATCGAATTGGCTTTTCTAAATTAAAAAAAAAGGAAAGCATGTGGCCTAGACTGTTCATAGTATTTCTCTACATCAGTAACGTGCAATCGTATACCACCAATGAAGATCCCCCGAGAATATTTGGTAGGTATTTAAGATTTAATCATGTAAACAAAACTCGTGTGTAGAAGATAGACATGCGACCGTTCCTTTAAAAACCGAACAATCCCATCCTTTATTATTTATTAAATGGGTAACAGAAATATAATTGTTGACTGGAAAACCCAACATTTTTATGGTCCCGTCATAATAAACTTCGTTCCATTTTTTCCTTTTAATTCCTGCTACAACACCACATATTATTAATACGAATACATTGTAAGTGTCATCGAGTTAGTTGCATGAAATCGTTACCAAGCTAGTTCGATTAGCACGTCGAAATAAATAAACCAGAACGCAAATATACAAAATCCAATTTTCCAATGCGCGTAGGTGAAATTGTTCATCAAGTATTTATTCGGTATTAAAAACTAATGCGTATTTTTTTTACGCTCCACGAAATGTAAAAATGTAGCGTCAGTTTAAGTTAACCCTATTTTAT
Source organism: Protaetia brevitarsis (assembly GCA_004143645.1). Lineage (NCBI taxonomy): Eukaryota > Metazoa > Arthropoda > Insecta > Coleoptera > Scarabaeidae > Protaetia > Protaetia brevitarsis. The sequence goes on from RXPK01000020.1 coordinate 1,530,344, forward strand.
TTATATTAGGCGCTGTGGGAAAACACCCCCCCTTACAGCATCTTCTATGCAACGTACACAACAGATATAAGTGTTATCTGGGGTTTAGAAGAAAACCGTATAAGCTCGGAGTATGTTGCGCGATATTCTAAGCTATGAGTGGGATTTTGGGATAATAGATTCTTATTGAAATTCTCATCGAATTGTGTGTAAGATTTTTATATTGTTGTAAATATTAGTTACGTATCGCAATAATTTTTTGAATTAATTTTTCAAGGAAGTATAGTTTAACTTAAGTCAGTTAGGATCAAACAAAAGCGCAGGCTGCGTAAAAACGGAAGTTTTAGATTTTTTCATACTTTCCGCATAAATAAATATGAAGCATATGTATCCCCAGATAGAAAGACTTCAATATCATCTACAAAAATGCTATTATGGTTAACAAAAAATTAGATTGTGTAATCCTTTTACTATTTTACCCTTAAGTTTTCATATAAAAAATAGGCTATTTGTTTATTATTATTAATATTTGCATAGTCCTTTTTACTCTATTGCAAAAATAAGCAAATTTAGTTTTGTCTTTTTTTATTAATGAAGTAATTGTGTAAAATCCAAGTATTAATTCTACTATTTCAGTTCTATGAAGTAAATCGGGTACATCAGGCAAACTCATAATGATGCTAACTGGCTGTGCTAAAGATAAAATGTACAATAAAAAGCAAAGATGGCCCTAGTGCTGTACTTTGGGGTACTCCAATATTAATAGTTTGAATAGATTGTATTTACGAAAACACATCATTTTGTACTATTTTTAAATAAAACCTAAAACAAATTTAGAGACGTTTTATTTTACAATACTGCTAATATATACGCAGTGTTCGGAATCGTTGCAAAGGTAGCAGCGCGCAGATATGGAAATTCAACGCGCGCATATCAAGATGTCGCTTAAAAGTAGTGTATTATATATCTTCCCATTTGCTTAGGGCAACATCCCTTGAGGAAAATTATCGGGTGACTTTTAATTATAGGTGCATACCTATAACAATTTAATATTATAATTTTTTAATCTAAATTTTCCTCGCATACTGCGCGATGAAGAATTTTTGTTAAGAAAAAATCACGCCCAAACATATTAAATTACATTTGGTCCACTCTTGGTAATAAAAGTTGTCGCGGTGCTGAATCTTCATATTTTATATTCTCGCGGATAAACGAAAAATGAATTGTTAAAATTAGGAAGACGGGGATGTACAAAAATGTCTATGACAATCAAAAGCGCCGTAACAGAGCAAAGATATACAAGGCCATAAATTTAACCCTTCCCTTTAAGCTGTAACGCACATTTTATTCCGGGCGTAAAACAAAATGTTACCATCTTCGTGTGAAAGCTGCCATTGAACGTGAGCCTGGTTTGTAGCCGGGTACGTATGGAGAGGGCAATAATGCCCCGTTCCCGTCGCCTCCACCAATTTACTTGCCCTTTTAATATTATTATTTGCCCGAACGGAGTAAACATGCGAATTATCAAATTATCAAATCCATCTTATTCGAAGGAAACCTTATCTGAATATGGGATTACACCTTCGTAACGGAAACCGAAACGGCGTTTTCTAATTCGGATAATTTGAATTAACCATAATTCTATTTTTGCCGCTAAAGCATCCCTTTGAACGCAAATGATCGAATTTGATTATTTATGTATGCAAATGTAAATTGAATTTTCGTGAAACCGAAGGAAATATGCTTTCAGCCTATTGGCAAATAGATGGTAATTATGCAGAAAATTAACTGTCAAACGATTTAAATTCGAAATGTAATTTTGACGTATTTTTTAGATTCTCTTAGATACTTACATAGTTTCTTGGGATTGTAATGAGGTTCAAGTACCATACTAGAAACAATAATTCATTAATGCGCCATTCTCTTGTAGGCATGCAGCAACCAAAGCTGATATTTGCCCACAATTTTTTTTTTTACATCATGCTAAGGATGGCAATAATAGAAAATAATCAGATACAAATTTATATGATATTTAAGTATAATAATCCAACAGCTTGTTTTTATAATAACATCTGCTTAGGTTTGAAAATTTCTATGATGGTCAAATATAGGAAATTTTTTACTGTTTTAAAAATCCTTTTATACTAAGTATAAGAATATAATGTTTTTGCCCTTGCATCAAAATTAATTATAGGATTTGGTTATATTATTATTAATAAGTGATTGCACTATACTTTATTTATGAAAAGTTAAATAATTGCAATATAGCTCGAGGTACATTGTAAGATACTGCTTTTTACATCAAGAAACCTGTTAATTAAATCGAATATAACCCGTATTTGAGGAGAGAATTATAAGTATTTAGTCCTTTATGTTCTGACGAGATTAACGTATATAAAAGAAAATCCTATAATTCCCATGATACTTTTCTTCTATTCAAGTTGGGCACGCAACATAAATCAAATTACGGTTCCTAGTATTGCGTTAGGGCATTGCTAATTTCTGCTGTCAGTTGATTTTATTCCGGTAGCGAAAATCTTGCAGAGAAAAAATTAGATCCTAGAAGTAAGTATGTCCAAAGGATCTTTCTTAACTAAAAATTCTTTTTTCCCTTATATGTGCGTTACAAATTTCATGAGGAAAAGTGGAAATAAATAAATCTACATATATTACTATTCCTAATATTTAAATATTTTGTTGTTTAGGTTTGAATATTTGATTGCAAATCATTCTAAAAGAAAAAACCGTCGAAAATTCAGATGTATTTCCTTGAAGGAGATTTAAAAACCATTGAGACATCGTGCTTGTCAAAGAAAACGTGATTCGGTCTGGCGATTACGAAAAGCTCGGTATGTGAAGCGTTTGCCCAGTAATGTCCTCACCCTCAGCTATTCCTGAACCACCACCCTTTTTAATATCCATATACACACAAGGGAGGTGCTTGAATGATGCCACTGAACCTTACCGTGCTTCTGGGTTTTATAAACTATCACAGTGTGAGAAAGAAAGAGTGAAAAGTAATTATTTCTTCCTTCGTCGTCTTAATAACACATGCCAAATTGAAAGGAAACGAAAATTTTTGCATTTTTACGCGATCGTATCGAAATCACATCGTGGCAATGTTTTTAAGCGTAAAAGGATAAGCTTTGATACGGAGAATTACCGAGTTTTGATTGCAGAGAGGATAAAAGAAAGTAGATCGACGGAAGTGGGTTAGGAAAATACTATAGCCGCATAAATATTTATATGCATAAATATACCTGCGTCAAATTCCCTATTCTGAATAAAACATTTTTTTTCCTAATAGAAGAAGCAGAAAAAATAACTCCTGTTCCCTACATAAAAAAAGAACTGGACTACAGTCCCGCAGAATCCTATACACTTGCATATTTTTACACTTTAGTTATGATCGATATTTTTATAGTTTTTTTTCCCTCTTTTTATTATTCAGCAGGAGAAAAAAAAAACATTTCCGCATTTTACTTTTTTTTACGGCGGGGCAATTTACGAAATGAAACCGTCAAACATCAGCCTAAAGTTTGGTAATAAATGCCATTATGTGACTATGGAATTCTAGACAGACATGTACAATCGATAACATTGAGTCTTAGGACATCATATCGTGCTGAACCTTCCTCAAAACTAATGCTATCCCGGGGGGATATGAGAGAGACAACAATAGGTTCAGGTAGGTTCACATCGAGTGGTGTGTTAAGACGTGTTGTGGTTGATTGTACATTCTGACGCGTAATTAAATGAATTATGTTTAATCAAAAGGATACTCCTCAGGAAGGGAGTTTATATGCAATTTACCTTCCATCACAATTACTTAAGGGGATTTGATATTTCCCGAAAATCAACTTTAATATAAAATATAAAAAATTGTCAAAATGTATCCTCAAGAGCACTTCAGCAATTTAAAATATTCAGATGATTTGCTACATATAAATTTTTCGTAGTATGTATTTAATAATAAATTTAATTAAAAATGCCGGAAGCCTTTATTTCAAAGTTAAACACGTTATGTATTGGGTGTTCTAACCTAAATTTGGGAAAATTACTAGGTGAGTCTGGCACTGGTTCAGGCAACGGTTTTATTAAATCGCTAGCCTGTTCGTCTACCCAATATATTATTATCTCGCTCAACATTTCGACGACTTTAAACAGAATTATACAAAACATTATTACCAAACTTGTTCATGGATTTTAGAAACAGATATACACCCAAACGTCGTAAAACAAAAACATTGACTTGCGTGTAATTTCAATATTATTACTGAATGTAATGAAGGTGGAATGAAACAAGTCTATCGCACAAATTTGGGTAATTTAATTTCATGAAGGTAAAATATATGTGAATATAGAATTTCGTTATCCATTATCATGTAGTTAATTTTAAATATGAAAGTTAACACATCAGTAAGTACAGTTTATGTAGGCAAAGATTATTTAACAAGAAAAAAATCTTTGCTTGTAGTTTTAAGGTTTAGAAATGTTAATTCTATGGTTAGAAATAATAATGCACTGTTTTTTTTTCTGTTTATTAAAATAAATATTCGGTATCTTTATCTACATTCTTAATTCCATTTATCGTCAGTAAATTGAAATACAATACGAGTCGAATTATAAGATAACCTTTGTAGCCTGTCGGCACAAAAGGATGATAACCTTGTAATCTTCAATGATTTCAAAACAACCCTGGTGGATTCATGCCTCATGAATAGTTAATAAGATGTTAAGAGTATTATTAAAAAGATGTTTCTTCTGGCAAATATTTTATTTCTTTGGAAAAGGAAATAATATAATGTTATGTAAATAAAATTATTATTTTAAGCTTATTGTTATTTCTTAGAAAAGATAAATTCAAATTTCCTACCTACATACAATCCATAAATCTAAGAAACGAAAGTTTGTGTCTGTTCAGAATTTATGCAATGAAGAGAAAATGCTTTTTTTTTCCTGCTAAAAAAGTTCTGCAAATTAAAAAATCTAATCTAGAGGACCATCGATTCCAGTTGACAATCGTTTCATTATTTTGATTGGTTATATGGATAGCTTATTAATTTTTATAAGTTACTACAAAATGAATTGTTTTTTAAATGATCATTTTCTTCGGTAGCAGAGTTGGAATGGATCTGGTGGAATGAAATTTAGTTCGAGCGCCTCTTGCTTTAGAACAATATCTTAGAAGATATTTCACTGTCTACTCCATGTGAAATCGATTTGATTACGATAGATTTTAAAATAATATTTATTTTCGCATATGCGGACAACCCTGCTGATTTTCATATGTTCCCGATATCCGCACAGCCTGTTTTGTATATGAAAAGAAAACATACCAAAAATTGGATTCAATTGAATAAAAATATCGCGCATTCAGGAATGTTAAAAAATTGGTCACATTGAAATGACTGCTACGTTCCGACATATACGGGAAAATTTCTTTATTGCCGTCTCTATCCGTTACGACAAAAGGAAAACATTAATATTAGGAAATTGCCACCGTACGTATACGCGGAAGCGAAAAATGCTGAATGTAGTGGAACTTCAGCCTTCACTGCCACTAAATTTTACGCTCGCATAAATACTAAGCAGGTTAGAAATGGTGGTTTCATAAATAGGTGAAAAAGACGGTAAACCAGGGGTAAGATATCAGTGGATTTATAAGGTATCAATTTTTTTCCCCGTTTCAAGATGTGTTAATGTTAGGGTCAATGCATTTTCTTTTTTAAATAATACCCACAGCATAAGAAAATACTAAACTTCAGGGTTTATAATTTCAATTTCTTTAGATTATTGCAAATGCAACATTATGTATGCGGACGCAAAATTATGTTCCATATCAATTTGTGTTTCCTTGAGCGGGAGGATTGAAATGAATTCCACTAACCAGTTGGAATTATTTAAATCGATAAAAGGCTGAGTAACACGCAAATGTCCTATCTAAGAGTTTTTTTTTTTGTAGTTTATGATTGAATTGTTTACGCATTTCTAATTCGCTGAAAATACTTTGTTTCTACCTTGGGATATTTTGAATAAACTAATAGTTCTCTTTTATTTACCTATCGAACAGATTTTCTTGTCAATAAAGAAAAGGACGACTAGTTTGAGCAGTTATACACTTTTTTGCGTTATTTAAACTTTTACACTATTTTTTCGGCCAATCTGCATGGTCTTTATCAAGCTACAGTGCTAACGATTCTTTTTTGATAGAACCCATTAAAAAGGTGAAACGTTTATCTAATAATTACACATCTACACATACCAGACGGAGTTTTATCCTTGTAACAATCAGCGAGGCTTACTGTCAACCCCACTACTTCGGTAGTATTTACAAAAAAAAAAAAACGAACTTTATCTCAAAATCGTCTGTTCAAATGTGTACAGGAAGAAACTGGGGATGCAACCCAGAAGCACTGCTTTACATATTGTAGTATCATATGATCACTATGGATATGGAGCAAAATAATTAATCCACCCACAACAAGATTTAACCTCTCGAAAGTGCAAAAATAACTGAGAATGCTGCAACTGTTAGAAGTGATACCATGCCTTATTCCTCACACACATTTTGGTATATAGAAAGCATAGTTGAAAGAATCACACGCTGAATAATCAGAGAATTAGTTACACGACTTTAATCTCCCGAAAATGAACAATATATAACTCTTCAAATTGGCAGTCCTTTGTAACATCAAGCATACTAGGTAAATGTTTCTAAAATATGACAGTTATAATAAAGTTGTCAGATTCGAATCATAATTGTGTTTCATCTCGTAAAGTAAATACTTATATTGGTGCATACCAATGTTACATGGTGTCAGAAGTGCTAACAAAGTAGTTAATTAGCCGAATTCGTAAACAGAGAGAGAGAAAATAAAAGGTGTATCAAACAAAATGACCGACAACGAGGATTCAGCTTCAAGTGGAGTGAACGGCATTAGACCACCGAAAGCTTTCATATTTACAAGCGATAATATGGCAGTCAACTAGAAAAAATGGCTGCAACAGTTTGAGTGGTTCGCTATTGCAACACAACTGACAAAAAAGTCAAAAGAAATTCAAGCAGCGACATTCATGAGCACAATCGGACCAGAAGTTATTACAATATTCAATAGTTTCAATCTTACTGAGGCAGAACAGAAGAATCTGGCAGTGATCAAGCATAAGTTCAGTAATTATTTTACTCCAAAGAAAAATATGTCCTTTGAAAGATTAAACTTCTTTAAATTAAAGCAAAAAGAAGGACAAAGCTTTGACGAGTTCCTTACGGAAATAAAAACTCAAGCCAAAACTTGTGAATTTGAAAATCTACATGATAGCTTACTAAAAGACAAAATAGTTTTTGGTACGATTTCAATAGAGGTTCAACAAAGGTTACTAACGGAAGAAGATTTAAACTTGGAAAAGGCTATACAAATATGTAGAGCTAGTGAACGTGCAACGAAGCAACTAAAAGAAGCTCAAATAGACAATTCTAATCAAATTAATGCCATTAAAAGTAAGTACAAAAATACTACAGAAGAATTTAATTGCCAGAGATGTGGTCAAAGGCATAAAAGAAGAAATTGTCCAGCCTTTAATAATTTATGCAAACAGTACAATAGGAAGGGACATTTTAAAGAACAGTGTTGGAAGAAAAGATCAAAATAAATTCAAGAAAAATGCATTAAAGAACGTTCAAATCTTGGAAAAGTAGTTCAAAAGTTGGGTGCTACAAATAAAATCTCTCCGTCAAAAACAAAGAACCTTATAAGCTTCACAAATGACAGCACAAAGGTTGTTGTAGAGGTAAACTTGCAATGTTTCACACGAGGTATGACAGTACCAATCACGTTTAAAGTAGTCGATGCAGATGTTTATAGTATACTAGGTAAAGAATCTTGCGAAACTTTAAAATTTGTCAAAAGAGTACTAAATTTAAGCATGCATTCTGAAGATGAAATCTTTAAAGGATTAGGTTGTTTAAAAGACTACGAATATGACATTGATTTAATTGAAAACCCAAAATTTAATATAACACCGGCCCGAAAAATACCATATTCCATAAAAGAAACTGTTAAAAAGGAATTGGATTCCATGGTCAATTTGGGAGTTATAAAACAAATAAATGAACCAACACCAGTAGTAAGTCCTATGGTAATAGTAAGAAAAAACAAAAAAATCAGGATATGTATAGATCCAAGTGACGTGAACCGCAATATACTCAGGCGACATTATCCACTAAAAACCATAGAAGAAATTGTAACAAGAGTGAGTAAATCTAAATATTTTACGCTATTAGACTGCAAGCGAGGTTTCTGGCAATTGAAGGTAAGTGAAAGAACTCAAAAGTATTTAACGTTTTCAACCCCATGGCGAAGATACTGTTGCCTAAGACTGCCCTTTGGATTAGCTTCAGCCCCGGAAGTCTTTCAAGAAATGATGAGTAGCTTACTACAAGGTATCAGTAATGTTGAATGCTCCATGGATGACATTCTTATCCATGCTGAGAGCAAAGCCAAGTTACAGGAAATAACCAACCACATAATGCAGAAATTAAAGGCTGCTGGGCTGAAATTAAATTATGAAAAATGTGTGTTTCAAGTAGAAAGAATTAAATTCTTAGGGCATGTATTATCAAAGGATGGCCTGTGTGTTGATACTGATAAGGTCACAGCAATAAAGCAACTGCAAGAACCACAGAATAAGACTCAGCTTCAGAGACTACTAGGTATGGTAACATATCTTAACAAATTCATAAAGAATATGTCGGAATTGACTGAGCCGCTAAGGAAATTACTAAAAAAGGATGTAGCATGGTCGTGGGAATTCGAACAAGTACAAGCATTCGAAAAAATCAAGGAAGTATTGAGCAATCCCCCAGTTCTGAAATTTTATGACGTAAATAAAGAAGTGAAAATTTAAGTAGATGCTATCTCAACGTCTGTAGGAGCAGTACTACTTCAAGATGATCAACCCGTGGCGTATGCGACAAAAGCACTAACAGCAGCACAAAGAAATTATCCACAAATTGAGAAGGAGGCGTTTGGCATAAGATTCGCCTGTAAAAAGTTTCACGAATACATTTATGGAAAACGTCTACAGATTGAAACGGATCATAAACCGTTGGAAACTATTTTCAAAAAGCCAATACAGTCTGCACCACCTCGACTACAACGTATCCTCTTTGATGTTATTCAGTATTCCCCAACAGTAACATACATAAAAGGCACGGATATCCCTATCGCTGATACACTTAGCCGTGATTGTAAACACGATAATACAGAGGACGTTGAAGAAGAGCTGGAAATACAGATAGTATTAGCAATGTCGAAGTCCGCGCGAGAAGAATTTGTCGAAAGCAACTACCCAAGATAATGACCTGCAAACATTACTGTTCTACATAAAACGTGGGTGTTAGCAAAGTGAATTGCCGGAAGAAATCCGTGAATACTTTAATTTTTGTGAAGAATTGTCCTACTACGATGGATTGATTTTTAAGGGAGAAAGGATTGTAGTTCCAAAGTCCCAAATCAACAAAATGCTGAAACAGATTCATTCAGGACATTTTGGCATTCAAAGTTGTTTGAAACGTGCGCGAGAACTTTTGTTTTGGAATCACATGACGCAGGACATTACTGACTATATTAAAAAGTGTAGTGTGTGTGAAACAACACAACGCTCAAATAACAAAGAACCTATTCAGACAAAGCCGATACCGACTTATCCTTGGCAAACCGTCGCAAGTGATTTGTTTTCACATAAAGGTAAAGACTATATTTGTATCATTGACAGTTATTCCGGGTTTGTTGATTTTAAGCCACTTAAATCACAAGCTACCAATGAAATCATATCGCATCTAAAAACTTGGTTCGCTTTATTCGGTATTCCCGAGACACTCGAAACTGACAATGGTCCCTGCTACAAATCCGTAGAGTTTAAAAAATTTGTTAAAGACTGGTCGTTCAATCACCGAACGTCAAGTCCTCATCATCCTCGTGGTAATGGCCTAGCTGAGAGAGGTGTACAAATCTCAAAAAAAAACATTTTAAAAAAAATGTTTACTAGATGAATCAGATGTACAAATGGCGCTTCTCAACTACCGAAATATACCTAGGAATGGATTATTGGGATCTCCAGTTCAAAGACTAATGAGTCGAGTTACCAAGATAACATTACCAGTAAAGGAGACCACATTGTATCCTGTGGTAAAGGAAGAGGGTGTTTTCGGAATTGTCAAGATTACGAGATCAACAGAAGAAATACGCAGATCGTGGAAGCAAAGCTCCTGAAGAATTCAATACCGGTGATCCCGTAAGGATCCAGGTATCACCAAGAAACTGGATCAGTGGCGAAGTAATCGAGGAGACCATTAATCCCAGATCAGTAATAGTGAAAACACAAAACGGCACAGTGTATCGAAGAAATTCCTCGATGTTACATAAAACCAAAGCCACAATACAAAATCCGATTACTGCAGTGCCAACAAATAATGGAAAGGAAACATCCCAAACCAATGAAACAGAAAACAACATACCAGGAGTACCAGTAAAAGATCCTGTTGTCCCGAATTTAAGTGACGATACAGTTCAAACGAAGACTGAAGTACCAGTGACTACTAGATCAGGGAGAATTGTGAAACCGAGATCAAGATTGAATCTATAAATTCGTGTTTTAAAAATTGCATGTTTATTTATATTTATAAAAAAAAAAAGGAAGATGTAACATCAAGCATACTAGGTAAATGTTTCTAAAATATGACAGTTATAATAAAGTTGTCAGATTCGAATCATAATTGTGTTTCATCTCGTAAAGTAAATACTTATATTGGTGCATACCAATGTTACATCCTTCTTTATTGATCTATAGAACAACGATTTTTTGTTTAGCTTTCCACGTTTATTAAAACAAAATGTAAAAACTTCTAGCATTCTAGAATAAGTCACAACCGAACTTTTATATGCGTGCCCACTTTTACAAAAGGCTTCCTTTTTAATATATACATGGGATAAATGGACACATTCAATCAGGAAGTGATGTGAAAGGGGCAGTTAAGGATTTATATAACCCCCAATCTAAGAGACCTTTATTATAACAGATACAGAACACTTTACTCCTTGGAAATTGAAGTTTTTAGATCTGCTGACAGGACATCCATCTTCCTTCTAAACGGGGTATCTATAGCCCTTGTGTGTTTTTATGGATGATGATATTTATGTATATATACTAAACTTCCTGAACTGAAACCGATTTATATTAGATTACGGAGAAATTTATATCAATAAGAAAAACATATAACTCCTTAGTCTTGCTAAAAATTAACAAAGAAACCTTAATAGTATTAAAATAACTTTTGTGAATGTTTTAATATAAGATATGAATACTTTTTCCGACCATCTTCAGTTTTTGAAATATAATAGTTGTGTTAATAAAAGATTGTATGTAACAAATGCAAGCATTTTAAACTATATTTATATCAACCCTTTCAGTAAATGGATGTACAAACGTGAATTAAAAATGTGTTACGGTCCTTCTAAAGTAATGTATAAACTTTCCACAACCCGAAAATATCACCCCACAGTAAAATGTATGCCACATAATTGCCACGTTTAAGTTAACAAGGTCTCATGTGCTGTACTCGGCAATAAATTAGGTACGCGCAAACCAAACTATAATAACTCTTTATCAAAATTTAATTTGCGAAAATTGCTCTCCCCAAGTTAGGTACAAAATGAAAAATTGGGCTGGAAAGCGGTTTAATTATACAAGGATGAATTTCGAAGTAGTGCGGAGGTGAATCAAGCAGCCAAATTCTAAGTGGTGGCAATATTAATAAATAATTCGATTCAGGTATATACACCGTCGCCACGGAAATTCGGACAACTAACTATCCGATCCTTGCTCCCACCTTACTATAAATATTGCTTTATTTACTTAGTGCAGTAACAACTTTTATATACATTTTTTTTAGGAAATGTTAGGTTACTATAGCGATCGTCGAGCTTCGGTGACCTTGATTTGTCCCAACTAAATTCTGGTATCATTTCCGGAAGCACTCAACCTATAATTCTTGGGACATTCACGAAATTCATAAATATTTCAAGTAATCGAAAAATTCAATTTGACAAGCACACAGGAGAACTAACAATTATAACAAAAGTCCTTCAAGCCTAATTTTTCACTTTGCTATAACTGTGATATCCTTTGCTTAAAATTCATTTAATACCTTATTAATAATATCAAAATTTGCAAGCTTTGTTCAAAGAATCATTTACGATCGTGAAACGGTCAATGGCATGCTCTCTTTAAAATTAATGTTAAAAATGCTATTTTATAATTTATCAATGATTACCAACAATTTAAACAATATACACACAACACTTCGTCAAATAGATTAATGTAAAATTAATAATTTATCGTAACGTTAACACAGGTACATTTATTTTAATATCAGAATTACAAATTCTAGGGGCGTGCCTTCATTTAGCAGCAATTGAAACATTTAGAAGGGTAGAAAAAGAAATACTAACATTCCAAATAATGCAATTTAACGTCTATTGGAGCTATAAGAATAATGATAGCGAGATAATTCGTTTTATATATAAACGAATTATCTGCTACCGTAGAATTCGAGCAACGAGAGAAAATGTGCTATGTTACGTGATAGTGCAAAACACCTGTATGGAGGGAAAGTCAAGTTTAGTAAAGTTGCGTGAGTTCCATTTTAATAATGTATGAGGTATGGTTGCAGGGACTAAATTCCAGTATTAGCAACAAAAGACACGCTGAATATACTGTTTTATGTCGAATAATATTCTATAAAATTTGAATACAGCATAATAATTAAGTCTGCAGAGTCCTACACGTATAGGGTATTTATGCTTGTTTTAATATGCATACAGTGGATTGCAAAAGAACTAACTCCTCCAGTCGTACTTCTAAATATATAAACCGTACGAATTAACGTATGTTAGCGTAGCCGTGTCTCGATAATGTGAAATGTTAATGAAACCAGCTTATAGAGAAGACGATAGAACAGTTGTAGACAAAATAAAATTGATTAAAATGCTGGTCAATCAAAAATCGTAGCGGAGTACATTCGATGCCACATTTCTATTGTAATATCTAATAGTGGTAAAAACGCTCATTCTAGATAATTTCATAGATATTTATTCTCTTACGTTTCCATTGATAGATTACTTATGATAACGGAAAAGTTCACTGATATTTAGGTCAATTGTTGTATAGGTCATACGAATAAAATATCAACCTCGATCTATTCAATGAGGCATATATGAACCCTATAAAGGGAGTGCTTGTGAAACTTATACACAGATGCGCAGGAAGTAGGTAAGGTCATTGTTCTGACATGAATAATTCAATACTAAAGATAATTAATTAATTAATAATAAATAATTTTCCGCATAACACATTGTGCGTCAATACTGAATATTTTGATAAAAATTTCCCTTAGGTTTCCAATTTGCAACTGGGAACAATACTTTAATGAATAATTTGCTGCGGTAGCTACACGTTAGATTATTTCAGTTACAGGATGTTAAATTCGAAAATAATTAAGGATAGAAGACTCCATTTTCTCTCGTTTACCGAATAAATTACGTATGCATACGTACAGCCACTAGCGTCTACGGGAATTGGTTTCAATTAAAACGATAAATGGAAAATAGGAATAGGTAAAATATGAAAGCGAGTACAATTAAACAGACAAATTTTCGTTTCTAGCCTTTCGTAAGTAATGACAGAAATACTGAAAACTCATGATGAATGATTTTTTTAGTTTATCCACTATTTACTTGGTCATAATTTCTACGACGTATTTAATAAATTGCTAATTTTTATTTTAAATCATCTTCCATCAAGAAATAGGATATAAGAGGGAGTTTGGAATTGGTTAAAGCAATTACGATATTAAACTATTATATTATTTTTTTTTAGTGTAATTATTGGGTTCAATTTTACTACTGTCAATAATAGCGGAGCTATCAAGGCATGTGTTATATAGCGTAGGTAAATATATAGCGTTTCGTAAATTCAAAACCCCAAGCATATGATGCAATCGTACAAAATGCTTTGGGAATATTCGAAAATATATTAAGCCGTTCTTTCAGTACTCTTGCAAACATTTAATCAGTTTAAGACGCAAAGAGGTGTTTAGTTTTGTTGGGAGTATAATAACGCGATAAAGACGAGGTAGTTAAAAAGAATTAAGTCCTGGACTTTCTCCGCTAAATATCTTAGATGTCCTTAAATTTCCTTCGGGTGTTTCAGATCCCATTAATCCCCTATTACCTAATTATGTGGTAGACTATTAAGTTACTATTAGGGTTGGCTAACACTATTAAGGTACTAAGTTAGAACAGTACAAGATAGATTAATACAAATTTGTAGTATATATATCATTATTAACGAGACAGGGGCCCGGATTTTTTCTTAGCTGTCTCTTAAGATATGTATAAATTAGCAATAATTAAGATCATATATTTTACCCCAATACATGTTCCTCGTAACCCTTTAGCATAAACTTCATGTTCCAAGGGTTCAGACATAAATTTCAAGGAAAATTGCTTAGGCATTAATTATATTAGGGTTATGGATAACAATATAGCATATACAATGCGTGCTTTATCTTAGAATCAAGGGTATTGATAGAATATTAATGATGAGCACTGATAATGAATCACAGGTGGTTTTTAAGTCTAATTAAAAATTAAAAAATTAAAAAAAAGAATTAAGTCCTGGACTTTCTCCGCTAAATATCTTAGATGTCCTTAAATTTCCTTCGGGTGTTTCAGATCCCATTAATCCCCTATTACCTAATTATGTGGTAGACTATTAAGTTACTATTAGGGTTGGCTAACACTATTAAGGTACTAAGTTAGAACAGTACAAGATAGATTAATACAAATTTGTAGTATATATATCATTATTAACGAGACAGGGGCCCGGATTTTTTCTTAGCTGTCTCTTAAGATATGTATAAATTAGCAATAATTAAGATCATATATTTTACCCCAATACATGTTCCTCGTAACCCTTTAGCATAAACTTCATGTTCCAAGGGTTCAGACATAAATTTCAAGGAAAATTGCTTTGGCATTAATTATATTAGGGTTATGGATAACAATATAGCATATACAATGCGTGCTTTATCTTAGAATCAAGGGTATTGATAGAATATTAATGATGAGCACTGATAATGAATCACAGGTGGTTTTTAAGTCTAATCATATGTACGTACCTATGTAACTGTAATAAAACGAACGAATTAATTCCCCGTTTACGAATTAAAATCGATTCCAAAAAGAAAGAGGGTTATTACTCAGTTGAAATATAAATACAATTTAGTCTTAAAACGTTGTTTGAATGGACTTTTGTAATAGCACAATTAATCCTTTTGTATTAAATACCAGTTCCTTTCATGCAATTATTTTTTGGGCGAAGGGCTGTACGGCAAATTTCTGTATGGAACGTAGGATTCTGTATTCGACGGCCCTTTCTCCAAAGATAGCTGGTCGGGTGATCCTTTTTGTTTAGCAAAAATAATTAATGGACGAAGATGAAACACATTTATCTGGGACATTTAAATTCTGGAAAATATACAGGGACGGCGCTCTCAAAGGCGAAGAAATAATTACACCAGATCTTGCGAACGGTACTTTGTGATTACCCATAATCTGGGGATTTAAATATTCGCGTACTGGGTTTTTGCAGAAGCATATTAAAAAGCTGGACGTATTGAATTCTGAATTCGGTTTCGTCCTTTATTCAAACTATATGGAGAGAATTACATTGGTTTATTAGCGAATAACACACACAGTGTATCTATAACGGGGTTCATTGAAACGTACGTAATGATGTCATTAGATTTCGGGCAGGTTAAACAGTAATAATCGTTCTAATTGTGATAATATACTTGCAAATTTAATCCATATGATGTAGAATTTTAAAGGGATTAACTAAATATACTAAATTGGCATAATTGTGGAAAATTAAAAAAAAGCATTCCTCAGTTATGATTTTTTAGTGATAAATACCAGCTAAATGTCAGCTATAATAAATCTCTTTGCATTGTTCGTAGTGCTTTTGCTAAATAAAGGAAAATTAGGTATGCCTGGACCATTTAGGTTTTAAGTGACAAATTTTAAACATTATTCATAGGATTTACGTCTCATCAATATCTAATCCTGACAGGTAAAACATAACTCACCGTATTAGCTGGTGATATGTATAAAATTTAATTTAAACAAAACAATGATTTCGAAAAATTATTGATTATTCTCAAATAACAGAATTTCACAATAAAGATACACATCATAAATTCGTGGAAATCACGTTTTTAAAATTGTATATCAAAAACACACTATTTCATTATAATATATAATTTAAATTACCACTGTCTTTTTATATTGTCTATTACCTGTTGAAATTGTTTCTATTATTAGGGGGCTTCTTACGCTAGTTCAACTCTGCTCTCGAAAACCCAGGTTAAAAATTTAAATTGATAAAATTCCACACTGTATCCATTCTTGATATGACATAATTCCCATCAGGTAGGCAAATATGAAGACCTGTCATGTGTCTGTTTAATTCTGCTGCAATACATATAGCATACTTTCACATTTAATTGTCACACTGACAATATGGTTATTACAGAAATGACACCCGTGTCTAAAACTCTAATGCAATTACACAAGGATATTAATCCGGGAATTCGAACAAAAATAAACATTTTCTTTGCGTCATCTGTAAAACTGAAGCTTACATCAGGGCTTTTGTATTTCAACGGAAGTTGTATCAACAAAAGAAAAGCAAAGGTTGTTAAGGTTGCCATATGCGTTTTTCATTTAGTACAACGCAATAATTTGCGGTAGAAGGATCACGAATTGTTTTAGCATATCACAAACAATTCCGCTCTAAGTCATACAACGTTCATAACATGTTTAACATTAGCTTTGTAAGTGAAATTTAATGTAATTAACGTGGATTGCTGCATATCAACTTGCTTGGGAAATATTTAGCCGGCAAAATTAAATTTTTACTGTACAAACCATACGTGCCGCGCTAACGGCACTGCATTCATGCGAAATTCTAACTCGTAATTGGATCAAAGTGGCGAAATATGCAACCTGTGTTATGATAAAAGTTACATCATACAACGGCATAAAGTCCGTGGTAAGCGAAATTGTTAATTTTGCAGCTTAAAACGAAATATATTTGAAAATATTGAAGGTTTTATAAATACACGCATAAAAATGAATCTACTCGTCAGGATTTATTTTTTTTGGTAGGCGAGAAACACGACAGGTTTAAATAACACCATAAGATGTGAAAAGCAAAAACGTTACCTTTGAAACGGTGTGTATTTTTTTTTCGCCTCAAAAAACAAATATCACGTAAAAATGATACCCACGAGCAAAATAACAATTCCCCGCGCATCGTGAGGAAAATGTCACTTGGCACCACGTGTTGCGTGATCCTTTTAATAACAATCAAAATTTATTTAATAAATAAAATAAACAAAATTAAATTTCGATGTTTTGACGAAGATTTACACTTATTCTAACTGTCGTAATTTAATGTCGGTTACTCTTAGTACCATTGTAATTTAAGATAGATGCCCTTTAGTGTTTCACTTTGTTTTTTTTTTCCTTTTCAGACTTATCGGGCCTGCCAATTCACGGTGTTGTGATAAAATCTGGCGAGAACAAGACCATACCCTGTCCAGGAGTAAACGAGCATTCGCTTATATTGGAGCTGGAATGGTTCTGTCTAACAAATCAAGTGGCTCTTCTAGAGTTTATGCGCGATATTACCACGGTGTGGGTCCACCAGCAGCGTATTTCATTACAAGTCGACTCCTTTGGGCTTAGATTTCAGCCGGTTCTGGCGCAAGATAGCGGCGACTACATCTGCTTGGTCAACAATCGACCAAGACCACACGGCATTGTTCGCATGATAGTCCAAGGTTATAATTAAATTAGTTCTATTTATCTCTAAGATAGTTACACAAATAGAAGAAAAAAAACCGTTACTTCATCATGATATCGACCGATTCGTATACATGAAATGTAAAATTTCAATTCCTCCCTAAAAACCTATTAATATTTCCCACTTTTCCCGCCATTTTACTTGTAATATTCGGCATTAAAAGACTTGAGGTTGATCTTCATTCCTTCCACATAATTGACTTTAGATTATTATCTTTTTACCAAAAAATTTGAATGTCTCTCGCAAGAGTGTCCGCGAGAAATAATTGAATTTCTTAAATAACAGTCGAATCCAGCTTTAAATCCATTCCAATCCGTCAACAGTCGATACACAAGAGAGCCATTCTAAATTATTACCGAATATTCAATTAATGTTTCAGTATCAAACGGGATGTCCTACCCTTTGTGATGGAGTTTCGCGAAAACGACCGCATTCAAAAGGAAATTTAAATGTGATATTCTAGTCAATTTTAATTGAGACATTACTCAAGAATCAATACTTTACATTCTTTAAAATACGGCGAACGTCCTGTAACGGTGTGCTTTCCTCTTTTGTTTTGTACATACCTTCAAGAAAGCACTTCTGAAATTTAAACTCTGTTAATTACGTACTGCACGGATATTTTTGATCTTCATTAACAAAGTTACAGCTACTGTAAACAATTTTCAAGAGGAGGGAAGGAAATATCATTGTTAGGTATAAATTTAACAAGGTATCAATTAAAACTCAAATTAGCTTCTTAAAAGTGCCAGTGATTTGTTTTAATTGGCCTTTTAGCTATCTATATAATCTGACTTGTGGGGTGATTATTACACAGATCACTTAAAATAGACGTGTCACTCAATATTTATTTTTGCACTTGTTCTGAATTACTACATTGCTTTATTTATTTATATTATCATAACAAAAATACTAAAAATTGTGACGCTGAGAATACCGAACACTTTAGAATATAGCAACGACTAGCGCTATAAACATTGGGATTTTCGGACAGTGTGAATAATTTGGGACGAATTATTTATTTACATCTGGCAGCATTGTCACTTATGTAAGACAGTCAAAAAATAAACTTCCACTAGTTTAAACAAATACCGTGTTTTTAATAAACGTTGATTTGGCACCAGAAATCCACATATGTCATTTTGCAAATTATTTAATTAAGTGCAAGTATGTTTGATGCACGTAGCCATAATTTTTGGATGTATGTGTGTTGTTTTGTTACTAAAAATTATTTCTTTAATGTAAAATACTAGTAATTTAAATTATTTTGAGGACATTTTGCGACAATGCCTATCGCAAGTATTTCGGGATATCCATTCGATGTAATTATAATAAACCAAATTTTGAACCAACTCTTGAACGACTATAAGCCAACAAATATCTTTAGGCAAACTGCAGGTAATTATCAAGTATGTACATGAGAGTGTCGATTGTAGTGAACGTAGAAAAAGTCCATCGGTCCCAAATACAGCCAATACGCTGCGAATACATTTCTTCTAGCAACCAGATATATACAGACATCCATTCGACAAATATGATTTAAGATCGTTCAAAATTATATTAGCACTTTATCTGAGAATCTCAACAATTATTACAACATAACGAAATCATTTAAAAGAAATCTTAAAAACTGTCTCAAAAATCCCTATGTTACGGCACACATTTCGCCTTACGCGGTTATCAGTAGAAAAAATTATAAAACATCTGAATTTGTAGTTCAAACTCAAGCTTCAGTTCCCACTTACAATACGCAGAATCTTTTCTTTCAAATGGTAGCAATGATATTATTTAATTATTTATTTATTTCCTTGAATGAATTACTAATGAAGAAATATTTTATATAAACAAACATATTTTTAATTATGTAACGCTCGTCAATCTTTTTCTAACCGTTATTTCTTTCGCACCTAATCTGATAGACGCTTGAGAAATTACATTCACACAGTTAACATTCTGTATTATTACCTAATAGATTACCATCAGCTTTTAACATGAATTTTATGTATTTATACTAGGCAAACTATATCACCACCTAAGTCATAAGAAATATACTACCTGCATAATAATTGTTTTGAAAGCCCATATTTCAGTTTTTCTTTTTTTTAAGATCCGATAAGATCTTAACCCTTTGGCGTAGCTATTTTTACGGCGGAGGTCATTGCAGTTAAATTAAATATATGACCGGTGTAGGTGACGTTAGCATGAAGAAATGCCATGCTAGTAGGAATTCTCTCGCTCTCATACACTCAGCTCTTATTGTCGCAAAACGAATTCGCTAGATCAAACTTAAATGTAATACTAGAATATCTGCGATTGTAATATGCATCTATTTCATATGATTAGCGGAACTCATACATATTCCATTGAAATTTGGAGCGCGAGAAGATTTCAATCAATGCTAGATTCATGGCAACCGATATAAACTGTTATTTTTCACCGAGTATTCAAGAAATTGGATATTGTCCACGTAATTCAATTTCCTTCTATGGATGTGTACACCGAGAAAAAAAGATTTTATTCAATAAAAAATGTACTATAATGCATTTTAAAGTTCCTATGGGGCAATCACATTTAAGATTTTTTTACTTTGAGGACGTTGGAAGGCGCAAAAGCTGCCCCCCTAGTGGCCCTCTGAACCGCCTCTTTGTACCCCGGAAACATCACTTGGATATTCACTGAGGGGCACTAGGCTGTCTTTTCTTCTTAGTCGTTATATCCCCATACATACTTTTGTAATAAGGTTTTGTTAACTTTCTTTAACACGTGTACTAGACGCCAGAATGGTGTTAATAAACACATGATAATACAGGTCATTATAACGTATAATACTAAAAATTATCCTCGTACATTATCTCCTGGAGTGCGGTGGGGATAAAATCTTGCTGTGAGTTAATAAATTCATCAAATATCTCCAATCTATAACAGTAAATATATCATTTTATACGCAATTACTTGGTCCACTAAGTAGTCATACCACCCAAATCAATTTTTTCTTAGTGTATACAAACAAAAATCCCTAATAAATCCACGCAAGGTGGAGCACCTTTAAATCGACGAAAAGTCGGTTTACACGTTTTTCGAAAGATCTAGTATAATAATAGAGTATAAATTATTTATAGGAATTTCTATATTATGAGGAAGTAGCTCCAGGCCTATATAAAATGAATGTGCGAATTGTCAAAGGAAGAAATCACCAGCTTGTCGACGAAGTAACGTATGTCTTTAGTACGTTCGATTTGCTTATCGCCCTATACATATTTAAGTTTTTTACACCATCCACGTAATTGGTGTAATTCATTGTATACACTAACAGAAAGTTTGATCTATTTGTTCGCTGCCATCGCCTCAAAGAGTTAGCAATTGAGCATACGATTTCTTGGATTTTTATGAGATGTCAGCGACATAAATATTTCAAATTTTCGAAAAAGATAGCCTTAGTTTTCTAGTTTTTTTTCTGCTTTTCCTATTCCAGATTACTTGGACACTCTATTATCAATGGAGAATATCGATATGTACTAAAAAAGAAAAGAAAACATGGTGTCTATGTTGTTCAAACCCCCCTCACACGTGAAAAGTTCATCATCCATTTGCAAAAGAAAGGAGCCTTTCACCTACTCTGTGAACTAACTAGTTTATAAAACTGTCTTACGCTCACCTTCCAACTTGTGCAAAGTTTTGATAAATTTAGAGGAAAAACTGAACGCGCGTATCATACCGAGAGAACAGCCAAAGTTCTACCCGTAGAGTTTTGGCGAAATGACTCGGAAACTCCCTTTCTCTCTCTTTCCATTCGTGTGCGTCACGCTGACTAAGGAAATTATAAATTTTTAATAAAAACTCCCACTCATTTCTTACATATTAAAAGCGAATAATTAAAAACTATAAAATGACGAACTCACTTAATTTAATAATCCCATAGAGATGAAGGGAATCCGTCAACGAAGCAATCCCAAGCATTGGGATAACCGGAAAAAATGACACTCGCCTACTCGATCGACAATAGAAGGTTCATTTAAACTTAATGGCAAACAATATAATGTTTAAGTTTGATCGTCCCGTAAGCAGTTTTCGCTTAGCTAATAATTAAGACACTTTATCGAACATAATATACGGTATGCTAGATTAAAGTAACGTCACCTAATGACTAGCAGTAATGATCAGTATAGCGGCATTTGCTTGCGTTGCTGGAGCCGTGGTCACCCTTGGCAAAAATGGTGCAGGCAGTACTGCACTATGGGACTTTGAGTTAACATTATCATTCAGACATAATGTGATGTATCCCTCACAAATATATTTTTTTTTTAATAACGCATTTATATCGCAACAGTTGGAGTGTCGTTTCCTGCATTGCTTTGTTGGCTTTACTTCATTGCGTTAGATTCGTGGGTAATCAGTTGACAATACTTCTACGATTCTCGTACACTGTAGAAGTATAAAATAATAGAGCGAACGAAAAAGGCTTTTCCATTATCATTGGCAGCATTATTACATCTAACTCACATACAGTGCGCAGGCAAAAGACTTTTGTCGATGGCTAGACGATTGTGACTGCGTTAAACCATAATAAAATGGAGGCGCTAGGTCCATTTAATTGTGGTCATATAACGGCTTTTTTAAATATCTTTTAGACAATCATAATTAAATGGACCCTAGCGCCTCCATTTAATTATGGTTGCCAGAAAGATACTTAAAAAGGTGCACAATAAACATTTATTCAATTATAAAGATCAGATATATATTATATTACTAATCATATGCGCATGAACGTATGTGTATTAAATTTATTAATGTGCACACGATGCTAATATAATCATCGGGAAGAATTTGCTTGTGCAGTCGTAATTTCTTAAGACCGGTATTTATTTGAGCCGTTGTTACACCGGTGTTGTTAGTAAAATTCAAAAGTCAT
The DNA here is from genome assembly GCA_004143645.1 of Protaetia brevitarsis. Classification (NCBI taxonomy): domain Eukaryota; kingdom Metazoa; phylum Arthropoda; class Insecta; order Coleoptera; family Scarabaeidae; genus Protaetia; species Protaetia brevitarsis. The sequence continues at coordinate 1,553,223 of RXPK01000020.1, forward strand.
ATAATAATTTTCAATTCGTCCTCAAACTAAATGTTGTGCTTATCACACCAAACTGCCTAACAAATCAATTTTGAGCCAAAACATATATATTTGATGTGATTTTGTATCTGTAGATTAAGGGAACAACATACTAGATATTTCGAACAAAAATACTTATTCCACTACATTAGCCACAAACCCGAGAGGACCATAAATTAAACAAATATAACGTCAAGCTTAAAATAAGATTTAGAATAACGGCTACATTCTGATTAATTCAGTTGTATTAATTTCGAGATATCCTCCTCTAAGGAGCCAACGCTTCGGCGCTCGGGAACGTTTGATATATTTCCAGCCATTAAATTCCGCAGCAGCTGGGGAAACTAAAGTTGAGTGACCACGTTATGCCTCAAGCGTCTGATCTAATTGAAAGCGCAACCTTTTCTTTTGGGGGGGTTTGGAAATTTACCAAAACATAACTCAACTGGGCTGAAATATGCACAGTTCGCTTAATCTCATCGATTTTCGCTTAAACGTCTAACACATACCGTTGTGATTGAGTTATCAGTTAACTGCGTCACGTGCGGGTAATTATTTAACGCTAAACTGGCAATCTGTACATTCTGAAATTAAATAACCCGGAACGTCTTCGGGGATATTAATGAGATAAAGTCAAGACCGTATGATTGGCAGTGGTAATCAAAATCATTAGTAAGCGAAAACCTATCAATTACGGATGCTCAAGATAGAATTCCTGTAGGATAAGTCTGGGAATCGAATCGTAAAGGGTTGAGGTAACATTACGTAAATGTATCAAATAACGTCTGCTTCGCTGAAGTGACCTCTCGGGCAAATTATACAGTGTACGTTAAAATTACGGAATGAAGTTCTGCAAATTTTTCAAGAAACTAGTTTGAGAAAAATGTTGGGACAGGTGAACTTGTAATTTAGCACCTTTTAGACATAAAATTGTTCTTTCGAAGTGGTGACGTCATGTCTGTTTCTTCAATACCGCGCCAATAGTTTCGTAACAATAATTGAAAGGACTTTGTATTATTATCTGAAGTGAGCAGCTTTTAGACCATAAAGCTTAAAACATTAAAGGCGAGGGTTGCACAATTGTGGGCTCTTGTTGCTGCATCTAGATGAGAATCCAATAACGCAGTCAAGTATCAGTAAATTTTTGGATTATTAAAATAAAGATGTTATATATTTAGAGTAGGGAATTTAGTGTAGTTGGTAGTACGTAAAAAGAGGAGTTTAGTTTTAAGACAAGCATGGCGGGTCAATGTGAGAAAGTGTAAACCGTGTGTAAACCAAAGAACAATAAATACAAATTCTGCTGAAGCGTTGTCTTTGTATTACTGGCCCTAAGAAGTAGAACACATACGAAACAAAAGAGTTAAATGTTCTATGTATTCATGGTAGAAAAAGCATTATCCATACTCCATATCGACTCGTCAAGCGGTAGATTTTCAATATACATAGTTCCATTCTCATAACTTTCAACATATAAATCGTTAAAGAAATCTGATTCCGTAATTTTTACGTTCACTTTATAATCTATACGGCAAGTGTATGTGTCAACATCTATACAACCCTCTTAAGGCGCCGTATGTAACGATTCCTCTTTTAAGCGACACTTTTAACATTTTTTTTTTTTACTATATACTTAAATTTTTGGGGAACGGAGAATGCCATCCGAGGCACGCGAAAAATATCTGGGATAATTGGCTGCGCTGCTCAAAAGTAAACAAAACAAAAAGGTGACTGACGCAACTCGAAATTGCCCCTAAATGAAACATGAGGATACATTTCAGGCATTCTGGATGATTTAGGCAACGGATATCGAAATTGACAAAGCAGAAAACGAAATATCCCCTGTGAATGAAATTGTCGGGATACAGGATTAACGTTTTTTTTAAATTTTCTTTCACACTAACTCCATAAGTTGCAATATATTGAAGAAACGCATTCCATATGTAAAATTCTCTAAGAAAATATACGAACAAATAACAAATATATCAATTTCTGTCTTATACAATATGGTTCAAAGTAAAAAGGTGTTAATCTACAAACCAGGTTCAATTGCCATAGTTGTCTAATTGCAGATAATATTAGTAAAAAATATATTTTTAAAACGGAGCATCTTATGTATCATCAAAAAATATGCAATGTAATGTCTAATTCCATTCAAGAAATATACATCCTACTCAAAAAATGTCAAATAAATAAACTAAATAAAATATGTAAATAATAATATCAAATCTAACTAAATAAAAAAAATACATTGTGTCTAACACACAATGTACAAACGAATAGTTCTAATCCATATTTAAATGGAAAACATGCTTTATTTCCCATTTCAAAATTGTAGCATCATCATTGAAAGGAACTGCATAGCTCGTAATCATGATCAAAAGCAAAATTCCATATCCAATTAATTACGACGACTCAATCATTTTGGTATGATTGCATACTTCTGTCGGTAGAACAAAAAATTGCCCCGGACATTAATGTTTCTCCATGTTATTTAAAACAGGTCACCCGCATTTACATCTCGGCCTTGTCTTCCAGTTGCGAGTGTCATTTCCAGTGTACTAAATCTGATACTTGGGCAGTTAGTGATTTTTATACAAAAAATATATATTGTTTAAATCTCAAAGTTTCGGTTATTTAACATTTTTTGATTAGAATGCGTATAACTTTTTCTTTCAACCAGTTGCATGTTTCCTGGATTGGATAATATACAACATGTGAATTTTTCATCGTTTTGAATTAAAGCGATTGCACACTAGGTGGCGCAGATATATAAATAAGAAAAACGCATGTAAATATATTATTTCCCGTGTAGTTAAGCGATATAATGATCGAATGGGACACGCAAACTATTAAAGGACACACTCAGTAGTCAACCAACGGGTGTTACTATAATCGATTGGACTTGCATTGCACGCATGAGGTCCTTGCGCTTGCCGGGACAACCGGAAGGACCTCACACGTGTCGGAATCGTACTTAAACAGACCGTCCATGCGGAATGGACTCCTGTCCTCCTGTGTGTTGTTAACTTTGTCGAACCTTAACACTTCAGTTGATGTCGTCATCATTTAAAGATGATGATAATAAAACGGGAACCGGGGGAAGGGGGTAGAGGTGTGCGGATCAAATGTTGGTTCGTGCACTAATAAACGTTCGCTGAATCCGGGAGGAGAGCATATCTACACCATCTTGAAACTCAAAGGATAGATTCTTTGATAACGAGCGGACGAATATGCTTTATCGAGCACAAATATGCGAATTAAGCTGTCGGATCAGTCTCTCGATGTACCATTTAACTTGAGAGGTGATCAATCAATACGAAGGCGATAGTAATCAGGGCTACCACTAGCTTAATTCGGGAAAATCGCGTATTTTTTTTTTCTATTCTATTCTATTTGTGTACTATCTATAAACGTTTCGTAGATAAATAGTCATATATTTACTTTTTTTATTATTATTGCAGATGTGCCAGATCCACCTGGCAGACCTCTCATCATGAGTTTCACATCTCGATCTGTTAATCTGTCCTGGGCACCCTCACAAGATACTCATCACAGCGCCATAACCCATTACATCATCCACGTTAGGTAAGTAGAAGAAAGTACCTTTCGAATTTTATTGGAACAACTTAAAATCAGATGAAGAAAATTTTGACGCCAAGTACAGGGCGATTTATTAGCTCACCGATAAACTTTGTCATATGAAAGCTCGTGTATAAAAAAAAAACAAATAATTGGCATAGCGCAAGAGAATGACTGCACAACCTTACCTTACCCATCTAGTGTTAAGAAAACAAGATTAAATAACTAAAATGAAGCTATTTCTTCAAAACACTTACTTATCTTACAAAACGTTTATAATGTTCTCATTCCTCATGGGTGTATTTGTATAAAAATTGACGTTTTAATGACAATTCCTTACCTCGTATGTCTCTGTTTTACGTCACTACACCTCTTAAGGATAAAATTTAGTATATGTGCCGTATTAACTGGACACTCTAAGGGCGTGTAGCTGGAAGTTGAGGACAGTTGTACCAATACCAACAAGAAATCTCAAAGTGTGGACCATTCGATTGAATATGAAAGATAGAAAAACAAAAGATTAATGGACAAAAGTTACTATGACAACCACACCAAAGCCAAGGAAGAGTTTCAACCAAACGAAAATGTAGTAGTCAGAACAGATAAGACCAGGGAATCGGGTAAAATACTAGAAAAAAGATAAAGATAAACCACGATCTTATTGGGTTGACAACAAAAACGGAAACACAGTAAGACGATATAGTTACCATTTAAGGAAATCTCTGATTGAACACAGAAAATCAGGCAACATACAAGAGAAAGAGAACGGAACTAGAGATATTGAGAATAGTGCAGACTTAACAGCCAGGAGAGAAAAGCTAGACAAGGGAAAGGAAACTGAGGAAAATATTGAACGGGCAAAACTAACTGTTTCAAAACATAAGAAATTTAATGACTTCGTTTTGTATTAGAAAGGGGAGATGTTGTAATAGTCATTTTGACAGATAGTTATAGTTTAGTATTGCAGATTGTTACTTGAGTTGTAAACTATAAAATATTATTCTTGACTGTTATTGATCAATTCAATAAAAAGTTACAACACATACACTGTTGAAAATATTACGGTGTTGGCGTTAATTTTGCGCTAATCAAATATTTTAGTGTTGATTTTTACAAACTTTGCCAGACGAATTGACTATATGTGTTTTAGTAGAACAGAAATTACTAGAATTTGGTGTGAACTCTTTGTTCAGATATGAGGATTTACTATTTTCTCTAGACATTCAGAAGCATCAACCAATCAGAATTTTTCCCTCGAATAGAAATATAGAAACCCCACCTAATCTAATACGGTATTGCATTATACGCACCACCTGCATTGCACGTGTATCTGTTTTCGAGTTTGTTTCTGCGTATTAACATATCCAAACAAACCACCAAATGTGACTGACCTGCAAAGTGTAACCTTGTGTGATTAAACGTTAATTCCAGTGGGCATAAAAAAATTCAACATCTTAAAGATGTATTGGGAACAACTATTTACGTAATTAGTTCAGATTTGAATCAAATAGCATAAACATTCACTTAATTTTATAATGGTTCTCAAAAAATCATTTTAAAATTAGTACGTGTAGTTGAAACCAAAACTTTTGAATGTGTGATTCTGTATATTTATAATTGAGAAAACGTCTTAAAGAGAGATTATTATAGCACTAAGAAATAGGAGTTGCATATTAAAAAGACGCTCTGTTTAGAAAATGGTGTTAAAACACCCAATAGATCCCATTAATTTAGTTAAACAGCTAGTAAATTTGTCTAGTCTAGATCAAATAAAATGTGACTAGAAGTATTTTTAATTCCACGTGTCAGTTGACAAAATAACCCTTAGCAATAGACAATACTTGACTATCTTTGTTCGTCAAATTTAAACTTCTATAGTTCTCGACAAAATAACACGAAAAGAGTGTGGACCTCTCCTGACTATTAAATTAGTCAAAAAAGTGTTAAAATTTTCAACAGTGTATGCCTCTGTTTTACGTTACTACACCTCTTAAGGATAAAATTTAGTATATATGCCGTATTAACTGAACACCCTAAGGGCGTGTAGCTGGAAGTTGAGGACAGTTGTACCAATACCAACAAGACTGCTGAAATCTCAAAGTGTGGACCATTCGATTGAATACGAAAGATAGAAAAATAAAAGATTAATGGACAAAACTTACTATGACAACCATACCAAAGCCAAGGAAGAGTTTAAATCAAACGAAAATGTAGTAGTCAGAACAGATAAGACCAGGGAATCAGGTAAAATAATAGAAAAAAGATAAAGATAAACCACGATCTTATTGGGTTGAGAACAAAAACGGAAATACAGTAAGACGAAATAGTTACCATTTAAGGAAATCTCTGATTGAACACAGAAAATCAGGCAGCATACAAAAGGAAGAGAACGGAACTAAAGATATTGAGAATAGTGCACATTTAGCAGCCAGGAGAGAAAAGCTAGACAAGGGGAAAGGAAACAGGAAAATATTGAACAGGTAAAACTAACTGTTTCAAAACATAAGAAATTTAATGACTTCGTTTTGTATTAGAAAGGGGAGATGTTGTAATAGTAATTTTGACAGATAGTTATAGTTTAGTATTGCAGATTGTTACTTGAGTTGTAAACTATAAAATATTATTCTTGACTGTTAATGATCAATTCAATAAAAAGTTACAACACATACACTGTTGAAAATATTACGGTGTTGGCGTTAATTTTGCGCTAGTCAAATATTTTAGTGTTGATTTTTACAAACTTTGCCAGACGAATTGACTACATGTGTTTAGTAGAACAGAAATTACTAGAATTTGGTGTGAACTCTTTGTTCAGATATGAGGATTTACTATTTTCTCTAGACATTCAGAAGCATCAACCAATCAGAATTTTTCCCTCGAATAGAAATATAGAAACCCCACCTAATCTAATACGGTATTGCATTATACGCACCACCTGCATTGCACGTGTATCTGTTTTCGAGTTTGTTTCTGCGTATTAACATATCCAAACAAACCACCAAATGTGACTGACTTGCAAAGTGTAACCTCGTGTTATTAAACGTTAATTCCAGTGGGCATAAAAAATTTCAACATCTTAAAGATGTATTGGGAACAACTATTTACGTAATTAGTTCAGATTTGAATCAAATAGCATAAACATTCACTTAATTTTATAATGGTTCTCAAAAAATCATTTTAAAATTAGTACGTGTAGTTGAAACCAAAACTTTTGAATGAGTGGTTCTGTATATTTATAATTGAGAAAACGTCTTAAAGAGAGATTATTATAGCACTAAGAAATAGGAGTTGCATATTAAAAAGACGTTGTGTTTAGAAAACGGTGTTAAATCATCCAATAGATCGCATTCATTTAGCTAAACAGCTAGTAAATTTGTTTAGACTAGATCAAATAAAATGTGACTAGAAGTATATCGTAATTCCACGTGTTAGTTGGACAACATAACCCCTTAGCAATAGACAATACTTGACTATCTTTGTTCGTCAAATTTAAACTTCTATAGTTCTCGACAAAATAACACGAAAACAGTGTGGACCTCTCCTGACTATTAAATTAGTCAAAAAAGTGTTAAAATTTTCAACAGTGTACAACAGTTGCCCAGGCATTATTGTAAAATAAAAAAATAAAATGCCTAGAAACCAAACCCTGTAATATTATTAAGGTAGTGGAAAATAACGTTTTGGCATTTCATGAAAAGTTTAACCAAATATGATTGTGTTGCTCTCCGCGTCTCCCACAATAAATTATTCTTGCATTTAACAATAGATAAATGGTAAAATACTCTTACGCAGGTACGAAACAATTACTGCAACGTTTAAAAGTATATTCACCATCAGACAGCGTATCCGTAGTCAAATCACATTTAATTAACTACAGCTTTTTGCATGACGTACTACTACGTCTTATACATCGTATGCGAATATATATCTCGTAAAAGAATCAACTTAAACAGGTCTTCCCTATTTCCTTGAAACTAGAAGGAACATGCCCGGCTCTGTGCCGCTTTAAATATTTCACAAAGTAATTAACTTTTTCAATGTTGCGAGCGCTTAACGGAATGCGCTTTCCTTTCTGCCATCGTCAGCGGAAAAATTCTGTTTACAAACAAGACACGCGGACGCCCGAATAAAAATATGAAAAGAGACGGCCGTATAACAAGATAGATATACGTGATGTATTCAGAAGGAAACCGTAGCGTAATTGGGATCGCATAATTGGAAAAGTGCGGAAAAAGCTCATTGGCTGGCGAGAATCTTCGGCAACAGAAATAAGTAAATACCGAAACTATTTAATATTACTTAAGTCAAATTAAACGTCCACGTAAATTCGCGCGCCAACTCGAGTATTCAAATTGGATACGATATCGGCAAAAATGGGTTCTTCGCCCTTCTACGCGTACGTATATTTGTTTTGTGCTCGCGATTCCTCACGTAATCTCAGTTTTAAACACAATTTATTACGGGATACGCGTTATGACAAAAGGTTTTTTTTTTGCCAGTTGTGACCTAGTAAAGTCGGGGTATGTGTGAAACAAGCAAATAAATGTCAAGAGAACGATGTGTTCCGAATTTAAAATATAGTTATAGGCTACATTTGAAGGTTCTGTTTTTATGGGCGTAGTATTGGCGGCACACACTCTGTATGTAAATATTACTCTTGAACTAGCCCTAATGCTTACACGTTTATCGTATTTTATCTCGAAGAAATGTTAACGCGAAACGGCATTCATGACAAACAAATATTCCTCCAACCGATCAAATTACTTTCTAAGCGTACCGGGCTATCCTGTTGTTGTTTTTCATAAAAAAAAAAAAAAAAAAAATCGAGTACAATGGTTGGATCTCCTTTATAAAATTAGTCAATTAAAATTGAATTGAAGTGTTCTTTATTCCACACATTACTCCTGTGAAAAAAAACTAGACACGTTTCCTTGCAATGATGATTCCTAATTTATTAATAACTATATAAGATTATAATGCGTAAAAACACATTAGCTCTGTGATGTCCATTCGTACATACTCCTGTGGTCTGGCACCCCGGATTTCGAAAATTCAAATTTGTATTTTTATTCATTCCAAATTATCTTTATCAATGTCGCGAAAGAGTTTCCTCAGTTTTAATATTTTATTTTGAAAAGATTTTGTTAATTGATTTGATTGTTGAATTTATTTTAATTGTACAGTTGTTGATTATTTAATTATTTAGTTGTATATTGTGCGTTCACCAGTATTGTATATTGTTTAATGTAACATTCTAGAATTTTCTTTGCGAGTGCACGCAGGAAATTTTATATATATATATTGTAAGTACAGTTAAATTTTATTTTCTTTGCTGCCTTTTTGTAAGTTCATTTGATTTTAAAAAAATGTTGTTCGTTTAATTTGAAGTTCATCATCCTTCAAGGAACTCTTTAAATAATAATGGTTATTGTAATTTTTGTGTACGCAAGTTAGTTATAAGATCTGTTATTATAATTGTTCTAGAAGGTATTGTTTTTTTTAGTTTAAAGAGTTTATTTTCCGTTTTATGAGTTTTCTGATTTGATCTTAATAGTTAATCACCTCGGTTTAGGTGAAAAGAAGCATTGTGCTTGTGTTTAAATTTCAATTTTTATATACTTGTTTTGTCCACGTTTAAATTAATTTAGGTTGTTTTAAATTTTGAGACGACGTGGATTTTTTGTGAAATAGGATTTTCTTCTAGAACAAATTTACCTCTTTGCTTTGTTAAAGAATTTGATTGTCCTTTAGTAAATTGTAGATTCATGCAAGTTTTGATTTTGGCCAGGACTCTCAGTCCAAGGTTTGATTTTTCTTGTGTTAATTATAATTAAATGTTTTTTCTTTTTTTTATAAAATAAATTTAATGATTGTTAACGTCAGTCAAAGTTTCTATTCTTTTATTTTTGATTCAACCTTTTCAATTTTTGAAGTTTTTAAAGAAAGTCAAATTTTCAAACGCCCACATTTTATTTTTCATGATTAGTTCAATTGTGAAAATAACCTTGAGATTATTAGTACTTTTGCGCCCTTCTAAATTTTTATCCTTTGAGCTAGCTAAATTATTTTTTTCATTTTTTTATTAATTCATTTTGCATTTATGCTGGTACCATCAGTACACAGCAATACATACAACGAATGAAATAAAGGTCTAACATTGAAATTACTAAAACTATTTACCAAAATAGTTAAATATTGATCAGCGAATTTAAATAGCTGGGTGGGCTTTAATTAAAGACGCGGACGGTATTTGAAGTAACAGAAAGAAGAATTTCAAGCGTACAAACAGAATATTCACAATACCTTTTGTCCTTTATATCGAACTCTTGCATATAGCAGTATTTACAAATTGAAATCAATATACCAGTAACTAGCTACTGCAGGTAAGTCAAACGGAGGGGGAACTATGTTAAACATTTAAAGCTAATTATTAAAAATCTATATGTATAACCGTTGCAACATTGAAAAATCAATAAATGGTATTCGAACCATTATAAAATTGATTCCCGCAGACCAAAACAGACGGATTTTTTCGGGTAGTAAATAACGAGAGAGTTCGTTCGTGTTTACGATTATTTCAAATAGAACATAAATCAATCACTTGCCCGCACAGATAATTGACGTAATATACGTCACATGGGTATACAAAGCATGTACAGCTTACCTAATAAATATGTTTCTTATGCCCTCTTTGACGAAAGTATTAATGGAGACAAACGATTCTACCTTCCTATCAAAATTTCAAAGACCGTAGTAAGACCGGATAAGTATAGTAAAAAATATAGCTGAAGTCTAGGGCTTATAAAGCATCATTTAAAAAAATATCAACGTTTCGCTGAATGTGATTAAAAGCATTAATATGGTAACCTTTTCTTGATAATCGCGATTTTAATTCAACCAGCTAGGAATATTTTAATGTGAATCGACAAAGTAGATTATTTCAATTACTGGGTTGCATTTCCGCGCTACGAAAAACGTTAAAATAATAACACTCACGCGAATCAAGATGATAATGGAAAGAAGACTCACCGTCAGGAAACTGTAACAAAATAAAGATAATTTAGTATCGAGCGTTAAAGCGTTTCAAAATAAATTTGTACATACCAAAAATTTTTCATCTGCATGGCCCCATCCTCCATACAAAAAAGGAACTCGACGACGCCACTGCACTAGACACAACACTCGGGGTTTATTCTGCAAGGACAAAAAAAAATTGTACTACATGATCTATTTAAATAGGAGAAGAAAACTTGGAAGCAGATCATGAAAAAAGAATATCTTACCGCGCACTGGGATTATCCCAAGCCCCAGCCGTGTGTCCCTCATAAGGTTATGGTTAATGCCCGTGGAACTTCTGCAAAATAATAACATCGTAATTAGTGAAATTCTGCAAATTCCTTATAAAAATAAATTATTAACCATGGGAAATAACGATAAAGTAACTTAATGATTCACTAATTTATGATGGTAGTAAGTAACGAGGTATCAAAATGAAATAGATGGCAATAATAATTAAACAAAGAACACTTACCGTGAATTTGAAGTCCTTAGGCTTCCCCAATGTTCCTTACAAGCGGCTGAAAATCCACGCAACTACTTTTTATCGAATTACAACGAAAAACGGTTTTAAAATCGCGCACTACCCGACACTCTGGAAATAAAGAGGGAAAAGTCAATAGTATAAATATTGAGACAAAATGGGATTAATTTTAGTAACTTACCCCGCACTGAAAGTCCTTTCGCCCGACTCCTAGCTGCAAAGAAGGCAATTTTGAACCACACGTGGTTAACTTAAACAAACAAACAAGAAAGGCGATGTAAATAAATTAAATTCAGTAAAACTCATTTATTAAGATCAACAAAATAGATAGTTGCAATAAGAACTTCATAATTGGAGCGTGCTGTCTTGCATGGTTCTGAAGTCCGTGATCTCTCGTCGATATTCCAGCAAGTCCTGAAAATACTACTGAGGAAACTAAGATTAGATATCCTTTTGTAATATAATATATAGTAAAAATAAGTATAAAATTTTACTTAAATTACCTTTCCGCTGCACTTTTTCACTTCAAACTTTGTTTGTCACTGAACACTAACACACACAATCCTAGATTGGGCACCAAACAGATAGATTTGCCAATTTGACTCACCGGCTGGATACTGTAAAGAAGCGAAAATTAGATTTTATTACATAATTTTTTTTTGAAATGATAAACGTCTTACCAACAAGTCTTCTCTGCATCACTAAATCCTGGTGACCAAAATCCTCGAATGCCTCGGCACTGCAGTCTTAAGAATCACAGCTCACAGTTATTCGATCACGAAACGGTTATAAAGATCGCGCATTGCTCGACACTCTGAAAAGGAAGAAGAAAAGGTCGATAGTATAAATATCCACACAACAAACTAATAATTTTAATGACATACCCCGCACTGAATGTCCATTCGCCCGACTCCTGGCTGCAAAGAAAGGAAGTTGGACCGCACGTGCTAATCTGAACTACCGATGCTAATAATTACGACGAAAAACGGTTTTAAAATCGCGCACTACCCGACACTCTGGAAATCAAGAGGAAAAAAAATCAATAGTATAAATACTGAGACAAAATGGGATTAATTTTAATAACTTACCCCGCACTGAAAGTCCTTTCGCCCGACTCCTAGCTGCAAAGAAGGCAATTTTGAACCACACGTGGTTAACCTAAACACACAAACCAGGAAGGGATGTAAATAAATTAAACTCAGTAGAACTCATTTATTAAGATCAACAAAATAGATAATTGCAATAAGAACTGGTGCTGTCTTGCATAGTTCTGAAGTCCGTGATCTCTCATCGATATTCCAGCGAAGTCCTGAATATACTGCTGAGGAAACTAAGACTAGATATTCTTTTGTAATATAATATATAGTGAAAATAAGTATAAAATTTTACTTAAATTACCTTTCGGCTGCACTTTTCCACTTCAAACTTTGTTTGTCGCTACACCAACACAAGCAATCCTAAATTGAGCACCAAACAGATAGATTTGCCAATTTGACTCACCGGCTGGATACTGTAAAGAAGCGAAAATTAGAGATTTTATTACATAATTTTTTAGGAATTACTTACTTACCCCACACTGAATGTTCTTTCGCCCCACTCCTGGTTGCAAAGAAGGCAAGTTGGAAGCTGCACATGCTAAAGCTAACTAAACTAATGGCCCAAGGTCGCAATGTAGATTAGAGTAGCGCTGGAACTAACTCATTGAAGATGAACGTTAACTACAATTCATGCGTTTTAGAATTAAAGCGCGCCTTGAGATTAAACAATGGCTAGAGTAAAGTTATTTTACGTAATTCCGAAAAAAAAAAAACAATTAAGTGACTTAAATAATGCTCAATTAAATATTAATTTTAAAAAGCGTGTAATTTAAGCGCAGGAATTTCCGATATGATTTTAACGACCCGCGAAATCCTACCCAAAGTCCCTTCGAATAAGCAAAACAACGACATTACACTATTCGATCATTTAAATCGCGCACTACTCTATATTGGACACACTGTATTTCATTCGATTAAGTAAGAAGCAGTTATAAAACTACTCTAAATAAATTGCAGAGCGGTTATAAAATCGCATAGAATCCGATATTAAAAGCACAACACTTTATTCGATTCAGAAATGGTTATGAAATCGCGCACTACCCGACACTATACTGTATTCTACTATTATAATATATAGCAACAAGATAAATAAGCAATCTTACTTTACTTTTATAGTTCGGCAACAGCTAACTCGTTAATCACCGCATTTAGTAGCATAAGGATACTGCAAAGAAACAGAGGTTAGACACACTAGTTCGAAAGATTTTTCAAAAGGATAAACGTCTTACCAACAAGTCTTCTCTGCATCGTTCAGTCCTGGCAACCAAGATTCTTGAAAGCCTATGCATTACACCGCATTAAGTTATAAGATAACACACTGCCCAATACTCTGTAAACAATATGACCAGGAGCAAGATTAGTAATGTAAATATTAAAACAAAAGAAGACTGATTTTAATTAATGACTTATCCCGCACTGATTCCCTTGTCTCTACGTTGAAAGCAGACCTTGGACCACGATGAAAGACGAACTTAACTGCACACCTCACAAATTACTGTGACCAACCACAAAAGAATATAGCATGAAAGGTGTTCCATCAAGAAACGTGTGACAGTAACTTACGAGATACCAAAGTCCCTTAAGCTTCACCAATATCCTTGTGATCGAGATGGAGTGCTACTGCGGAGGAATTTCCTGTAATTTTAAAATTAGGTCTAAAGTGAAAATCGGTATTACATTAAAATCAGCACTGCTTACTATAGATGAAGTAATCCTACTACTTTGCCAGAATATCTTGTCATGGGTGTCGTCCTCACAAACCGCTGTAAGGAAAAAAAGGCAAAAATTGACGACAAGTGAGACCAACATACTCCTACCAAATCTTACCAAAGAATGTTTATTTACTCTTCCTGGGTCTCAAATGTAGGAAATCAGGGGAAATGCTTCGTGTTGTGGGAACTATGTAGAAAAGGGGAAAAGTGTAAAAATGTAATAATTTATAAGTGGAGAGCGTTGACTTACGGGATACTGAAGTCCTGGATCTGTGATCAATATTCCGAGCAAATGCTAGGGAGTGCTACTAAGAAATTTGCAGTAAAAGCATCTATATATCTACATATACCTACTGTATATTGTAATGAAGAAAAAAAAAAGAATAAATAGACAGTCTTACCTTGCCTTTAGAGTTCTTCAGTGTCTCCTTTCTATATCACCACACTGGATAGCACAACACTCCGCGATTGCAAATTCAAGTCGAGAGATTGCATTAACCGGATCGAATAATTTCCGGAAATTACAACGGCGGGACGGGTAAAAAAGATTAAGTTGACTCACCGGCAGGATACTGTAAAAAAAAAACAGAGATAAGATACTTCAGTCCACAAAGTTTTTCAAAAAGATAAACGTCTATACCAACAAGTCATCTCTGCATCACTCAGTCCTGGCCACCAAGATTCTTGAAAGTCTGGACACTACACTCTCACACGTCAGTTCCACGATGAAGAAACGGTTACGAAATGGCGCACTGCCCGACACTCTGTAAACGATGTTAAGGGTCAGTAATGTAAATACAAGGACAAAATAGCATAGACTTTAATGACGCATCCCGCACTAAGAATCCCCTCGTCTGACTCTGGACTGCAAACCCTGGAGCAGGATTGGAAACAGTAACCAACTGCAGACCTCGCGAATTACTGTGAACAACCACAAGAGGAATCAGCATGAAAAGTATTCTATCAAGAAACGAGTGACAGTAACTTACGTGATACTAAAGTCCCTTAAGCTGCACCAATATCCTTGATCCCGATGCAGTGCTACTGCGGAGGAATTTTCTGTAATTTTAAAATTAGATCTAAAGTGAAAATTCGTGTTACATTAAAATCAGCATTGCTTACTGTGGATGAAGTAATCCTCCTACTTCGCCAGAATATCTTGTCATAGGTGTCGTCCTCACAATCCTCTGTAAGGAAAAAAGGCAAAAATTGGACAAGTGAGACCAACACACTTCCAGCAAATCTTACCAAAGAATATTTATTTACTCCTCCATGGTGTTATAAAATCAGGGAAATGCTTCGGGTTGTGGGAACTATGTAGAAAGGGAGAAAAGTGTAAAAAATGTAATTATTTATAATTGGAGGGCGTTGACTTACGGGAGGCTGAAGTCCTGGATATGTGATCTATATTTCAAGAAAATGCTAGGGTGTACTACCTATGAATTTGCAATAAAAATGGCAACATATCTATTATATACCTAATGTATATATAAAGAAGAAAAAGAGAGAATAAATTAGCAGTCTTACCTTGCTTTTAGAGTTCTTCAGTGCCTCGTTTGTATATCACCACACTGGGTAGCACAAACACTCCGCGATTGTAAATTCAGTCGAAAGATTTGCCAATTAACCGGATTCGCATAATTTCCGGAAATTACAATGGCGGGACGGGTAAAAAAGATTAAGTTGACTCACCGGCAGGATACTGTAAAAAAGAAAAACAGAGATTAGATACTTAAGTCCCAAAAGATTTTCAAAAAGATAAACGTCTTACCAACAAGTCTTCTCTGCATCACTCAGTCCTGGCCACCAAAATTCTTGAGGTCTGGACACTACACTCTCACACGTCAGTTACGTGATGAAGAAACGGTTACGAAATGGCGCACTGCCCGACACTCTGTAAACGATGTTAAGGGTAAGTAATGTAAATACAAGGACAAAATAGCATAGACCTTAATGACTTACCCCGCACTAAGAATCCCCTCCTCTGACTCTGGACTGCAAACCCTGGAGCAGGATAGGAAACAGTAACCAACTGCAGACTTCGCGAATTACTGTGAACAACCACAAAAGGAATTAGCATGAAAAGTATTCTATTACGAAACCTGTGACAGTAACTTACGTGATACTAAAGTCCATTAAGCTGCACCAATATCCTTGATCCCGATGGAGTGCTACTGCGGAGGAATTTTCTGTAATTTTAAAATTAGATCTAAAGTGAAAATTCGAGTTACATTAAAATCAGCATTGCTTACTATAGATGAAGTAATTCTCCTACTTCGCCAGAATATCTTGTTATGGGTGTCGTCCTCACAATCCGCTGTAAGGAAGAAAGACAAAATTTAAACAT
Organism: Protaetia brevitarsis; assembly: GCA_004143645.1. Classification (NCBI taxonomy): domain Eukaryota; kingdom Metazoa; phylum Arthropoda; class Insecta; order Coleoptera; family Scarabaeidae; genus Protaetia; species Protaetia brevitarsis. The sequence continues at coordinate 1,569,519 of RXPK01000020.1, forward strand.
GAGGGACCAACACATTTCCAGCAAATCTTACCAAAGAATATTTATTTTCTTCTCCTTGGTCTTACAGGATTAGGAAATCTGGTTAAGGGAAATTGATATACCGCTCCCTCTGCTTCACGATGTACAACACTTTATTTAATTCAGAAGCGGTAATGAAATCGCGCACTACCAGACACTAATGGCACTACACTTTAATCAATTGCGGAGCGGTTATAAAAACGCGTGGTATTCGATATTGAAGATACAATACTTTATTCGACTCAGAAGCTGGTTTGAAGTCGCGCACTACTCGATACTAAAGCCACTACACTTTAATAGATTGCGAAGCGGTTATAAAATCCCGTAGTCTTCGATATTGAAAATACAACACTTATTCGATTAAAAAGCGGTTATAAAATCGCGCACTACCCGACACTAATGGCACTACGCTTTAATCAATTGCGGAGCGGTTATAAAAACGAGTGGTATTCAATATTGAAGATACAATACTTTATTCGATTCAGAAGCTGTTTTGAAGTCGCGCACTACTCGATACTAAAGCCACTACACTTTAATAGACTGCGAAGCGGTTATAAAATCGCGTGGTAACCGATATTGAAGATACAATACTTTATTCGAGTCAGAAGCAGTTATAAAATCGCGCACTACCCGACACTAATGGCACTACACTTTAATCTATTGCGGAACGGTTATAAAAACGCGTGGTATTCGATATTGAAGATATAATACTTTATTCGATTCAGAAGCTGTTTTGAAGTCGCGCACTACTCGATACTAAAGCCACTACACTTTAATAGACTGCGAAGCGGTTATAAAATCGCGTGGTAACCGATATTGAAGATACAATACTTTATTCGATTCAGAAGCAGTTATAAAATCGCGCACTACCCGACACTAATGGCACTACACTTTAATCTATTGCGGAACGGTTATAAAAACGCGTGGTATTCGATATTGAAGATATAATACTTTATTCGATTCAGAAGCTGTTTTGAAGTCGCGCACTACTCGATACTAAAGCCACTACACTTTAATAGACTGCGAAGCGGTTATAAAATCGCGTGGTAACCGATATTGAAGATACAATACTTTATTCGATTCAGAAGCAGTTATAAAATCGCGCACTACCCGACACTAATGGCACTACACTTTAATCAATTGCGGAGCGGTTATAAAAACGAGTGGTATTCAATATTGAAGATACAATACTTTATTCGATTCAGAAGCTGTTTTGAAGTCGCGCACTACTCGATACTAAAGCCACTACACTTTAATAGACTGCGAAGCGGTTATAAAATCGCGTGGTAACCGATATTGAAGATACAATACTTTATTCGATTCAGAAGCAGTTATAAAATCGCGCACTACCCGACACTAATGGCACTACGCTTTAATCAATTGCGAAGCGGTTATAAAACGAGTGTATTCAATATTGAAGATACAATACTATATTCGATTCAGAGCTGTTTTGAAGTCGCGCACTACTCGATACTAAAGCCACTACACTTTAATAGACTGCGAAGCGGTTATAAAATCGCGTGGTAACCGATATTGAAGATACAATACTTTATTCGATTCAGAAGCAGTTATAAAATCGCGCACTACCCGACACTAATGGCACTACACTTTAATCAATTGCGGAGCGGTTATAAAAACGAGTGGTATTCAATATTGAAGATACAATACTTTATTCGATTCAGAAGCTGTTTTGAAGTCGCGCACTACTCGATACTAAAGCCACTACACTTTAATAGACTGCGAAGCGGTTATAAAATCGCCTGGTAACCGATATTGAAGATACAATACTTTATTCGATTCAGAAGAAGTTATAAAATCGCGCACTACCCGACACTAATGGCACTACACTTTAATCTATTGCGGAACGGTTATAAAACGCGTGGTATTTCGATATTGAGATATAATACTTTATTCGATTCAGAAGCTGTTTTGAAGTCGCGCACTACTCGATACTAAAGCCACTACACTTTAATAGACTGCGAAGAGGTTATAAAATCGCGTGGTAACCGATATTGAAGATACAATACTTTATTCGATTCAGAAGCAGTTATAAAATCGCGCACTACCCGACACTAATGGCACTACACTTTAATCAATTGCGGAGCGGTTATAAAAACGAGTGGTATTCAATATTGAAGATACAATACTTTATTCGATTCAGAAGCTGTTTTGAAGTCGCGCACTACTCGATACTAAAGCCACTACACTTTAATAGACTGCGAAGCGGTTATAAAATCGCCTGGTAACCGATATTGAAGATACAATACTTTATTCGATTCAGAAGAAGTTATAAAATCGCGCACTACCCGACACTAATGGCACTACACTTTAATCTATTGCGGAACGGTTATAAAAACGCGTGGTATTCGATATTGAAGATATAATACTTTATTCGATTCAGAAGCTGTTTTGAAGTCGCGCACTACTCGATACTAAAGCCACTACACTTTAATAGACTGCGAAGCGGTTATAAAATCGCCTGGTAACGATATTGAAGATACAATACTTTATTCGAATTCAGAAGAAGTTAAAAATCGCGCACTACCCGACACTAATGGCACTACACTTAATCTATTGCGGAACGGTTATAAAAACGCGTGGTATTCGATATTGAAGATATAATACTTTATTCGATTCAGAAGCTGTTTTGAAGTCGCGCACTACTCGATACTAAAGCCACTACACTTAATAGACTGCGAAGAGGTTATAAAATCGCGTGGTAACCGATATTGAAGATACAATACTTTATTCGATTCAGAAGCAGTTATAAAATCGCGCACTACCCGACACTAATGGCACTACACTTTAATCTATTGCGGAACGGTTATAAAAACGCGTGGTATTCGATATTGAAGATATAATACTTTATTCGATTCAGAAGCTGTTTTGAAGTCGCGCACTACTCGATACTAAAGCCACTACACTTTAATAGACTGCGAGCGGTTATAAAATCGCGTGGTAACCGATTTGAAGATACAATCTTTATTCGATTCAGAAGCAGTTATAAAATCGCGCACTACCCGACACTAATGGCACTACACTTTAATCTATTGCGGAACGGTTATAAAAACGCGTGGTATTCGATATTGAAGATATAATACTTTATTCGATTCAGAAGCTGTTTTGAAGTCGCGCATTACCCGACACTAATAGCACTACACTTTAATAGATTGCGAAGCGGTTATAAAATCGCGTAGTCTTCGATATTGAAGATACAACACTTTATTCGATTAAAAAGCGGTTATAAAATCGCCCACTACCGGATACTCAGGATACAACATTTTGTTCGATTAAGAAGCTGGAGTATGCTATCGCGGACTTCGCGATACCATACTCCATTCTACCACTATGATGTATAGCTACCAAAAATAAAAATGGCTACGTACCTAATGTATATATAAAGAAGAAAATAAGGAATAGCAAAATAGCATAGACTTTAATAACTTACCCCCGCACTAAGAATCCCCGCGTCTGACTCTGGACTGCAAGCCGTGGACTAGGATGGGAAACAGTAATTAACTGCGTGCCTCGCGAATTACTGTGAACAACCACAAGAGGAATTATCATGGAAAGTATTCTATCAAGAAACGAGTGACAGTTACTTAGGTGATACTAAAGTCCCTTAAACTGCACCAATATCCTTGATCTCGATGGAGTGCTACTGCGGAGGAATTTTCTGTAATTTTAAAATTAGATCTAAAGTGAAAATTCGTGTTACGTTAAAATCAGCATTGCTTACTGTAGATGAAGTAATCCTCCTACTTCGCCAGAATATCTTGTCGTAGGTGTCGTCCTCACAATCCTCTGTAAGGAAAAAAGGCAAAAATTGGACAAGTGAGACCAACACACTTCCAGCAAATCTTACAAAAGAAATATTATTTACTCCTCCATGGTGTTACAAAATCAGGGAAATGCTTCGTGTTGTGGGAACTATGTAGAAAAGGGGAAAAGTGTAAAAAATGTAATTATTTATAATTGGAGGCCGTTGACTTACGGGAGGCTGAAGTCCTGGATATGTGATCTATATTCCAAGAAAATGCTAGGGTGTACTACCAATGAATTTGCAATAAAAATGGCAACATATTTATTATATACCTAACGTATATATAAAGAAGAAAAAGAAAGAATAAATAAACAGTTTACCTTTGCCTTTAGAGTTCTTCAGTGCCTCCTTTGTATAATCACCACACTGGGTAGCACAACACTCCGCGATTGCAAATTCAGTCGAGAGATTTGCCAATTAACCGGATTCGCATAATTTCCGGAAATTACAATGGCGGGACGGGTAAAAAAGATTAAGTTGACTCACCGGCAGGATACTGTAAAAAAAGAAAAACAGAGATTAGATACTTCAGTCCCAAAAGTTTTTCAAAAAGATTAAACGTCTTACCAACAAGTCTTCTCTGCATCACTCATCCTGGCCACCAAAATTCTTGAAGTCTGGACACTACACTCTCACACGTCAGTTACGGCGATAAGAAACGGTTACGAAATTGGCGCACTGCCGACCTCTGTAAACGATGTTAAGGGAAGTATGTAAATACAAGGACAAAATAGCATAGACTTTAATGACTTACCCCGCACTAAGAATCCCCTCCTCTGACTCTGGACTGCAAACCCTGGAGCAGGATTGACAAACAGTGATTAACTGCGTGCCTCGCGAATTACTGTGAACAACCACAAAAGGAATTAGCATAAAAAGAATTCTATTACGAAACCTGTGACAGTAACTTAGGTGATACTAAAGTCCCTTAAGCTGCACCAATATCCATGATCCCGATGGAGTGCTACTGCGGAGGAATTTTCTGTAATTTTAAAATTAGATCTAAAGTGAAAATTCGAGTTGCATTAAAATCAGCATTGCTTACTGTAGATGAAGTAATCCTCCTACTTCGCCAGAATATCTTGTCATGGGTGTCGCCCTCACAATCCGCTGTAAGGAAGAAACACAAAATTTAAACATGAGAGACCAACACACTTCCAGCAAATCTTACCATAGAATATTTATTTCCTTCTCCTTGGTCTTACAGGATTAGGGAAATCTGGTTAAGGGAAATTGATATACCGCTCCCTCTGCTTCACGATGTACAACACTTTACTTAATTCAGAAGCGGTAATGAAATCGCGCACTACCCAACACTAATGGCACTATAATTTAATCGATTGCGGAGAGATTATAAAATCGCGTGGTATTGGATATTGAAGAAACAACACTTTATTCGATAGAAAAGCGGTTATAAAATCGCGCACTACCTGACACTAATGGCACTACACTTTAATAGATAGCGAAGCGGTTATAAAATCGCGTAAAATCCGATATTGAAGAGACAACACCTTATTCGATTCAGAAGCAGTTTGGAAGTACCGCATTACCCGACACTAATGGCACTACACTTTAATCAATTGCGAAGCGGTTATAAAATCGCGTAGAATCCGATATTGAAGATACAACACATTATTCGACTCAGAAGCTGGTTTGAAGTCGCGCACTACTCGATACTAAAGCCACTACACTTTAATAGACTGTGAAGCGGTTACAAAATCGCGTGGTATCCGATATTGAAGATACAATACTTTATTCGATTCAGAAGCAATTATGAAATCGCGCACTACCCGACACTAATGGCACTACGCTTTAATAAATTGCGGTGCGGTTATAAATACGCGTGCTATTTTATATTGAAGATACAACACTTTATTCTATTAAAAAGCGGTTATAAAATCGCGCACTACCCGACACTAATGGCACTACACTTTAATCAATTGCGGAGCGGCTATAAAAACGCGTGGTATTCGATATTGAAGATACAATAGTTTATTCGACTCAGAAGCTTGTTTGAAGTCGCGCATTACCCGACACTAATAGCACTACACTTTAATAAATTGCGGTGCGGTTATAAAAACGTGTGCTATACTATATTGAAGATACAACACTTTATTCTATTAAAAAGCGGTTATAAAATCGCGCACTACCCGACACTAATGGCACTACACTTTAATCAGATTGCGGAGCGGTTATAAAAACGCGTGGTATTCGATATTGAAGATACAACACTTTATTCGATTAAAAAGCGGTTATAAAATCGCCCACTACCCGACACTAATGGCACTAGACTTTAATAAATTGCGGAGCGGTTATAAAAACGCGTGGTATTCGATATCGAAGATACAACACTTTATTCGATTAAAAAGCGGTTATAAATCGCGCACTACCCGACACTAATGGCACTACACTTTAATCTATTGCGGAACGGTTATAAAAACGCGTGGTCTTCGATATTGAAGATACAATACTTTATTCGATTCAGAAGCTGTTTTGAAATCGCGCACTACTCGATACTAAAGCCACTACACTTTAATAGACTGCGAAGCGGTTATAAAATCGCGTGGTAACCGATATTGAAGATACAATAGTTTATTCGACTCAGAAGCTTGTTTGAAGTCGCGCATTACCCGACACTAATAGCACTACACTTTAATAAATTGCGGTGCGGTTATAAAAACGCGTGGTCTTCGATATTGAAGATACAACACTTTATTCGATTAAAAAGCGGTTATAAAATCGCGCACTACCCGACACTACTGGCACTACACTTTAATCTATTGCGGAACGGTTATAAAAACGCGTGGTCTTCGATATTGAAGATACAATATTTTATTCGATTCAGAAGCTGTTTTGAAATCGCGCACTACTCGATACTAAAGCCACTACACTTTAATAGACTGCGAAGCGGTTATAAAATCGCGTGGTAACCGATATTGAAGATACAATAGTTTATTCGACTCAGAAGCTTGTTTGAAGTCGCGCATTACCCGACACTAATAGCACTACACTTTAATAAATTGCGGTGCGGTTATAAATACGCGTGCTATTTTATATTGAAGATACAACACTTTATTCTATTAAAAAGCGGTTATAAAATCGCCCACTACCCGACACTAATGGCACTAGACTTTAATAAATTGCGGAGCGGTTATAAAAACGCGTGGTATTCGATATCGAAGATACAACACTTTATTCGATTAAAAAGCGGTTATAAAATCGCGCACTACCCGACACTACTGGCACTACACTTTAATCTATTGCGGAACGGTTATAAAAACGCGTGGTCTTCGATATTGAAGATACAATATTTTATTCGATTCAGAAGCTGTTTTGAAATCGCGCACTACTCGATACTAAAGCCACTACACTTTAATAGACTGCGAAGCGGTTATAAAATCGCGTGGTAACCGATATTGAAGATACAATAGTTTATTCGACTCAGAAGCTTGTTTGAAGTCGCGCATTACCCGACACTAATAGCACTACACTTTAATAAATTGCGGTGCGGTTATAAATACGCGTGCTATTTTATATTGAAGATACAACACTTTATTCTATTAAAAAGCGGTTATAAAATCGCGCACTACCCGACACTAATGGCACTACACTTTAATCAATTGCGAGCGGCTATAAAACGCGTGGTATTCGATATTGAAGATACAATAGTTTATTCGACTCAGAAGCTTGTTTGAAGTCGCGCATTACCCGACACTAATAGCACTACACTTTAATAAATTGCGGTGCGGTTATAAAAACGCGTGCTATACTATATTGAAGATACAACACTTTATTCTATTAAAAAGCGGTTATAAAATCGCGCACTACCCGACACTAATGGCACTACACTTTAATCAATTGCGGAGCGGTTATAAAAACGCGTGGTATTCGATATTGAAGATACAATAGTTATATCGACTCAGAAGCTTGTTTGAAGTCGCGCATTACCCGACACTAATAGCACTACACTTTAATAAATTGCGGTGCGGTTATAAAAACGCGTGGTCTTCGATATTGAAGATACAACACTTTATTCGATTAAAAAGCGGTTATAAAATCGCCCACTACCCGACACTAATGGCACTAGACTTTAATAAATTGCGGAGCGGTTATAAAACGCGTGGTATTCGATATCGAAGATACAACACTTTATTCGATTAAAAAGCGGTTATAAAATCGCGCACTACCCGACACTAATGGCACTACACTTTAATCTATTGCGGAACGGTTATAAAAACGCGTGGTCTTCGATATTGAAGATACAATACTTTATTCGATTCAGAAGCTGTTTTGAAGTCGCGCACTACTCGATACTAAAGCCACTACACTTTAATAGACTGCGAAGCGGTTATAAAATCGCGTGGTAACCGATATTGAAGATACAATACTTTATTCGATTCAGAAGCAGTTATAAAATCGCGCACTACCCGACACTAATGGCACTACACTTTAATCAATTGCGGAGCGGTTATAAAAACGCGTGGTATTCGTTATTGAAGATACAATACTTTATTCGACTCAGAAGCTGGTTTGAAGTCGCGCACTACTCGATACTAAAGCCACTACACTTTAATAGACTGCGAAGCGGTTATGAAATCGCGTGGTATCCGATATTGAAGATATAATACTTTATTCGACTAAAAAGCGGTTATAAAATCGCGCACTACCCGACACTAATGGCACTACACTTTAATCAATTGCGGAGCGGTTATAAAACGCGTGGTATTCGATATTGAAGATACAACACTTTATTCGATTCAGAAGCTGTTTTGAAGTCGCGCACTACTCGATACTAAAGGCACTACACTTTAATAGACTGCGAAGCGGTTATAAAATCGCGTGGTATCCGATATTAAAGATACAATACTTTATTCGATTAAAAAGCGGTTATAAAATCGCGCACTACCCGACACTAATGGCACTACGCTTTAATCAATTGCGGAGCGGTTATAAAAACGCGTGGTATTCGATATTGAAGATACAATACTTTATTCGATTCGGATGCTGTTTTGAAGTCGCGCACTACTCGATACTAAAGCCACTACACTTTAATAGACTGCGAAGCGGTTATAAAATCGCGTGGTATCCGATATTGAAGATACAATACTTTATTCGATTAAAAAGCGGTTATAAAATCGCGCACTACCCGACACTAATGGCACTACGCTTTAATCAATTGCGGAGCGGTTATAAAAACGCGTGGTATTCGATATTGAAGATACAACACTTTATTCGATTCAGAAGCTGTTTTGAAGTCGCGCACTACTCGATACTAAAGCCACTACACTTTAATAGACTGCGAAGCGGTTATAAAATCGCGTGGTATCCGATATTGAAGATACAATACTTTATTCGATTAAAAAGCGGTTATAAAATCGCGCACTACCCGACACTAATGGCACTACACTTTAATCAATTGCGGAGCGGTTATAAAACGCGTGATTCGATATTGAAGATACAACACTTTAATTCGATTCGGAAGCTGTTTTGAAGTCGCGCACTACTCGATACTAAAGCCACTACACTTTAATAGACTGCGAAGCGGTTATAAAATCGCGTGGTATCCGATATTGAAGATACAATACTTTATTCGATTAAAAAGCGGTTATAAAATCGCGCACTACCCGACACTAATGGCACTACACTTTAATCAATTGCGGAGCGGTTATAAAAACGCGTGGTATTCGATATTGAAGATACAACACTTTATTCGATTCAGAAGCTGTTTTGAAGTCGCGCACTACTCGATACTAAAGCCACTACACTTTAATAGACTGCGAAGCGGTTATAAAATCGCGTGTATCCGATATTGAAGATACAATACTTTATTCGATTAAAAAGCGGTTATAAAATCGCGCACTACCCGACACTAATGGCACTACGCTTTAATCAATTGCGGAGCGGTTATAAAAACGCGTGGTATTCGATATTGAAGATACAATACTGTATTCGATTCGGAAGCTGTTTTGAAGTCGCGCACTACTCGATACTAAAGCCACTACACTTTAATAGACTGCGAAGCGGTTATAAAATCGCGTGGTATCCGATATTGAAGATACAATACTTTATTCGATTAAAAACGGTTAATAAAAATCGCACTACCCGACACTAATGGCACTACGCTTTAATCAATTGCGGAGCGGTTATAAAAACGCGTGGTATTCGATATTGAAGATACAACATTTTATTCGATTCAGAAGCTGTTTTGAAGTCGCGCACTACTCGATACTAAAGCCACTACACTTTAATAGACTGCGAAGCTGTTAAAAAATCGCGTGGTATCCGATATTGAAGATACAATACCTTATTCGATTCAGAAGCGGTTATAAAATCGCGCACTATCCGACATTAATGGCACTACACTTTAATCAATTGCGGAGCGGTTATAAAAACGCGTGGTATTCGATAATGAAGATACAACACTTTATTCGATTCAGAAGCTGTTTTGAAGTCGCGCACTACTCGATACTAAAGCCACTGCACTTTAATAGACTGCGAAGCGGTTATAAAATCGCGTGGTAACCGATATTGAAGATACAATACTTTATTCGACTCAGAAGCTGGTTTGAAGTCGCGCATTATCCGACACTAATAGCACTACACTTTAATAGATTGCGAAACGGTTATAAAATCGCGTAGGCTTCGATATTGAAGATACAACACTTTATTCGATTAAAAAGCGGTTATAAAATAGCCCACTACCGGATACTCAGGATACAACATTTTGTTCGATTAAGAAGCTGGAGTATGCTATCGCGGACTACGCGATACCATACTCCTTTCTGCCAGTATGATGTATAGCTACAAAAAATAAAAATGGCTACGTACCTAATGTATATATAAAGAAGAAAATAAGGAATAAGTAAGCAGTCCTACCTTGCCTTTAGAGTTCTTCAGTGCCTCCTTTGTATATCACCACACTGGGTAGCACAAACACTCCGCGATTGCAAATTCAGTCGAGAGATTTGCCAATTAACCGGATTCGCATAATTTCCGGAAATTACAATGGCGGGACGTGTATAAAGATTAAGTTGACTTACCGGCAGGATACTGTAGAAAAGAAAAACAGAGATTAGATACTTAAGTCCCAAAAGTTTTTCAAATAGATAAGCGTCTTACCAACAAGTCTTCTCTGCATCACTCAGTCCTGGCCACCAAAATTCTTGAAGTCTGGACACTACACTCTCACACGTCAGTTACGTGATGAAGAAACGGTTACGAAATGGCGCACTGGCCGACACTCTGTAAACGATATTAAAGGTAAGTAATGTAAATACAAGGACAAAATAGCATAGACTTTAATGACTTACCCCGCACTAAGAATCCCCTCGTCTGACTCTGGACTGCAAACCCTGGAGCAGGATGGGAAACAGTAACCAACTGCAGACCTCGCGAATTACTGTGAACAACCACAAGAGGAATTAGCATGGAAAATATTCTATCAAGGAACGAGTGACAGTAACTTAGGTGATACTAAAGTCCCTTAAGCTGCACCAATATCCTTGATCCCGATGGAGTGCTACTGCGGAGGAATTTTCTATAATTTTAAAATTAGATCTAAAGTGAAAATTCGTGTTACATTAAAATCAGCATTGCTTACTGTTGATGAAGTAATCCTCCTACTTCGCCAGAATATCTTGTCGTAGGTGTCGTCCTCACAATCCTCTGTAAGGAAAAAAGGCAAAAATTGGACAAGTGAGACTAACACACTTCCAGCAAATCTTACCAAAGAATATTTATTTACTCCTCCATGGTGTTACAAAATCAGGGAAATGCTTCGTGTTGTGGGAACTATGTAGAAAAGGGGAAAAGTGTAAAATATGTAATTATTTATAATTGGAGGCCGTTGACTTACGGGAGGCTGAAGTCCTGGATATGTGATCTATATTCCAAGAAAATGCTAGGGTGTACTACCAATGAATTTGCAATAAAAATGGCAACATATCTATTATATACCTAACGTATATATAAAGAAGAAAAAGAAAGAATAAATAAACAGTCTTACCTTGCCTTTAGAGTTCTTCAGTGCCTCCTTTGTATATCACCACACTGGGTAGCACAAACACTCCGCGATTGCAAATTCAGTCAAGAGATTTGCCAATTAACCGGATTCGCATAATTTCCGGAAATTACAATGGCGGGACGGGTAAAAAAGATTAAGTTGACTCACCGGCAGGATACTGTAAAAAAAGAAAAACAGAGATTAGATACTTCAGTCCCAAAAGTTTTTCAAAAAGATAAACGTCTTACCAACAAGTCTTCTCTGCATCACTCAGTCCTGGCCACCAAAATTCTTGAAGTCTGGACACTACACTCTCACACGTCAGTTACGCGATGAAGAAACGGTTACGAAATGGCGCACTGCCCGACACTCTGTAAACGATGTTAAGGGTAAGTAATGTAAATACAAGGACAAAATAGCATTTTAATGACTTACCCCGCACTAAGAATCCCCTCCTCTGACTCTGGACTGCAAACCCTGGAGCAGGATGGGAAACAGCAACCAACTGCAGACCTCGTGAATTACTGTGAACAATCACAAAAGAATATAGCATGAAAGCTGTTCCATCAAGAAACGTGTGACAGTAACTTACGTGATACTAAAGTCCCTTAAGCTCCACCAATATCCTTGTGATCGAGATGGAGTGCTACTGCGGAGGAATTTTCTGTAATTTTAAAATTAGGTCTAAAGTGAAAATTTATGTTACATTAAAATCAGCATTCCTTACTGTAGATGAAGTAAGCCCCCTACTTCGCCGGAATATCTTGTCATGGGTGTCGTCCTCACAATCCGCTGTAAGGAAGAAAGACCAAATTTAAACATGAGAGACCAACACACTTCCAGCAAATCTTACCATAAAATATTCATTTACTCTTCCATGGTGTTACAAAATCAGGGAAATGCTTCGTGTTGTGGAAACTATGTAGAAAAGGAGAAAAGTGCAAAAAATGTAATTATTTATAATTGGAGGGCGTTGACTTACGGGAGGCTGAAGTCCTGGATATGTGATCTATATTTCAAGAAAATGCTAGGGTGTACTACCTATGAATTTGCAATAAAAATGGCAACATATCTATTATATACCTAATGTATATATAAAGAAGAAAAAGAAAGAATAAATTAGCAGTCTTACCTTGCCTTTAGAGTTCTTCAGTGCCTCCTTTGTATATCACCACACTGGGTAGCACAAACACTCCGCGATTGCAAATTCAGTCGAGAGATTTGCCAATTAACCGGATTCGAATAATTTCCGGAAATTACAATGGCAGGACGAGTGAAAAAGATTAAGTTGACTCACCGGCAGCATACTGTAAAAAAAAAAACAGAGATTAGATACTTCAGTCCCAAAAGATTTTCAAAAAGATAAATGTCTTACCAACAAGTCTTCTCTGCATCACTCAATCCTGGCGACCTAAAATCCCTTGACGTATGGGCACCACACTCTCACTAATCACAATTGCCTGATTTCGATTAAGAAGCAGTTATGATATCTTACACTATTCCACACTCTAGAAAAAGAAAGTGAAAAGAGTTAATAATGCAGATACAGGAGCAAAGTATTGACTTTAATGACTTACTCCGCACTGAAAATCCTTGACTCCTGGTTGTAAGATGAAACAACACCAAATATTCTTCTCTACGTCACCCAATGGCTCTCTGTAGTTTGATTGCGGAAAGTGTCACACATTGAATGGAACACCACATAATACTTTATCTGCAACAATATTTTAGAAATCAATTTATAGTTGTATATAAGTACTGAGTACTGGAGTGGCAATGGTGGTCTCAGTAAGTACCAAGGTATCGCATATTGTTGCTCATTTCAGTCAAAGTAATAATCTAATAATTCCCATCAATAGGTTTTTGCGAGATAACCTCACATTATTTTTTTAAACGCGCAAATTAGAAAAATAATGATTTATATTTAATTGGGGTAAGAAAAAAAAAACAGTATAATCTTGAAATTCCTTAATTGTAATTTTTATAAAGCAGGAAGATTAAATTAGTATGTGTATAATATACAGACTGCCTGGATATTTTCTGTATTTGTTATTCATTTTAACTGTTAAAGGCCGTGTCGAGAATCAAAGTGAATAAAAACATGCTTTATACTCGTTCTAGAATCGCGAGAATTTACCAACTTCCTAAGAACCAGGGATTTCACTTTGAGGTACATATTTCGACTTTTAATTAACCACAGTTCATTAATAAAATATCATCAATGCAAACAGCTCGAATTAGCAATCGCGTTACAGCTAGAAACAAGGTGAGGCTGAAAACGTATACGAGTTTTGTCGAGGCTTCTTCTTCTTTTTTTTTTTTCTTTTAAATGAGGGATTATAAATGGACTGGTCTTAGTTTAAACGTTTCGGTGAAGAACTCACGAAGATACGACACAATAAAGCAAGGATGGTTATAATCATCGCCTGAAACTATAAAAGAACAAATGAACAGTTCTCGTGTTCATTTGCGCAAAGGTGAGCAATTTCAGAGACGCAGTTATAAAAATTGTACCTCACATTTCACCCGGACATAAATTCGAATTTATGGTGCAGAATTAAGGTTAAATAATTGTTTTCGATATAGAGCTTATTCCTAAGTTGCCGCGTTTCGGTTAAATATAATGTAGGTGTTCCTGTATTTCAGAATGAAAGTGTGGAAAAAAAAAATGTGAATTTGCAGCCGTTTTCTTTTATTGCAATCTGACTGTAAGTAGATCTAAAACAATAAAAAAAAAGAATATAGCATTATATAACAATTTTAAAACGAGCAACCTTAAGCTAAACATTTGAACATTCTTACGCACTGTGATAAACCAGAAATAACGGGTGCAAGTCTTTATAAACGGATCACCTTTTAACGATTTGACTAATAAACTGAGGACGCAATTCATATCAATAGCCCTAACAGAACTGAAAAGCGATACATCACAACAGAGTCCTACCGCATTTATATTATATAAGATAATTTACATTGTGTTCCTCATCTTGCATTTGTGATGAAATGGCATATTTTATGTGTCTGTGTTAAACAAATAAAAATTAAAGTAATTTAAACGGCTCACAGTGGATGGAATGTTTGCGGCAAAAAAAAAAACTGTAACCTTTCAGAGAATCCACACAATTTAGAGTCATTTATGTCGCTACATCCTTTTATTAAATATAGAAGGATCAGCTTTTATTTTATATCGGCATTTAGCAAAATCACTAATAAAAGTGGCTACTTCCAATGCATATATTTTCGAATTGCATAATTAAAGCAAATTTGAATCATTCTGCAGCGCATCCACCAAAAATTTATATATTAATAAACGTCCCCTTCACGTTTCCAACACTTTTAACTTGTTATTTAAACTGATCCGAAAACAAATTGTTACTTATCCCCTTGGTGGCGAAAAGGATTTTCGTCTTATATTTCAAAGAAGAGAGAAAGAAGCCGAATAAAAATAAATATACCGCGCACGCCGTTATTAGCTTATCTTGTTTATCCGACAGGAACTCTGTGGAAAAAAAGGGGGGAAACACCATATAAAATTTGACATTTTCACTGGCCTCCCTCCCCTCGCTCCCTGCATGCGCCCTTTCTCATATTGTTATGCACCGTCGTCCTTTGAATTTAATGAGAAAAATTTTATTATCTATCCGGAGATTGTAAGGTGTTTTTCCAATTTGATGACGTCGACGAGATTTTGCGTCAACAAATAAATCTAATTGCCCCTAACGCTTTTATTTACCTCCTGACTCCTAGTGGGAAGGGAGAAAACCCATGACTTACACGATTTAAATTCCCTATCAGGAGGAAGCTGAAAATGTCAAATTCAGACCGATGTCCTAATGTTTTACATTTATAGGGACGCTGATTTTACGCTGAACGGGGCATCAAGTTACACGCACACAGAAGTACGATATATTTACAAATTTCAGTAATAATTTCGAAGCAAAATTGGACAAACTGCGATAATAAGGGGTATTAATCGTGTCGGATATTCGTGCATCGATGTATAATAGAATATTGCCAGCATTAACATAAAATTTTAGGAGATTCGTTTTAAAAACGCGTTCGAAGCTGAAAATTTAAGTAAACTACTTTTGAAAAAGGACGGAAAAATAAGCACAAGTGCTTTCTGAGAGATTCACATTTATATTTGCATATGAAATAGTGTTTAACAGGATATCCTGTTTGGGGAAATGTATAATGGCCCCAGCATGCGATGCCTGATAATTTAAAACCGAGAAAAGGAATTAGGTAGTTTTGGTTTACCCACCGTCGCGCCACGCTCTTTATCATCAAATGTTATTTTGGACTCTCGAATTACATACTTACTCGTACGCTATTCAAGCCTCGCATTATCTACGTTCACCGCCACTCTACGTATCGCATTAGCATTTAAAATTAAAATCACCCGAAAAATATATAGCTACGTATAATAACGAAAGACTGGTCAAAAATTCGTGTTACGATAAGCGAAAGAAAGGCTTTTTTTCCCTAACTAATATGCGCCTGTAAACACACGTATGATTTGCATGGCGCGTAAAACACACCAATGCAACTTGTTCACTACCATTCACCATCAGCTGTTACGGATATAACCGCGACATCGTTCAAACAATTGCTTTTGGTAATTGTGTTTCTATGCTAAACATCATATGCATGTGTCACAACTTGATACATTGCTGAAGCTTTTGTTATTATCAGCAAAATCCGACTTAAATATTTTGTCTGAAACACTGAGGGCATACCAAATAAACAGCCCGGAAAAAGTTTTTACCGGTTTTATTTCTTTTTAACTCCACAATATCAGTTGCCTCTCTTCATATCAAATTCTCATGTAGTATTCTAATTTCTTCAAATTAGGGAGAGTTGAATTAAATAAAGTGAGACAAAAAATGATATGATTTGTAGCATGTACGTGCAATAAAGAGAAAAAACAGAATCTTATAACATACACCTACTTCAAATACTTACAGTTATATGACAAAAAAATTAATTACTTTAATAACGTCCGAAATTTGTTGAACATTTGTTTCAAAACTGTGCTATAGATTTGTTGTTCAAAATATGTTATTACCTTCCGTAAAGTGCTACTGTCACACATAGCTCAGATGATGCCACCCCACTCGAGATATTAGCATAAGCGTGGAAAAATTCAATATTTTTTTTTCTAAGGAATTATTTAAGCTATCACGTTCAAAAAATGTATGTAAGTGAATACTGATTATGGGTATTCTATAAAAAAAATCAAGAACTAATTCCATTCACTCGGTTCAAAGTTATCACTATTTTCTCCTTTTGAGGGATGGTTTTCTTGAGTTTGATTTAAGGTTCCAACTTGGCTTTCTGTTATATTAGAAACTAAATACATTTAGTATTTTTTTCAGTTATTTCTGTGTGGTAGAACATGCAAATAAAAATAAAATCTCTTTGAATGATTTTAGTAGGAGCAATTTGTTATTGGTTATTTTAGAGTTAAAATGATTATTCATCCATTAATTTGCAGGATAATTTGTATAAATGTTTCAGCCCTTTTTTTTTTTGAATTGGGTTTAAGGTGCCAATTTGACTTTTTATTATACATGAGTGTATAATTATATTTGAGTTTATTATTTATTTCGTCAAGTTCTTTCAGCGATGCAATACAAATAAAAATTAAAATCTCTTTGAGTGATTCAGCATTCGGTTACTGATTCAGGATTATTTATAAGTACATTTCAGCCCTAGTATAAAAAGAATATTGTAACTGTTAGGGATTTTTTTGTATACTAAGTTTAAGTGTTGCTATTCATATTTATTATTGAGAAAAAAAAAGATATTGACAGCGGTTGATAAGTTTTGTTGTAAATGTTAAATTGGAAATAAAAAGGATCGTTTACATAACAATAAAACAATATTTAATTTTTGTTATCTATAAACGTATGCGTTTTGGTACAATATATATATTTTTATATGATAAAACATATTAATATAAATCAATCAAATCTCTGTTAGATATTTATTATTTTAGTAACAACATAATTCTATCCACATTTGTTATTGCAACAAGCTATGTATTTATAGTTGTTATAATTTTCTTAATGTTGAACAGAACCGTTATTCGTATTTTACTTTTGTTCTTACTGCCAAATAAATATATACATACATCTATTATACATATTTCTTTAATCAATGCCCTGAGACGTGCAATATGACAATTATTTGATTGTGATAGTTTGGAGACTGTTGTTTAATGTAATTTCCTTATGTAGAATAAACAGCAGTGCTGTAGAACGTAAGTTAAAATATGTTCTCACATAAGTGTATTAATCGCGGTGGTTTGCTAATAAAAATATCTGGAATATCTTCAACAAATACATAAACGATGAAGATGACAGAAATACTTATTTGGAGCTAGTCATTCTTCCTAGAAGAATCAGTGAAACTTGCAAATCAAGAGCACACTTCTCAATCCATATGACATCACTTGTAAAGAATTTATTTGGAAAAAAAAGTATATAATAAACCCAAATACAGGCATTGCTATACAGTAAAAAATCAAATTGGAACCTCAAATTCAAAAGACCACCCCCAAAAGGGAACTTTGAACTTCGTGTACGGACAATCAATCAATCAATGCAGCCTAAAGGATACACTAAGCGTTCCATACGGCCATAGTATACAGTGTGTCTCTGGATAGATTTAAATATATTTATAAATTATTTAGTTTTTATTATTACAGAAAATATCATTCTTCACGAAAAGTATTATTTACTGTGACAAGTCCTTTCTGATAATCGAAATGCGAATTACACATACAAGAAAGAAAAACGTGAAATTGTGTTGAGAGTAAAGTAAAGTACCCATTTTTGAAGAATAAATTCGAAATACTACGTTAAAGTTGGGACATCAGATATAAAATTTGCACGTTATTCTTACAGTTTTGATTAAGGGTTTGGTGGAGGAGCAGGAGGTAATCTAGTATCTTCTTCCTGAACCACCTCTAACGATTTTGACAATATAATCACGCATTATTATTTGTTTATATCATATATTTTCTCCTGGTAGTTCAGATTGTTATACTGTTGAAGTAAAGGCCATTATTATTATTATCATTATTCACTATTTATATCTGGTAAGTGATTCTAGTTTCGTTACTAACGCCTTCCGCATAGGCAACATACATCGCTAGGAAGTCATCATGCGAATATATTAGTGCAATATAGGTTGCTTATTTTAAAGGCGTTATTAAAACAAGATACAATCCCATAGTCGGTTTGTACCTTAGAATATAGTAAATATAAACAGTTAACAGTAGTTCAGATTGTTATACTGTTGAAGTAAAGGCCATTATTATTATTATCATTATTCACTATTTATATCTGGTAAGTGATTCTAGTTTCGTTAGTAACGCCTTCCGCATAGGCAACATACATCGCTAGGAAGTCATCATGCGAATATATTAGTGCAATATAGGTTGCTTATTTTAAAGGCGTTATTAAAACAAGATACAATCCCATAGTCGGTTTGTACCTTAGAATATAGTAAATATAAACATGTAAACAAAAATAAATTGGTTATGTTACATTTGAATAATCATTTTGTTATTACTCAACGTCACCTGTCACCTGCAGAATTGAATATTTCCTGTTAAAGCATTTCTTAATGCTATATGAAAACAATGCAAGTACACTGTAGATTAGGGTCTATTTATTAATCCTTAAAAAATAAAGTTGACGTTTTTAATGCAGATACAATTTCACTAATATATCAAAAAGTATAAAGTATTAGATTAATCAACCAAAGGAAACCTGTGTCTTAAAACTTCTAAAACAGCAAAGTTTCAAGATTTTAACTTTTATATTTATTTCTTTTTCAATGATATGCAAACATAAAGTAGACTTTTTTAATATAAATCCCACAACCTTGCAATTACACGAAGAGTAAGTAAATTCATTCGTTATTAGAATTATTTCAAAATGAAAAAATAAACTATTTAAATAATTTTAAAACATGTTATTAGACCACTATCAATTCTGCTGTGTTTTTGATGAAAATTTTGTTCTTAGCCAATAGCATATATAAGCTTTCATCTTCTTCCTTGAGATAGCGCTTTTTTATAATTTTTTTTTACATATTTATTGAGTATTCATATTAATTTAATAAATTATTGTCTACGTTTCGACAATTTTTTTATTTGTCTTCCTCAGAAATTGCATTTTTGTTAACGAAGTTCTACAAATTTATATTTAAATTTACAACACAAAACATATTAAAATTTACTTTTTTAAAATTACATTTTGTCAAAAACTTGCTCCTACAATACATCTGTGTGAGGAATTATTCCCCTCCCCTTATTATTATTAATTTATTAAATTAATATGAATACTCAATAAATATGTAAAAAAAAGTTTATAAAAAAGCTATCTCAAGAAAGAAGAAGAAAATTCTGCCGTGTTTACTAACAGATTTATATACAAAAATATACATATATAAAAAAAAATCTAACAGAAGAAGTTCAGAATTTATTCACAAATTGTAATAACTACACGTTTTTTGTTTATTGACTTGATTTAATAAGTATACCGTACTTTCTGCAGTACTAAGGTGAAGTCATTGCTCTAAAGGTCACGTTGTAAGTTACACGTAGGTACTTTTTTCTAAGGTGCGAACAGATTATAAATAAATTTCATTTAAAAAAAATATTGGAGATTACTTTATTATTTGCTATTTTAGTGACAGAATTATTCAATATGATGGCCTCAAACTTTTACTGATTTCTGTATTTATCTCCTAAATTCATCATAAACTGTACTCATTGAGTTAGTTTTAATAAAAATTTTGTACTTTTGGATTTCTATTTATATATTAGTTATAAGTTTTTTAGGATCTTAGAACAATAATAATAAATGAGTATAACAATTATTAGACTTAATTTAGCAATAATAACTGAATGGTTAAGCAACTGTGATAGAACTTCCTACAATTATTCACAAATTGGTTTTTGGAAAATTTCAGAAAATTATCTTTTTGTTTTTTGAAATTAGTGAAACCACCTATCACAAGCAGATTCCGAAAAAAAAGGTGAGTATTTACAAAATTAATAATTATAAAGACAATAATTAATGACAGTAACACACAAACTATCCCAAATTGAATTGTTATTCTTACCTGTATTCCAAAATATATGTATAAGTCTCTTGATCGAAACGACATCTCTCTCGGTCTGTTTCTGAAGCCTTGGCGCGGAAAGACAAGGGCAATGTTTCTCGTCATTGAAAATTTCTGGTCCATACACAACCATGTCCAAGGCTATACAAAAAAAAATGTTAGAGAAGCGAGGCATATTTAAAATAAAGCAAATAAAAAAAGTAAGTAACAATATCAAGTCTACAAGCAATAAGATAATTCAGTTAGTTTCCGATTGTGAATTGAGAGACATAGATATTTATTTGAATCTTTTGAAAATGATATTTTTTTTTTAATGAAACAAAGCCTATTTTAATTATATAACCTTATTCTAGCCTCAATTTCTACTTCAATTGCTTCTACATGTATAAAAAAGTACAAAATTCGAAGTTCTAGTAAAAAAAAAAAAAAAAACATTTTAAAATGACATAATGTAATTTTTTTATTGCATTAAAGTGATTTCTGATTTTGATTTGTGGATGTGTAAACACAGCGCTCTGATTAGCGGACAATCCAAACAACTTCCCTTAGGCGTACAATTCGATAATTTCGAATTTGTGTGAATATACAGATGGCGCCAGAATGTTCTAAAGTTT
This sequence comes from Protaetia brevitarsis, assembly GCA_004143645.1. Lineage (NCBI taxonomy): Eukaryota > Metazoa > Arthropoda > Insecta > Coleoptera > Scarabaeidae > Protaetia > Protaetia brevitarsis. The sequence goes on from RXPK01000020.1 coordinate 1,591,117, forward strand.
AAAATAAAAATTCGTGATTTAAAGTTAGGAGTCTGTTTTATCGATATGTCAGAATTTATTAAATTTTAGGATTTTTTTATTATTTTCGAGTATTTTATGAGATAAATATGTTCGTCTGTGTCGCGAGAAGAGACTAAAATAATTGTAAACTTTCATATGCCGAAGGCATATATCTATCTATCAGCCCACGATCACAAATTATCTTAAATTTAATTTTTATTCTTACCTGCACTCGAATGTATATTTAAGTTCCTAGGATGAAACAACGATTTCTTTCTCGGCTGTTTCTGATCTGAAGCCTTGACGCACAAAGACAAGCTGGATATCATAAACCTTGGAGCACAGGGCAATGTTTCTCATCATTGAAAATTCCTGCTCCAAACATGACCATCTCCAAAGCTATAAAAAAAGAAATGTTAGAGAAACGAGGCATATTTAAAATAAAGGAAACAAAAAAAGTAAGTACCAATACAAAATCAAGTCTGTAAGCAATAAAGTAATGCAATCAGTTTCTGATCGTGAATTGAGAGGCATATTTATCTTTTTGGAACGATCACTTTTCTTTCTGAATGAAACAAATGCTCCTTTCTATCTATATAAAGCGTTCTAGAGTAAGGTTATATGAATTAATTGCTTCTACATGTATAAAAATGTAAAAATTCGTAGTTCTTTTAACAGAAACAAAAAAAAAAAAAAAACATTTTAAATAAAATGTCCCAATAAGTGAATGGATGTGTGAACAGAGCGCCCTGATTAGTGGATAATCCAAAGTATCCAAACAACTTCCCTTAGGCTTACGATTCGATAATTTCGAATTGGTGTGAATATACAGATGACGCCAGAATGTGCTGAAGTTAGTCACAAGGGATGTAAATAAAAATTCGTGATTTTAAGTTAGGAATTTATTAAATTTTAGGAGTCTGTATTATTTTCGGGTATTTTATTAAATAAATATGTCGTGAGACTGAAATAATACTAAATTTTCATATGCCGAAGGCAGATATCGGAGATAAAAATTTTTTTTTTTGTCCCAATAAGTGAATGGATGTGTGAACAGAGCGCCCTGATTAGTCGATAATCCAAAGTATCCAAACAACTTCCCTTAGGCTTACGATTCGATAATTTCGAATTGGTGTGAATATACAGATGACGCCAGAATGTTCTGAAGTTAGTCACAAGGGATGTAAATAAAAATTCGTGATTTTAAGTTAGGAATTTATTAAATTTTAGCAGTCTGTATTATTTTCGGGTATTTTATTAAATAAATATGTCGTGAGACTGAAATAATACTAAATTTTCATATGCCGAAGGCAGATATCGGAGATAAAAATATATATTTTTTTTGGTTTGCTTGCAAGGCAGCAAGGGTCTATTTTATAGTTCATAAAAAGCGCAAGTTGAAATCGTCGAAAATGCGCCTTAATAATTGAGTTAGTTGGATCGTAAAAACCTATGATCCCCAAAAGATCCCCTTTTATTCGGTATTCTATTAAGGCGAGAATTATTCTGGATTTATATGCGGTGGTATATATAATACCCTCTCCTTTCCTCTCCGGATCTTTTCTTGTCAATTTAATTTTCCCTAAAACTTTACGCTTTATTCAACGCTAAACGGATATTTACCCTTTAGTTTTTTTTTTTCCACCCCAGCATTGTATATAGATATGGAACCCTTTTATGATTGATACCAATAAAAAGTTACTGCCAGATAAAAAAAAAAAACGTACGCTGGTAGGATACCAAGAATAATTCCCTTTTGTTTCCGGCTGAAATATCCCATCTCCAAAAGTAATAATATCGGGAATTCAGTTCAAGGTGCTCCCTTTAATATAAACGCAATTTTTGCTAGAATCATGATAATTATAATGAACTCCAATATTAGCAAGGAAAGGCATATAGGAAAAATCAACATAGAAAATTAAGGTTGTAGGCAATAAATTTCCATCAGCAAGGATTATAAAACTAAGATTTAATCGTACGTTGATTTATTAAGACACATCATGCAGCTGTCCAGTTTTCATATAGCATGCGACTAGTAGAGGTGTTTTTAATGAGACGATGCACTCTTTGTAATCAAGACGCAAACACAAGTGACTATGGGGGTAACAAGGTTATTACAATAAGTATTGCCAACCCCAAAACTCAAATCATGTTTGGGTAATCCACAGTTCAACTTATTTAGTGTTAGTGGCATACATTTCCCGATTTGTGTTTGCATGTGAGCCTTATACATAAGATCAGACATCAACGAACTCTAGCCAAAAACGCGCTGAAGGGACAAATGCAGACATAAGATCAAATAACTCACATCGATACAGGTGAATAATAGCCAGATGCTACTTATTAATTGTAAAGGTACCTAACACCCAAGTTTTTGTTTGATTTGACCAGTGTTATTAGTACAGAATGTAAATGCCAATTAGGAGATGGAAGTTATCCGTATTTCCTATTATAACATATGTTACATCTGTTGACATTAGATATAGGTAATACTGGAACTGTAAAATAAAAATAAAATAACAATCATAACAAACTTGAAAATTGAAAAAAAAGACAGGAAATCACTTAAGGTGCAAAACAAATAAAAAAAATTAAGGAGTAGATAAAAATTGTTTTTATTCCTTCAAAAAACCTAAATGGCAGGCTAGACCAAATCCAGATTTCGCAAAAAATAGACAATACAAATGCCTAATACTCCTTGAGTGCGTGGTAAAAATACTAACAGCTGCATTCCTCTCGCGTTAAGATACAAATAAGTAAAAACTTATACCCAGGCTAGTACTACCATGAAACGTATTATATTAAGAATGCGTTTAACCAAGGCAAATCTACGATCTAATCTTCTAGATACGTTATTTGCTGTCTGGATAAAATTAGAAAATAGTAAACGGACATGAAACATATGATTTTGAATAAATATTGTGTTTTTTCTTTGCTTTTAAGTCATCTGCCTACGAGTTTTGATTATCCCGAAACAAACTCCGACTGTTTATAATTTAAATAAATAATATATATATATAGTTGCTCTATTACTATAGAAAACATTGAACATATCGAAAAATATTAAACTCATTGATATGATTTTTAAACAAAATATTTAAACGTTTAAAAAATTGCTATATGTGTTCATAGATGTTTTTTTAACATCTACGGATGAAAGTGTTTTAGAGTGTTAACTAGTTTTATATGCAAACTAATATTTATAGTATTCTATTCTATTTTATTTGCTTTTATGAAACCTTTTATTTTTAATTATCGCCAGATATCTAATTTGAACCATGATTTATGCCTTTGTAAATTAAGAAGTAAATATATGATAGACAAAGTAAAAAAAATATATTATAAAGGAAGGCGTTTAACTTTCTAACAATAAGGAAAAATAAGTAAACAAAAAGATCAGAAAACCTCGAGGAATAAACCCATTGATTTCGTTTATATAAAACAGAAAATTCAAACCGTCAAACGGAATCAATAAATAAAACTCTAGGAATATCTTTGTTTTTATTGCATGTCCATCGCATATTTTTTTTTTGTGAACGGGAAACACTGCCCAGAATATATTTCCCGACAGAAATGGGTCCCGGAAACAGAAGTGGAAAGGCGTTCTGAAATATATGCTACAATCATTGTGATCGAAGCAGTTGAAGCTGTTTGAAAATCTTATCGGAAGCGGAAACCGATATATTTGAGAACTAAATGATTTGTTAACGAAAGAATGTACAAAAAGCATATTATAAAAAATATAGTGATTATAAAGAATTTAATAAAATTATGTGTATTCAAAAATATAGGCAAATTTAAAGATATACTTTCAACACGTAATGCATCTGTCTGTCTAGTTTTAAAAACTTAAAGGTGAGTAAATTCTGTGGCATAAAATAATGCCCTAGAATTTATTTGAGGGTTGTGTTTTATTTTTTATTAAAAGAAAATTGTTGAACATTCACCAGGCGAGCAAGCACATACGTGAGTTTAAGAAAGTTTATTTATTTATGTAACAAGAAACAAAAACTATACATAAAAAGAAGAGATAAAATCTCTAAAATACCTAATACAGTGTTATTAAAAAAAATAACAGGCAATAAGGAACAAGTTGCGTATAAACAACTGCTATAAATGCAACCACTCAAATAAAATCTTTCTTCTTGAATTTAATTATATAAATACAATCTATCTTTGTTTATTTTCATATATTAAAATCTTGCAAAACGTATCAATAAATCAAGGACGAACCTTATCTGATTTTCCCTGTAAACCTTACTCATGTTTTTAAAAATATATATACCATTCGGCAATTCCGTTTTTTTTTTTTTAATCAGGCAACTATAACTCTTCTCTAGAAAGCTTTTAACGCACCGTTGTTTACATAGAAAGTTCCTACTGTAATCTGATTCGATTAGAAACTAAACTTTCCTTGACTGGGTGTGCATACAAAGTTAGAAATCTGAACCTATCAAAAAGTTCCCTTGATCAAATACAGTTTTTACCGTATCGGTTACGAACCTTTCTTTTTATTAAATTCGCTCATTCTTTCCCCTAAATAAAAGTTACGTAATTTTACATCTCTTTTTACCCTTTTTGCTGGCAGCAAAGGCGTTTTTTTTTTATTTTTTAACACCCTTCAAGCCACCCTTACACGCTGTAATATTTCAAATTTATGAGGTACCAGAAAGCATCACGCATATTAAAAATTAATTAGCAAGCACTGATTAATTACTGAAAAGAGAGGAGGGTAATGGATTTATAACGCCCACATTCTTTTCTTAGATGTTTTTAAAACTAATTTGATGAAGGAATATTTTAAAATTTCTAAAATGTCACTTAGATAATCATAATTAGGCACATAAAAGGAATAATGATGAAGCCAATAATAAAAACGAAAATCTAGAGGTGTTAAATTTGAACATGATATAATCCATAAATTAATGTATATGCATAAAATAACTGTAATAGAAATTAGTGTTCAAAATAAAACATGTGCAATTAAAAAAGATTTTACTCACTCTAGGGAAAAAACTACATAAGCAACATTACTGGGGATGATTTTTTTTTTGTGGGAGCACATACCCTTAAATGTAAACTGTTATTTTCAAGGAAATAATTGTGCTGCCAATGAGTAATATTAAAATAGTTAGCAAACGAATCAAATATGTAATCAAATGAAAAATAAGCTGTTTTATGGTTCTCTAGCTACGAAAAATCAGCAGCGCTAGTGATAACGAGAATACGAATTAATTAAAAACGTTGGTTTCTATATACATCCTGGAATTTAAGATCGACTAAAACTTTACACAGAACAGCATGCAGCAGGGCTAAACGATAAATGAACGATGTTCAACTTTGATGCCACGACCGTAGGTTAAATGTTTACATTTAAATTTAAGGATACAAAGAATATATTACATATTGCTTTGTAACTTGGCTTAATCGCTACTCTACGTGCGTTAATGTTACTCAAGTTATCTCTAGTACTTACGATTATATACGTTTTCACACGGAAAAGACGAAGGGGTGGAAATCCCAGGAAAAGCAAGTACGGCAAGAGATTCGTTCAAATGTGGCGCGATAGTTAGAAGCGTTTCCGAATATTTGTAAAAGACCAGCAGCGCTAAAACGATAAATTCTTAAGGACGCGTCTTTTCGCGTGCACTTTTTTGCAATATGGCGGACGGATCGTGAATCTAATTGGCCGCCGATAGTGAATTGTTATACTCCCGGACGCGTGTACTCAGATTAGCCACCTAACCCCATTTTGTAGCACTAAAAGTTACAATTTGAATTAATTTGACTAATTATTAACGCACAATAAATGAACATGTTATTTAATTTACTATATGGGACATTATGATGATGCAAAATAAGCCGCTTTATTTAGTTAGTACTCGTAAAAGGGTAATGAAATTATATGATGTAACAAAAACATAACTATTAAGCAATATTTGATTTCGGGAAAAAAAAGCATTTTATATTGAAAATTATTCTACTTTGGTGACCGAGCAGTGGGTTAAATGTTTTCATTTATAGTTTAGGATACAAAAGAGATAGTATTACGTTATAAATTGGCTGAATCGGTGTCGTTGGCGCGTTGATGTTTCTCAAATTTTCTATACGTACTACATAACTACATACCTTTATAGACGCTATCACACGAAAAAGACGGAGAAATAGAAATACCAGGAAAAACAAGTACGGCAAGAGATTCGTTCAAATGTGGCGCGATATTCAGAAACATTTCGGAATATTTGTAAAAGACCAGCAGCACTAAAATGATAAATTTTTAAGGACGCGTCTTTTCGCGTGCATTTTTTTGCAACATGGCGGACGGATCGTGAATTTAATTGGCCGCCGATAGTGAATTGTTTTACTCGCGAACGCGTGCACTCGGATTAGCCAACTTACCACATATTGTAGCACTAAAAGTTGCAGTATTAATTAATTTGACTAATTATTAACGCAAAATAAATGAACATGTTATTTAATTTACTACATCCATAATGATGCAAATAAGCCGCTTTACTTAATTAGTACTCGTAAAAGGGTACCCAACTTACCTTTGTTGTTCCACTGGTAGTTACAATTTTAACTGGTTTAACAATTATATTTATTTAAAGCAATCGAATTTGTGATTTAATTTGGCGGTTTTCTTTATTTTTTTGACGTATTTTAGGCTACCCTTACCTGTACAAGATTTAGGTAAATCAAATTTGACGTACCAGAAAGCACTATGCGTTTTAAAAAAAAAATTAGCAAGCGCTGGTTAATTATTGAAATTAAAGAGAGTGTACCTAATGAATTGATATAACGGTCACAATTTCTCTCATAGATATTTTTTAAATAAACTAATTTGGCGCTGAATTATTTTAAAATTTCTAAAATATCACATAATCATAATCAAACTAACAGAATAATGAAATAATCAATATTAAAAATAAAAAATTGAAAATATTAAATACGTACGACGTTATACAGTTAAGCAATATATGGGCATATAATAAATATAATAAAAATAAGGTAACATTTAAAATGAAATAAAAGGAACAAACCACTAAAAAAAAGATTTTGCCCAGCGTGAGAGAAAAAAAAAAAACAACGGCATTAAAAATTCGTAGAAGTGCATGTGCGTAAACATTCCTATTAACTGAGAATTATTTTCCGTGGGAACGGAAAGGTAGATTTATTTGCAAGAAAATAATTCTTCTCTATTTTTGTAATTCTAAATTTTAAGTTTGATAAGGCGAAATTAGATTTTATTCTAGTAATCTCGGTATTAAAACGGAATTAGTAAACACACAAAAGAGTGAAAATTCAGTTACACATTTAGAACAAATGGTAACAAGAACAAAAAAAAGAGAAAGTAAAAAAAAAAAAATGTTTGAATGAATATCATGTAAATACACTGGAAATAAATATGGTACTTCAAAGCTAAAATGTATTAACTCTAACTATTCTATCAATTTTACAAGAGAGAGATTTATAAATTATAAAAACAATTAATTTCAAAGAGTAAGATGATTTTTGAAGTAATAAATTTGTGTAAGAACTAATAATAGGTAGGATTTATACTGTTCACTCTCTGGAAGATGAACTTTTACTAATCAGAATTTGACATAATACTATTTTAAGCAAAAGAATGGAATTAATTAATACGGTTTAGCTCTGAGGTACTGATAAAACTGCATACTGGGTGTTTAAGCAATCTTCCAAAATTAAAATCTAACCGGTACAGCCCGCAACGAAATATTAAAAAAAGAATGTTCAATTTAAGATTTAGTTTGGCGAGAAAAAGATGGTAGATCAGCGATCTGAAACAGACTGCATCTTCATAAGAAAACACAATTAATCTACCACTTTCGTTGTTTTTTTGGTCATTAAATTAAGTCTATTTAGGACATCTTATGTATCTCTTAGTAAACGTATCAAATTCTAAATTAAAATCAAATAATTTCTTTGACCACTAATCGCATGAATGTTTATTTTTAGTTCACTCCCATTGATAAGATCAAAAATATAAACACAATGATTGAAGAATATGTTTTTATGCTAAATATGTTAGCGTATGCAATAAGTACAGTTGAAAGCTAAAACTATAATTCTAAACAGAAAACAACAGCTTTTACTAACCTTTACATTATCGCACCACAGAAACACGACAGGTGGAAATCTTAACGAATTCGATGCTGCAATTTATTACTCCCGATGCTACACCATATTAGCCAAAGTTTTCTAATTTCTTCGTAGGACCACCAGCACTAGAAAAATGATCCTTTCAGAGGTACGTCTTTTTCCAATGTGTTTAAAAAATGACATCATAACGGCTTAGTTCGTAAATCTTATTAAATCTGATTGGCTCACGAGCTAGTCTACTCAGTGTAACCACCTTACCGTTTATTACCCCACTAGGAGTCGCAATTCGAATTGATTTAGGCGGGCATTAACGTAAAACAATCGCATCTATTATTTAATTTACTATATGATATTATGACAACGACAATTTTTTTTTGTGGTTTTTTGGCCAAGATCAGTAGCACTGATGAGAATGCAAACCAGCAGTTGGTTTCTAGATGTTTTCTCGGTTTAAGATCGATTACAACTGCTAATATGTACGAACTCTAAGCATATGATGCGAAAATGCAATAAATAAACTAGTGAATAGAATAATAAAGTTTGAAAAAGCCATATTTTGAAAGTATGAAATATTAACGCGATGGATCGAAAATGTTGGGCAACTGGTGGAAATTTGAATTAATTTAATGATGTGAAAATAATTGTATTTATGATTTAATTTGGGATATGACGTTATGATGTTGACAAGTGAGCTATTTTCTATTTTTGAAATGATTTCGCCTTTGCTTGATGTAAATCCATCTTTACATCAGTTATTCTATTTTTGCTTATTTCTTACTTATAAAAGAATAAAAAAAAAACCTACATATGCGACCCAGTACAAAACAAAGGGTTTGTTTAAAAAAGGAAGCATTAGCTGAATTACTTGAGGAACCTCGCATATTATAAAACATATCAAATCGCAAATTAAATATGGCATCACATACAGTAAGTGGATAAATACTACAAGTTTGATTCTAAATTGATAATATATTTCTACATACCTGTAAGTTTTCGCACAAACAACACAAAGGGGTGGAACTCCTAGCCAAAGCATACTGCAAATGATTCCTTCATATCTGGCACAACACCTAGCAACGATGTTCATAGGACTAGCACCACTGAAAGAATAAACATTTCCGAAACCCTTCTTTTACCACAATATTTTCCAAGAAATGACATCGTAACGAATCAGATTGTGAATCTTATTGGCCGGTCAAGTTTGAATTTAATTGGCTAGCGGGCTAGTATATGCAATTTAAATTAATTTAACTATTTCTTAAAGTAAAATAATCGTATTTGCCACCTCAATGGCATTACGATGGTGGGAAATAAGATATTATAGATTTATTAAACATAGATAAGTTTAATAAAACAACATATATGCCCAAACAAAAATGCAATTCTTAAGCTATTTTAGATTTTATGAATTCCCAGCAAGTACGGCAGGAATTCGTTCAAATGTGGCGCGATATTCGGAAGCTTCTCCGAATATCTATGAAAGACCAGCAGCGCTGAAACGATAAATTCTTAAGAACGCTTGTTGTTGCGCTTAATTATTAACGCAAAATAAATGAACATAGGATTTAATTTACTATGTAACATTATGATGATGTAAAATAAACCATTTTATTTAATTAGCACTTGTAAAAGGTTAATGAAATTATATATTGTTGTAACGAAAGCATAACTATTAAGCCTTATTAAATTTCAAAAATAGGCAGTTTAGATGGAAATTATTCTACTTTCGTGTGGGGCCGTAGCTTAAATGTTTTCACTTATAGTTTAGAATACAAAAGAGACGGTATTGCCTTATAATTCGACAGAATCGGTGTTGTAGGCGTGTTGATGTTTCTCTAATTATGTATACGTACATACCTTTGTAGATGTTATCAAACGGAAAAGAGGAATGGGTGCAGATCTCGGGGTGCATCAGCATCGCAAGCGATTCGCACAAATGTGGCGCGATATTCAGAAAACTTTCCGAATATCTGTGAAAGACCAGCAGCGCTAGGACGATAAATTCTTAAGGACGCGTCTTTTCGCGTGCATTTTTTTGCAATATGGCGGACGGATCGTCGATCTAAAAGGTCGGCGATAGTGAATTGTTTTATTCAGTGACGCGTGCATTCGGATTAGCCAACTTACCCCATATTGTAGCACTAAAAGTTGCAGCATTAATTAATTTGACTAATTATTAACGCAAAATAAATGAACATGTTATTTAATTTACTATGGGACATTATGATGATGCAAAATAAGCCGCTTTATTTAATTAGTACTTATAAAAGGTTAATGAAATTATATATTATTGTAACAAAAGCATAACTATTAAGCCATATTAGATTTCAAAAAAAGACAATTTAGATGGAAATTATTCTACTTTCGTATGGGGTCGTAGCTTAAATGTTTTCATTTATAGTTTAGAATACAAAAGAGATGGTATTGCCTTATAATTCGACAGAATCGGTATTGTAGGCGCATTGATGTTTCTCAAATTCTGTATACGTACATACCTTTGTAGATGTTATCAGACGAAAAAGGGGAATAGGTGCAGATCTCGGGTATATCAGCATCGCAGGCGATTCGCTCAAATGTGGCGCGATATTCAGAAACCTTTCCGAATATCTGTGAAAGACCAGCAGCGCTAAAACGATAAATTCTTAAAGACGCGTCTTTTCGCGTGCATTTTGTTGCAATATGGCGGACGAATCGTCAATCTAAAAGGTCGGCGATAGTGAATTGTTTTATTCAGTGACGCGTGCATTCGGATTAGCCAACTTACCCCATATTGTTGCACTAAAAGTTGCAGCATTAATTAATTTGACTAATTATCAACGCATAATAAATGGTCTACCTTTGTAGACCCTAGCAGACACGAAAAGAGGAGCGGGTGCAAATCTTGGAGCATAAGCCATTCGCGGTAGTAGCTGCTTCTAGCTGCTAGTGTATCTGTTGAATTAATTTATGGTAAAAATAATCGGGTATCAGTAAAAATATTTCCATAGAACTTAAAATAAATGCATCACATTTTCTTTTTGTATAATAATAACATGCCTGTATGTATATCAAGAAATCAAATCACCCTGTCTTGCATACACAAAGTGATATGTTTCCTTTTTTACTAATTTCAACACTCCCTCACAAAAATAAATAAGGGAATTTAGGAAGCTGTTCAAGCTAAAAGGTAAAGGTGAAAGTAAATATTTATTATCTATTAAGTTTAGAGTACCTAAATGTGAAGGTTAAGTCATTTTCATTCAGAAAAAGTGGCAAAAAATCTTTTAAGATGAAGACTGTATTAATCAAATTTTCAAGCATTTAAACTGAAATGCGTAGGAGTTGTAAATCCGTCCACACTTCCGTTAACACTAAATTTTTGTTTTGATAAAAATAAGCAGATAATTGTTCTGCTTTGATACCATATTCCTAAATGTGTGTACCTACCTCTGGATGTTTATATTTATAATTTTACACCACAAAGGATACTATTGCTTTGTAATTCGGCTTAATCTGCGTGGTTTAGAATAAATGTTTTTGGGTGAATACAAAGAGGCACAGTTGAATTTGTGCTTACGGAACATCAAAGAAATATGAACAGCCGTTGGCATTTAATGGGCAGTTTGAACTTTCTAGGCTAGCCTTCGGTTTGCACGAAATAGCAACAATTATACCTAAATAACAAGTTATTACGTTGTATTATTTTGACTATCGCCATAAATGTGTTTGGTCCTTTGTGTATATCTAAAAACACATTTCATGGCTGAAAAGAAATTACAGTTTCAACAATTCAGAGGAAAGGTTTCTTTTTGGGATAAGCCAAAACTGAACGCTCATTCGTTTTAACTACTCAGTTGTTACTTAAAAGAGGACTCAGATATTCAATCTACAATATTGCCCAATTTACCTAAAGAAATATATTTATATGTAAATCCATCAGCAAGTAACGGTTTGCATGTTTTCAATGGCCATTGTTTCCGATATAATACACTTCACGCAATGCGCTGACACAATTGTATCAGCCACGATTCGGTAACTGGGTCGGAATGCATCTCCGTTCCACCAATCTCTTGAGGGAAAAATGCCGAAACGAATATTTTATGAAGCGCAAATGAAACAACGAAATTAATTTCGTTAGGAAAATTAAATTCATGCTTCATTGATTTCAGCTAGTATTCGTAAGCAATGCCCGTGTTGAAATCAGTAAGAACTCCTGTAGGAAACATATTATACGTCAAAACTGTACCACTTACTTTGGATTTATGAGTACACATACACTTACTTGATTCTCTAAGGGGTTTGCTCTACGTGAATCGACGTTCGATTTTTAAGTTAAGCATATTCTTAAGGTCCTTGGGGAATTAAACTGCTGCATATATTCTGGCAAATGTTTGCACAATTCTGTTTGTACTGGCATCACTCTCAAACAAAATATGATTTAAACGGGATTCTAATGATAGTACGAATTGAATCCACTTCTATTTTGACTTTTTTATTATAATATCGTGCATAGTTTGGAAAAACAAAGCTTTTTTGCGCTGTAGTGTGAGGTATCATTAATTATTTCTCATAATAAATTGTATGCCATCAAAATTTAGATCTATCGTAGTATATTTAACAACGTTACATTTTTTTTACAATTTCGAAATAATACCTTTGATTTTACTAAAGGAAAGGTATCGACAAAATACTTTTTAGCCGCCCAACAAATCTATTATCCCTTGTCTGGGAAGTGTGAGTCAAGTTTACCCTTGAAATCTGGTTGGGGTCAGTTTTCTATTGATGTTTTATTTTCCTCGGGGCAATTGGAGAGAAAGAAAAGGGATCTTAGGAAGGAAAAGAAAGGAGATTTGACAGGAACAAGGCGGTGTATAATTATTTTGTCCACTTTGATGCGGATATAGTAGGGATGACAAGTCTGTTTCCTTTATTGCTTTTGCGACCTACAGACGGTTTACAAACAGTTTCGGTTCTCCTTATGTAAACATCGAAAGTGTTTCCCAGTTCCCTTTTCGTCCTTTCGCGGTTTCTTTGCAATTTAAGCCGCTCTGACGCGCGCGCACCCTAAGTTGTTTTCGCATTCTATACACCGCACTTTTTTTCTCATTCTCTCCTTGAATTAAAAAAAAAAAAAGAAGAAGCGGAAAGAAGAAGAACACAGACAGGACCGAAGGTAGTTACGATGTCGATTTCCTTAAAAGCGATCACTTATAACTAGACGTTTCTCTAGAAGAACAGTTCAGAACAAGGGGAACCGGCGAGACCGGTTTCGTGCCCGGAATAGTTCAGCACCGGAAACTGAAAATGAAATCTCTTAAACGTGTCCCGAAAGCGGAATCCCATTATAGCAATTAACCTTCCCAAATAAAAGTCGATAAACAAATTGAACGACCTGATCTGTATGCCCATTTAATTTTATTAAATTTATTCTCATTACCGGCCCTATGCCTTTGCGCCCTTCCATTTGGTATGGGAGTACTCGTCGCTGAAATAAATTCGAGTTTTAATGAAGCTTCAGCGTTCATACGCGCCGGGAATCAAAGAAATCGGTTTTTTGACGACGTAGTTTTGTATAAATAATCGCATGTTAAGGTCGGAGTTGCCGACTCCGAAAACACTACAACCTTTTGTCTTTTTTTGTATTTAATTAACCATTTCTTTACCTTTTAAATTAAACCAACCAAAGTACTGTTCTTCCACTTTATGCAGTTATACCCCAGTGACCAACTATATTTATTTCATATTTTATAAATATTTAAAAAAATATTAAATCTTTCTTGAATATTAGTTATATTAATATAATATGCATAAATATATTATAGAAATATATTAGGAAAACATTTAAAAAATATATATGTTATGTAGCATTAATAATATTTTATTGCAAATGTTTTCTCAATATATTTTTTCATAACTCTGCAAGAATATTTTGCTTTGTATTCTGTAAATATTTATTTCATATAAAAAAAAAGATTGAATTTTTGCTTTTGTACATTTGGTGCGTAGGACGAATAATATAAAATGGGTAAAATATGCATACATATTAAGTAGGTATGTACCTATTTAAAATGATAGTTTAAAGATTAAATTAGATAATATACAGTGAGGACGCGTGAGTTGGAACAAATTCATTTAAAATTCAGGGGTTTGTTTTTTTGAAAAACGCTGGGATACGTCGATTTTTGTTTTTAGTAGGGGTTTTTTTACGGTAAATTTATATATACAGTGTGGCCCCAAAACAGGTTACGACCACCAATCCTTTTTGAATTCTGCATCGAATTCTAAGTATGTTTCGTGTACCATTTCCTATATCTAAACTCAACAGTTATCGAGAAATTCATGATTGAATTAATTAAGACCATATTTCTGGGGATTTTTTTGTATCAAGTAAAATATTCCATCTTGTATTTATTTTGTTTTTTTAATTCTGGTATTTTCGATAATTGATTTGTCACTTGTCAACGTGTGACAGTTCAAGTAAGTAATTGTCAAGTGCAGTTATAAAGCTTGAAAGAATGGTGCGTTTAACTGAGAAGCAACGAATAGAAATTTTGATGATGGTAGGATATGGCGACAGAACCCGAACACAAGCTCAAGTTTGCGAATTATTTATTAATAAATACTCGGAGAAGCCTATTATACGATCGGTAGTTAGTAAGATAGAAAAAAGTTTAGACACCTGGGTCACGTAAGAGATAATTATAAAACCAACCATCTTCCAGTTCCACAGGACACCCAATTAAATATTTTGCTCGATTTAAAAGAAAATACGCAAAAAGCAACTCGACAAGTAGCTGTAGACCAGTCAGTCTGTAAATCTTCTGTTCTAAAATACTTACACAAGCACAAACGGCACCCTTACAAAATACATTTAGTTCAGGAACTTATTGAAGATGATCTCACCGCAGATTAGAATTTGCGAAATAATGATGGGTAGATGGCAATGCCAACCCGAATTTTTAAGTAAAATAGTTTTTACCGACGAAGCAACATTTTGTTTGAATGGTTCGATAAACACGCAAAATTGTCGATATTGGGCACCAGAAAATCCACACTGGAGTATGGAAAGTCGTACACAATTCCCTCAAAAAGTAAATGTGAGGGGCCGGAATTGCGGGTACCTCAATTATTGGACCGTTTTTTATTGAGGGAAGACTTAATTCTGAAAATTATTTAATTTACTGCGCAAAATTCCATAATACCAGTTTAAATGCACTTTACCCGAATTGTGAGAACCCAAATATACCGGCAGATTCGATATGGTTCCAACAGGATGGAGCGCCCCCACACTATTCGCGAACAGTACGAGGTTACCTACATAATATTTTCCCAAACAGATGGATCGGAAGGAGAGGTTATATCGAATGGCCGGCTAGGTCTCCAGACCTAACTCCATTACATTTTCATCTATGGGGTTATCTAAAATTCAAAGTATACCTCAATAAACCAGAAAATATCGAAGAACTGAAGAATAGAATTAGAGTCGAAATACAACAAATTCAGCCACAAACTTTAAGTGAAGTGTTACAAGAAATTGAATATCGACTTGCCTATTGTCAGGAAGTTAATGGTCAACAATTTGAACATTTAATTTGATTTGTTCTGTTTTTGTTTTAAATAAAGTTACAAAAAAAACAAACCTCTGAATTTTAAATGATTTTGCTAAAGTCCTCGATAATAAATTTATTAGGTATAGCACCTAATACAAGAAAGATACTTGGAATTGGATGCAGAGTTTAAAAAAGAAATTAAAGAGCAGATATCTTCATTTAAAAAAAAAATAGTTAGTAGTCATAACTTATTTTTGGCCTACACTGTATACATGAATGTACCATGAAAAAAAAAATCTCAGCCAGAAGTAAAAATCAACGTGTCCGAACGAATTTTAAATCAATTTGTTTCAACCCACGCGTCCTCACAAATTTTAAAAAATCAATTGCAAATTTTTTGAGAACTGTTGAGTTTAGGTATAGGACATGGTACATAAAACATTCTTAGAATTCAATGTAGAATTCAAAAGTGAAATAAAAAATAGGTGTTTCGTTTGAGAAAATATAGTTCGTCGTTGTAACTTTTTTTTGGGCCACACTGTATACATGAATTTACTCTAAAAAAACTTGCAACCAAAAATAAAAATTGACATGTCCGAGCGTTTTTTCTAAAAGACAAATCCCTGAATTTTAAATGAATTTGTTCCAATCCACGCGCCCTCACTGTATATCGAATATGATTTAATTGGTATCTAAGTTGAGCGCTGTAACTTTTCTATTAATATATCTGCGTTTTGTATTATATTATTTGTAGTATTTGTAAGTTGCGAACGTCAACACAACACCTCTATTCATTACGGTGCCGGTGTTATATGATTTAGTATTGTTTATGCGTCTATGGATTAGGTACACTTGAAGAAAAAAGTATCCGAACGATGCGAACGTAAGCGAGTGAGACAGAAGATATCGGGTCCCTTCTATTACATGGAGCCGGTATTTTCTCTCTTGCTTGCTCAGGCTTGTATCGTTCGGTTATTATTTTCTTCAAGTTTACATAGAATGCATACGCGCACGTGCGTATCATCAACGTTTTCATTCGTTTGTCCGTTACATGTTATAGTTTATAATAGTATACGATTAGGGCAGATTAGGGTTAACTGTGTAATTAATTGTTGCGGGGTGTGTTTTAATTTTTGTGGTGGCTAGGAGGTAAGCAAAACTTTGAACATGTCATGACATTTATAAGATAATTGGAATACTCAATATCGCTATGTACAGAAATCGTTTAATAATATAATTGTAGGAATTTTATGCATCATATATGTACTGCATCTACCAGATAAATTGCTAATTGATTTGCTTAAGAGATTCATCTCGGTAGATAAGCGTCATAACCTCAAATAGAGGTTAGAATACGTTGTGTTGTTTTATTGTTTGTACGTAGAATATTTTCAAATATTATGAAATAAAGTAAAAATAAGTATCGTAAGTATTAGAATGTAGCTACCACTCCAATTATTGTAAATGCTCAAATGTATTAGTAGGTGTTGATAATGTTGTACGATGTTTTATTCATGGTATGATCTAATACAACTGGCATTGTTTTAGAGGCCACAAGGAAACGTCATGAGAGCGCCACTACCGAAGATATGAAAAAAGCCATAGGGTTTGTACTGGAACCAGCCAAGGCTAGACTTAAAAATGAGTATTTTTCATTTTTATTGGCTTATTCAAATAAAATGATAAATATTGCGTTTGTTTTTTATTAAGAACACTTCAATTAAAAAATAGTGATTAATTTGATAAACCTCATTATGCCTTAAAAGATGCCAGATTATTGATTATTAACTTGTATGGTGAGTGTGAAAAAACAAGTTCTTGCCTTTTAGACAACTCTATGTATGTTTCAATTTTTCGTTATCGACGTTATACTTCTAAAAACCAAGAACAATTTTAGTTCATTTTGACAAATTAATAGATTGCATAAAAAACTCAATTTTCATATAAATATTTTACAAATATTTTAGAAAAAAATATAGCGCTGACATTAATTTAAAAATATGGAATAATATTTTAATTGAATATTTTATCTATATTAGAAAAAAATATGAGAAATATATTCAAAAACCTCTCACGAAAAATTTCTATAAAATATATTTTTAAAAATATCTATGTAATATTTCTGGCTGTTAGGGTAGTTTTACTGGTAGAAAGAGATGACCAATCTGTTATCCAAACAAGGGTTTGATTAGTTAACTGCCCAATGTTGTGACATTAGTTCGCCAGATGAATTAGCTTGGAATCTCGATGGCACATTATTCAGCATTCCCGTTAATGTCATCGTCTTACACTCAGCACGTTTCAGTGATCGTGCATAGTTTACAGTTTAATTTACGCAGGCAAACTGTTCGCAAAATTTCCGTTCGTACGTCGTATGTTTCTATGACTATATTCGCATCTGTTGAAACATGCAAACCGGCTTTTACAATATTACCAGGATAAGTATCAGGTGGTATTAGTTTGATCAATATCAATAGAATTACCGTTACAACGCCCCTACAAACATAATATTGCTGTTATTTTGTTTCCGTTTTACAAGCACATTTATGTATGTTAATAAACGTATCGTCCGATTATTGTATACTAACACATATTTTTTTTATCTTTCGCCAATTTAAATAACAAAACGTATACTTCTTTTAAGAGAAGGAAATTGATTCGATCATGATGTGCAAGTTTCTATATTATTATTTACATTCAATGGCACGTCATATAATTTTGGGTCCTAAATGCTGATTTATAAACTCGAAACGGAAATACTTATCATAAAACTGGAAAATGCTAGTTATTTATTATTTAGTCCGTTGACGGACACTTTCACGGGGCCTGGGATTGAAAAAAGGCCCAATCTAACGTCAATAGAAATCAAAATAAACATGATCAAAATTACAAGTAACGGCAATGGGCCCTGATGCTATATCTACCGGGCAATACTCGGACTGTAACACGCGTAGGAATCGTTTTCCCTTCATTTACTTTTATCCCGATTCTTTCTCTGTGCCTTTTTTTCGTTTTTATTACCCACAATAAAAATAAATCGGCATGTGTTACTCCGGGAGCAAAGCACAATTTTCCGAAAATAAACAAATAAAAGCAGTATGAACCAGTGTCAAAATTCAACCCTAAGGTAAATACGGCAAAAAGAAAAAGAATATTTACAACACAGCATTTATTATAACATTTTGCTTATTGTCTATCATGGTATATTGTATATTCAGCAAACAACTGGTATATAAAAATATGCATGACACTAAAACTAACTTTTCTATTGGTTGGTAACAATTAACCAAACAATTTGGCAACAATTAGAGCGTAGAAATACTTGAAAAGTGATAAGATCTCTTTGTCCGAACACGAATATTGCCTAAATTTCAACTGACGTTTAAATATAGCATGTATTCGTATTAATTTCAAACAGAATTAATTGTAGAACTTTGCTTTAATTCAATTCTATAATAGAGGTACAAATTTTGGGGATTATTCGGTAGAACAAAAGCGCGAAATAATATGCCGCCGGTGGCTCTATATAATTGTTAAGAGCGAAACTACATCCTAAGTGTATCCAACAATTTTATATTAATATACGGAGTATAAATATCTCAGTTTAAAACAGCCCACGCGCTTGTTACATTAAAACCGTAAATCTTATTATCACCATTCAAACTTGTTCTTATTTATAAATACTTGCTGCAAACTTTACTTTATTTAATTTGCTTATTGAAGCAGTTTCCCAAGAATAATAGGTCTAGTACAGTGACTATATACAAGAAGACAAACCAAGCTTATGGGAAAAGTGTTGCGCTTAAAAACAACGTTTTGGCGGTCAAATCCAGATGTCGCTAGTATCTCCACCGCCAAAATTGGTGGGGTAGTCTGAATGTTTAGCGAGAATAAGAACCAGAATTTAAATTATATAAATTGTATAATAGTACGATTCACCAATATGTGGTACTGATTTATAAACGTATTTTAATGTAATGAAATTACTATGATGGTAATGATATGAAATTTCAAGCACGGCAAGCGGCAACAATATTTTGAATATAAATAAAAAATGATAGTATATCTGTCATATGTTGTATACGAATTGGTAAAATATTATTTTTTAGTTCTATCTGTGAAGTTTATTAGTGTTAAGTTGTAGTTATTTTTATTGTTTGTACAAACTTTATTATTTATATTTTGCTAGAATACAGCAAATGTGCTATACTATATAACAATAATTTTATTTTATTGGTAACTGAATTTAGGAAACCAAAAAGACAATAAACAGAAGATTCTTGGTACTCTATAAAGGGCATGTCGGCATATTGCTATCGGTTTTATGGAAGTGATTAATAATATTCAAATTTGATATCCGAGGTTTCTGCCAATGGAAGTTTACTCTTTATTTACTTAAATTAAATTTCACTTGAAATACGTTTACTTCCCCACTCTCAAAATATGAATATTTGTAATATTGTCACAGAATGGGATAACAATCAGAAGTTTCACTCCCTGGCTGTCTCTTTGATCTTTTAATGGCTTTATATTATGATCTTGGACACCATCTTTGCACGATAGGATCGCAATAACGACAATTTGTTTTCACCATGTCTGCACTAGATTTATTTGAAAAAATATTTTTTGGACTATTTACTATAAAAATTGAAGTAACACGTATGCGTTTAACACTTTTTCATTTTTTTGATGACCAAGAAATATTTAACCCTGAAATACTAACGCTTTTACGTACATGATTACTAAACAGAAAATACACGTCCCTATTATAGTATATAGTCACTGGTCTAGTATCTTGCAATGTACAGTGGTGGTCTTATTTAATGTCTGACTTATGGCGGAAAGAATATCAAAACTACGGTCCCTGGATGTCATAGACAGTTCGGTTTCTGTCGGTTACGCAGGTATAAACCTTCCTTAGAGAGCATGTATAGAACCTTATTGTCGCTTACATACACTACCATTTTTTACTAATTCACCATCATAGAGAGTGACATTAATTAAGGCCACTACTGTACACACAACTCCGTATTTAAGTGTCAAAGATATTGAGAAATCTATTTGGAATAATCGATGGATTTAATAGTTAACATTCGTTTTCATTACCTACAACTGTTTTGCTCTGTGAATTGATTATTATTGTTGTGCTCGGCATTTGTGATAAATACATTAATAATGGGAAGGAGGTTTGGCGGTGACAGATCTAATTCGAAGAATGGGCAGTAAGAAAAGGGAATGCTATTACACACAAAGCCCGAACGGTATTGAGGGATCAAAACGTTCATTTCTATTAAATTTAAAATATGTTTACTTCGTTTCATGCACAGACTATGATGCAAAAGGATGTCACTCAAAATTTTCAGTATTCAGCTACTTAGATATTACTAATTGTAAGTTTTCCATTTTAATTCAAAAATATTAAGCGAAGAATAACATTTTATCATTTTTACATAGTTTGACAGGGAATATAAATTAGTTTTTAATTTTATATATTTACAAGCAGTATCTGTAGATTATAGCTTATGAGGTTGCCCTAACTACGGAAACTTTTATCACAATTAAATACCTGATAATTTCTTTAATTACGATATAGGAAATTTAACCTACTAATGTATGTATGTATGTATGTATGTATGTAGATGAAGGGTGGTGTTACACTGCGACCTAAAGGATCTATTGTGTCCCCATTCTTGCTGCTTTACAGTTGGCCTTCCAATCCTATCCTTTTAAAAAGTGTAGGATGTCAGAGGGCCCCAGTCTAGGTAAGTCTCCCTCTTCGATTTCAACATGCTCCCAGGTACAATGCCCTCGGGTTGCACAGTGCTACGCAGTTTGAGAGGAGGTGGATGGGTGTTTCATCCTGTTCCCCACAAAATCTGCATTCAGGATCTTTTTCCAATCCAAGCTTACTCAGGTGTCCTTTCAGTCTACAATGGCCTGAAAGTATTCCTGTTAATATGCGAACATTGTTCTTACTCAGGTTGATGCATTCTGTAAACCTCTTCTGGTTATAAGTTCCCAGAAGAATTTTACTCTGCGTCATTCCTGGAGATTTTCCCAGTAACTGGATTTTCTCTGCTCCATTTATTTTTTAGTTTCTTCAGTATTGTACTGCTACTTAACCCGCAAAAAGGTTCAGGCCCTACGAAAGGCATTCCAGCCCCTTTTCGCGAGGTTATCCGTTATTTCGTTTCCTTCCACTCCTGTGTGACCCGGAACACACAGGAGGGTCACTTTATTTCTTTTGCCTAGCTCATTTAGTTTCCCTAGGCATTCCCAGACATCTTGGAGCTGATTTCATATGAGCTCAGCGCCTTGATGGCTGCTTGACTATCAGACATGATGATAATCTCCTGTTTCCGATAGTTTCTATCCATATTGAACTGACACATCTTCCAATAGCGTGTATTTCCGCCTGAAATATACTTGGGTATTTTCCCAAGCTTTCGAAATATGTAGTTCTAGGCTCGTATATTCCTATTCCAGTTCCTTCTGCCGTTTTGGAGCCATCAGTGTACCATTTGATGGCATTTCTATTAAATTGAAGATGGTGTTATGATCCCACTCGCTCCTGTTACTTAGCTTTGTGGTGAATTCCTTCACAAAGCTAAATTTCTTTAACATGTCATCCCGGGGCATATCCCAGGTTTGATCACCGTCAGGAGATTGAGGCCTATGCCTAATCATTCCTTCTTGACCATTCTTAGTGCGGTTCTTTTCGCCACCCCTCCACTACAATGTGGAGGGGGCAAGATCCAATACTACTTCAATAGCTGCTGTTGGGCAGGTTCTCATAGCCCCGTTATGCATACACATGCTAATCTTTGCACTTTCGAGAGGTTAATTCTCGCGGTGGCCAGATTAGTTCTTTTGCTCCATGCTACTGATGCATAGGTGATGATCGGTCTCACTATCGCTGTATACATCCAAAGCAGTATTTTGGGGTTGCATCCCTAATTTTTCCCTGCAAAGTTTCTACACACCATCAGAGCTCTTTTGGCCTTGTTGGTTACCTCAAGCTCATGTTTGTTCCATAGAAGTTTGTTGTCTAGGGTGAGGCCTAGATATTTAACTTCCGCTTAACCTACTAATACCTTAAGTATGTTTCTAACTAAATTATTTTCATGTATATTAATTATTAATATCTTGATCGCGAAACAAAAAGACAGGGACATTATCAGATCATTAAAGAAAAAGAAATAAGATGTTAGGCCTCTAAAATATATTGTGTCCCATTCAAGTCGGAAGTAAGGAGCAACTTTCTGGTATATTTGCGAGGTATAAACGTAAAAAGTCGAAGAATGAAATCAACTTAATAAACAACGCAATACAGTAAGCGCTGGAGGGCTGAACGGAACCCTAACATCGCAACACAATTAACGAACTCCTTTTAAGGGATTCTTTGTTTTTTTTTTTTTATTTTGTTAGATTATTACTCCCGATTGTAAACGCACTTATCATACAGTCTCTTTTGTCGGTATTTTGCGTCATTTCGTTTCTATTCCTGTCACCCTTAAAATTCGCTTCTTTTCTTCCCCTTGTTATAGCTGTGTTTTTTCAAGGTTTTTGTTCTTTGATTTTGTGATTTAGCGATATAACGCCGTCGCGAAATCCAATTACGCGCGCCATTTCGTAATTAAATTATCTCCGGCAGGATGGTTTATGTATGAAAATTTAGATGGCTCAAAGCTCATGCATGCCACAGGACAAATAAAGGCAATTATAAATTTCGACCGTTGATAGATGAACAGGTGCATAGACCTAGAATGTTAATGTGTCCATGCGGGCCTTTGTTGGCGTAAATTTGGATTCCCCATAGATAGAGATACTGATGACTGATGACACGATAAATTTCTGGATAAGTGTCATCTAATATTACTCAATTTTTCCACTTTGCGTGAATTTGAACTTAAGATGCCTGCGTATCACCTGGTGATTTGTTTAATACTTGAATGAAAATATGATAGCACAATGTGATTGGGGCAATTAAAGAGTGAACTATAGCTACTTCTACGCTGTAGCGATGTGAATCTTGTGCAATGTCAAGAATCGATATAATTAGTGCCCGCATAGAATGACCTTATTTAAATAATGCGTCTGGCTATTAGCCAAGCTTATATTGAAATATTCATCGTCAAACAGAAATATGTAGGTACATATATATCTCGCGCCGTGTTGAACTAGTTGGTCGTGGTTGATCGAATAAACAAATTACCATCGGTTGGTTCCCTAAAATTTCTCCCAATAAATTATTACCAGTGGTGCCTGGTTGGCGATAATAAATCGTCCTGCTATTTATTGTTCCATAATAAACAACATTAATATAGCGTATCCATCTAGATACGCTTGACTATACTCTTGACTAAATACTATGCTGTATAAAAGTAACGGTTTTTACAAATTTTGTTTATCTAACATAAGTTAAACCACTAAATGTTGTACTAATTTTGTCAACATTTTAATATATTATCATATCTTTTTATTTATTTATTTATTTATTTATTTATCCAAAAGGACACAAACAAGACTTAGTTCTAATTACATGTGTCCTTAACTTAAACAAACACACATAAATACATCATCGCAGAGCTTAGTGCATTCACAGAGTTACAAATATAATAGTTAAAAAAGTAAGAAAAGAAATAAGAAAAGAAGAATGAAGGAATGTCAGAGAGAAGCCACCTCAACAAAGTAAATAGCACCTACTGTGTTCCTTAAAAAATAATCCCATCCAAAAATTAGATATATCACTGTCGGTTGAAGTATATTGCATTTCTGGCAGACGCAAAGTAACCATGTCTCGTTACTCCAAAGATCTCTATTTCACGATAAAAATCATTATATAGTTTGCATATTTTAGTTATTGGTGACAAATAGTTATTGCTGATAAACATAGGTGGAACCGGTCTGGTACTATAATAAGGTACATGTAAGCGAAACAGTGACAACAACCTTGCATTGTCAGATACATTATTGAAAACCTTAAAGAGCACATACATCATAGCAACCTCCCGTCTACCTATAAGCGGCGGTAACTGAAACTCTTTACAAATGTTATAGTACGATTGAAAAGGTGGACCATGTCCATATTCCTTGTAATAAGATAAGCAAAATTTATTTTGTACTTTCTCAAGAAGATCACTATCCTTTTTTATATGGGGAGACCAAACTGCGGACGCAAATTCCACTTTAGATCTTACTAATGCATTATATAGAAGAATAATTGACTTTAAATTAGTAAAGTTAGAGGTATTTCGTCTGATGAAACCCAGATTACGGCAAGCATCAGCAGCAATCGCTTGTATATGTTCAGAAAAGTGAAAAGATGAGTCAAAGACAACTCCAAGATCTTTAATAGAGTTCTTGCGAGTAAGGGAGAAATTATTTAACTGGTAATTAAAAAAGTAAGGATTTTTTTTCGCGTAAAACTAACAATTGCACACTTATCAATATTCAAAGAAAGTTTGTTAAGTTGACACCAGTCAAATATTTTGTGTAAATCACTTTGTAAATGAAAGCAATCAGTGGATGTATTAATTCTTCTATAAATTTTTACAATCATCAGCATAAAGTAAACACTTTGTGTGCTCAAGGATATCTACAATATCATTAAAAAATAGTAGGAACAAAAGTGGTCCTAAATTGCTTCCCTGGAGTACTCCCGTTAGTGTTAAAAAAGGATCTGAATAAGCACCATCAAAGAATACCACTTGCCTACGATTAGATAAATAAGATCCAAAAAAATTTAAAAGGCTATGTGAAAATCCAAATCCATGTAGTTTTTTCAAAAGAATATCATGATCCAGCTTATCAAATGCTTTGGATAAATCTGTGAAGATTACATCCAATTGGGATTTATTAAAAAGTACATCTGAGATGTCATGCGAAAAAATCAATAAATTTGATTCAATGGATCTCCCTTTAAAAAAACCATGTTGATGATCAGACAGGTAATGTTTAATCTGTGCATACATCTTATCATATATGATATATTCAAAAATCTTTACAACAGCTGACAAAACTGAAATTGGTCGATAATTAGACATTAATGTAGCGTCACCATTTTTATATATCGGATACCTTCGAAAGTTTCCATTCATCAGGAAATGAGTTGTTCTTGATAGATAAGTTAAATATATGACTAAGAGGCAAAATAAAGAAATCAGCACAACCCTTATAAATATAGGTTGGAATATCATCTACACCGACAGATGTATTAGATTTTAATTTATTAATAGCAGACCGGATATCCTCCTCCGTAATTAAACCAATGTCAACAGAATTAATATCTGAGTTGATTGAGAAATTGGTAGTATACTGCGCTGGTTCACCAAAAACACTAGAGAAATATAAAGAAAAACCCTTAACTTTATCCAGTGCTGTAGAATATTCAGTGTCATTAAAAGTTAATGTATTAGTTGTAACGAGACTCCTTTTTTTATTCCTAATGAATGACCAAAATTTATTAGTATCACGATTTGAAATTGATAGTTCAACATTAGCACAGTAATTATTATAGGCACTGTTTATTTTAGATTTTAGTTCCGCTCTAATCACCTTATACTTTTCGAAATTAAATGGTATATTTCTTTTTTTGTAATGGTAATTTTTAATTGCGATTAAAGCTTTGATTTCTTCAGGGAACCAGCAAGGATACCTAGTGTTATAACCAGAAGATTTATAAGTTGGAATACGTTCATTTAAAATTTCATGCATAATATTATAAAAAATAGTAACAGAACTATTATCTCAAATTATAATTAGAGTCATTAATGTCCCTTAATGTTGCTTCAGCTAACCATAACATACGAAAATGTTACTTATTGTTATAGAAAACGTAAATCCGCAACACGAATCTAGTGGAATATACGTTGTGTGAGGTCATGACAGGCTTCTAACTGGGGAATATGGAAAAGAGATTAATATTGAAAAGATGGAGAGCCCTTACGATTCCTCAAATCCGGACGGAAATCGCGCAAATCCTTTCAGAAGACACAATGGATAGGCCTGCACTGATGGGTGGGCTTATGAAGATGAATAGCAATAAGGAAATTTAGGCCGAAATTAATAGGGTAGACATTTTTTTTTTGCGGTAGAATCTACCTGTTTATTAATATCTACCGACAATGAGGATCTTTTAATGGCGAAATTTTGAACTAATTAAATATTTCCGTTAATAAGGGAGTAAAAAATGTGATAAGCAGAACCATAACAAGAAAGGTTTATTTCAATCATGTGCTTGTGTGTTAAAAATGTCACGTTATCTTTATTTTCGTATTTAAACGTCTGTGAAAATTGTAAAATCACTTAGAGGATAAATGATGTTAAATTTGTTCGACACTCTAGTTCTACAAACTTAGGGGAGACACCTCAGAAAATACAGTTGCCTCGATTGGTAAATATAAAGCAATCATACAATGTAGCATATTAGGGCCGTATGTTTGATGTGTGTGCTTCGGGAATTCAACAAGGCAACTTCGCGAAAAGCTAACATTTAGGGAATAACTTGCGTTTATTATGTAAATAGCATCCGTATTTATTGGCCAACTTAACTTTATATTGATATTTCCTGAGCCTCAATTAAATTTGAGGGCCTGTCGGAGCCATCCATTAACACAGCCGGTGTGTCTAAATATATATATATATATTTAAATGCTTTTATAATTAAACAATTCAATTATCATAATTTAAACGTTAGAACCTGCCGCAAGAACCTTTACAGAACATGCCATAACAGTAATTCCAATGTTATAGTCTTCAATTTCACTTTCCTGTTACCCTTAATAAACTACATACAGTTCTTGCCCCCTACGGGCTAGTTAAAGTTGCGTTTGCGGTAAATTGTTCAAGGGAAAGTATGTTACATTTAGCACATTACCGTTGTACAAGATAATTACAACCGTTTCAATTCAAATTGCGTGGGCCGTTTAGGAATTGATCCCGAAATGTATACGATTCACAATGAAAAGTTATTTTCAGGAAGGAAAGAAGTTATGATGTATTTTGAAGTCTTAAATTAAAGTAATAAATCACACGCTTTGCGATTTATTATTAATAACCAATTTTAATTAGGACCGGCAAAGGGGCTTTCAGTGTTTACGCTAGATGTTTTATACCAACCCTTCCCGGCTGCTGTTCACTTTTGTTTCCTTTTACTCGCTTGATGTCCTTTTTTTATTATACAACAGATGCAAACGCAGTTTGGTACACCTGCACCGATAAGTTAGTGTCTGGAATAAATATTCCCTGACCGTGTGAAGTTTTACTTAATTATAGTTATTTACATTATACGATTCCGGAACTGTAAAATGCAAAATTCTCCCTGGAATAAACTCATTTTTTGTTTTAATAGATTAGGTGAAAAAAAAAATAACATTGAAAAGCATATTCTTGGTCAGAAAACTTCATTTCGTTTTCATAATTCCTAACGAAGTATTGTTGGCAAACTTAGTTGCAACACGTTTTCCTACCAAAAAGCACCTGCAATACAGTTTTCGAGTTCCATTCGGGAAAAAGTTATTTAAAATTATGAAAATTTTACCCAAAGTTATCAACCCAGATTATACATTGTGTCTACTTGATTGCGTTGCTTCTACAGTCTCTGAAATTTTACTATTAACAGTGTGGACAAAAACAATCGATTTTTTATTTTAAACTTATTATTATTCTATTATATTATTAGCTGCTTTGTCACTTTGTACAAGATTATTTAAATAGGAAAGGTGTACAAAATAAATTGTTTGAAATAAACTTCGGGGAATAACTGATACTTATCATTCATGTAAATCGGAGCTGTTGAACAGATTTTCCCTCATTTTAAATGATGAAAAGCTGAAATCCCAGAAGAAACAATTAGGTGGTACTCCATACATTTATCAGAACCCATTGGAATTGTCTCAAATGATAAAATAGTTAACTATGATGAGACTGGTTTAAATTATAATTGAGCCCTATTGAGAAGAGGGAACTAAACGCGCTCATAGGATTATTAATTGTTTAAAAAAGTCCATTTCCGTTATGTTAACAGTACACTTCTCACAGGAAAAATCGGGACACCAGCAATCGTGAATTTTAAAATTTCTTGGGTGTAAATGCAGCTTTCAGAGGATATATGCACTTGTCAAAGCCATAAATCACTTTTTTTGTGTGTATTATTGCGATCAAAGGTAAATATAAAAATTTAAACAGAAATGTAAATGTATATAGAGAAAAAGGTTTATACATTAAATAAACACATTGGAATTTCGGTGGCGGTGTTTTCTTAGAAATACCGAATACGGAAATATTAATGCAAAAAAAATACATAACAACTAAAAGGCCTCTTGAGTAGACGGCACCATTTAGAAATGCACATGTATGTATTTAACTTGTTTGATGTTATGTAGAGATAATTCTTTTTTAAGAAAACATATGGCGATGGGATTTTAAAATTATATAATTATATGCTTAGTTTGATTTATGCCTGCAAATAATACTTTAGCAATAGACAATATGTCAATCAGGCTCCTGAGTTTTTGAATAATGTGATTTTCACATTGATTAATTACACTATTATTGATATATTCATTATTGTTGTTGTTTAGTATTCTTAAATATTGTATTACTACAAAATATATTTCTATGTATTACCAAAAACAGTTTCAGATTATTTACAAAATTTTTAAAGCAATTAATTTCACAAAGAAATTATTTATTTTATTAACCCTGCGTTTATTGTATTTTCAAGAAATATATCTTAACTATCGCCTATGTAATGCAATGTCGTTCTATTTTATTGAAATATAGCTAACACTTTTGGTCTGTAACACAGTTTCAGGCAGTAGCAACGAAAAAGTATTAAATGTATCAAATTCAACAATAAATATTTTAGCACTAACTGAGATTGACGAACAATATGCTTTCTTACAATGTTTGTTATGTATTATAAATCCAATAATATTTAATAAAACCTGTGCTACATAAAGACAGTTTGTAAAGAGACCCAGTGTTGGCTATATTTCAAGAAAATAGATCAACGACGTCAGATTACACAGGCGATAGATAAGATATATTTCCTGAAAATACAATAAACGGAGAGTTCATAAAATAAATAATTTCTTTGCGAACTTAATTGCTTTATTTAAGAATTTTATAAATAATCTTAAACCTGGTTTTGGTATTTTTTTATAGATAGAAGAGAAAACGTTATAGTAATACAATATTTAAGAATATTCAACAACAATAGTAATTAATACATCAATAATAGTGTCAATAGTAGTCAATAAATCTGTGAAAATCACATTATCCCAAAACTGAGGAGGCTGACTGACATATTATCTATTGCTAAACTAATACTGTCGAGCATAAATCCAAGTAAGTAGCTAATATCAAAGCAGCACTAACGCGTAACATAATTTTAAATAATAAAATCCCATCACCACATGTTTTCTTAAAAAAGAATTATCTCTACATAACATCAAACAAGTTAAATACATATATATTTCTAAATGAAGCCGTCTATTCAAGAGTTCCTTTTGTTGTTATGTATTTTTTTTTCATTGGTATTTCTAAAGGAAACGCCGCCACCGAAACTCCCGATTTGTTTTTCTATACATAAACCTTTTTCTCTCTATGTATTTATTTTTCTCTTTAAGTTTCTAGTCGTTACCTTTGATCCCAGTAATATACATAATTAAGTGATTTATGGCTAAGATAAGTGAATACGTCCTTCGAAAGTTGCATTTACAATCAAGAAATTTTAAAATTCTGAATTGCTAGTGTCCCGATTTCTCCTGTGAGAAGTGTACCTAACTGGTGTTGGTCACCTTCTGCCACAATATTTGGTTACATAATCAAAACGTTTAAAACGTTCTTGCTAAATGGACCAAATGGATCTTACTGTAACTGAACGACAAGGGGGTGGTTTGAAATGGAAACCTTTGAAAACTCTTTAATTTCAAAACATGAACTACGTTGTATACATATACTATCGTCCCATGAAACTACATATTAGTTCTTTTTACAGATTCGAATTATGTTTTTACCTGGAGATTTTATACGCAAGATTATAAAAAGGTGGTTCCATATATCCTCCATTTAGAGTAGCTCAATTATTCTGACGTGTTTGTTGCTTTTTTTTTAATATTAGAGATCTTTTCGATTAGCATAGGTTACATTAATTTTAGAACGTCGTTACAACTTTATCAAATCAAATTTGCATCAAACGTAACGGTTGTAAGTCACGTGATATACACGTTTCAGATCCTTCGATAAGCTGTGATATTTCGCATGTGCGCTATGAAATCTCGCCCCTTTAACAGTTGAAGAATGTTGCAATGTTTCGCGTTTTTTTTTTCCTATTCTAAATGGATTAATTTATTAAAAGGAAAGTGTGCGCCTTTCTTTTTGATATTAATTAATTTGCATGCGTTTACGAGACATTGCTCACCGTCCATTCAGAATCTCTAAACATAAAAAATCGTGACCTAATTGGAAACCTTGTTAGCAGAAACAGAAGAAAAAAAAAAACTCCAGGGGGATTTATGAGGGCCTTTTTCTTCAGTAATCAGTACGAGTAACTGGGTGCGGTTGCCTACATTTTCATATATATCTGTTCTCTTTATAATAACAAAGCGATGACATCTTTTTTAATAGCGATCTTGCGTATTATGCAGGAGAAGGGTTGTACGGCAGCAAATATAAAACGTAATGGTGGCATAGAATCGAAGAACACAGAAGTAGAAGATAGTTCTTTAACCTTCTGACCCAGTTTTCCCTCCCACTTCGCTCGCGTCTATTTAGGAAAGCTTTTTTTTTTGTTAAAAATGCAAATATATGAAAAAGCAAAAAGGCCACAGCGTATAACCAGGAGGGAATTCCGGTTTTGTGTGCCGCTTTTTTGCTTTACAGTTTCGACAAAGAGGTATACAGGACGGATATCCGTAAAAGTGTTAAAGAAACGGACACAGCCGCATACAAGATTCTGTGCTCCGCTGTTTAAGGGGAGTATGTTGGTGTGGTAAAATGATAATATTTAGAGTTTAAATTTGAAATTAATTCGTATACATGTTATTTCTAAATAATTTATTAAAAAGTTATATTCGAGGGTATGGGGCTGTGCAAGAACAACCTGGGCTTCATGAATATGGAGCTTGGGAATCCAACATAATTATCATAAAACATAAAATGCGCTTGCCGCTAAAAGTTTGCGGAATAAATTATTTAAATTGATTTTGACTGTTTGATTGAAGGGAACTAGCTTACAATTGCTGGATTACTGAGAGGTGGACTAATTAGATCTTTAATAAAAAGAATAAACTTAACGTACACAAACACCAATTATATACAAAAGGTAAGTTTCTGCCATTCTTCAGGAATATGCATTTTAGCTAAATTTACACTTTGACGCTGAGAGTAAGAATATGCAGAGAGATTTTTATACGTACATGAAAACATAAAAAAGAGCATGTTTTCCATCCGCGTCCACAAAATAAGGGAAATAATATAATGCAATCTTGCACAATGGAAAGTTTCCGTAAAAGTAACGAGAAAGGTATGTGTGCCTTACCAACTCCGTTAGTATTATCTACAGCGGGTGTACGTATAAGTAGAAAGTTAAAATCGATAGTATTTTCGTATAAAATCTTTGCATATTTGAATAAGAATGGCTGCTTAGGTATTCAGCAAGTTAGAGTAGAGAGGAAAGGGAGGGAGGGGGGTATATTTGATTTTCAACACTTTAACTTATTTACAATTTGATGCCGTTTCTTTGTTCAATATTTGAAATTAACTTCTCCAGTATTTGTCAAACAGTCCGTCTTCTTTGGTCTGCGCCTACAATTTTGGCGGTCCGGAATTAAAGAAAAAAGTAGAAAGGGCAGGTTTCTGTTTAATTTCATTTTCAAAAGCGGCAAGGCGTTCATTGGAAATTGTCTGGCTTCGTCTTTTATCACGAGCGAAAACACGTAACGAACCTCTACACTTTTCTTTTATTCCCTCAGTAAATATAATTAAATTAGATTGCGCGGATGTGTTAATAATTTCCAAATCATGAGGACTCTCTTACTAAAACACCTTACTCACCTAGCGTCTAAGTTAATATTTAGGGTGCATTTTCATTTACATACATATAGGTATGCCCCATGTCTATATTTGATTACATGCTATATCAAAACACAAACATCCCTATATTTACATAAATTGCCCCCACAGTTCGTTTACTCTTGGTCTTGCAGAGATGATGGAACATTCGGATATAAAGATCACCCCTTGTTGTGGAAAATATCGGTTCAGCAACACGGGGTGTTTGTTCAGAGTAAATATATTTAAATGGTGACCAGTGGGCTAATATTGTATGATCCCGTCGCATTAAATCGAATTTTCAGGTATTTGAGTCACGTTCTTCAATTCTATACGCGAAAATTATACAGATTATAAATTATCATATAACTTTATTCTGTCTGATATAATCTGATAATATAAATATCAAATCTATATCATATGCTACTTATCAATGTTGATTATATAAGATTATATTATACTTTATTATTTTATATATTTATATTAAACCGATATCATCTAATACAAGTGACTTAGAGAACACTAGAATAAGATAATCCTATCTATGTAAAAGGAACATTTCTTGCCCAAAATTCGATGTACATCAGCAGCACTTTCTAAAAATTGTACGACCTACCAGCATAAAATAGAGTCCTAAATGTGTAGCAGCGGGTAGTAGACGACTTAATGCATTCACTGCCGTCTTCGAATAATATAACACTGATGTGCGGTCTCTGTTTTTTTTGTAGTAATCTACTTTAAATGTAAGGAAGAAGCAGTAACAAAACATAGAAAAAAAACATTGATTCTTAAAATAGAGAGAATTAAATACAGCAAAGGCGCATACTTATGCCTGCCGACTTACTCGGTTAGCACAATTCGAATTTTTTTCAATTACTTATCTTTAAATATTAATATTGTATACAAACAAGATTTTTTGTTTTTCTTTACACATCCTACAGCTTTACTAAATATGTTTGTGTTTTTTTAATCCCCAATCGATTCATAATGGATTGTTTTCATAACTATTTTTAATTCGCCGCGGCTCCTTTTTTCGATATTAACATAATGAAGAATTAATATTTATACATATAAAGTAATCATTAATTATTAATTTAAACCTGCATTTTGTATTTATAGCTATCACTACTGTTCGATTTCGCATTAATTCAAATTTTGTATTTCTTTTGAAAAAATATTGTGCGACCTTTGAGGTAAAATCTTTGAAACCAGGGAATTTATAATCCGAAATATTATTTATCTTGTTATTATAATATTAATGGAAACATATCATACTATAACTAATAAAAACTATTTCTGACGAGTGTAAAGCTTTTCGTTCTAATATCTGATATAATCATGGTTTTGAATGCATCCTCGCCATATCTCCTTTATCATTTAATGTTAAAGAAGGAAGCCGGAGCGGATAAAAAAAAAATGATATGAAATCATCAGACATTAATTAGATTAAAAAATATAAGCATATTTGGGTAACGCTTCAGGGTAAACAAAACGTGCATTTCTGCCAATAATGACATTACTTCAGATTTCTCTGCATTTTAATCAATTAATTGGCGGAACACCTACTTCACGAAAAATGGAAGTAGTAATAATCTTATCAAATATTATTTAATATATAGCTGTCGCAATTAGTTAATGTGTTCAGTAATATTGAAAGTGTTTCATTCGTAACGGAGATATCCTTTACTGATTTTCATGTATATGCTGAATAATTTAAATGTCTTCATGCGATTCATTTTGATACTTCATTATTATTTGCATATACGTATAAGATGAATAAAAGTAATAAACCCATTGATATTGCTATTTATTGTATAGTTAACATGCCTTTGGTTTAGTTTCTAGTCGTAGTTCAATTGTAAAATGAAAATACTTTTTAAAACCATTTAATAACACTACAGTCATTCGAAATACTTCAAACATCAAATAAATTTATTCCTGCGCAAAGATAACGAATACATAAGAGATGCATTCAACTTCGCACATTAATAAATCCAGTCTAAACTTTTTTAAATTAACCGACCGAGAGACCGCACATCTGTGTTTACATATTTCGAAGAGTAAATCCGTCTACTATCCACGCTAAACATATGTGCTCTATTTTACCCTGTAGGTCGTACAATTAGAAAGTGTCGCTAGTGTACCTCATTTATTTGCGCATTCAAATGCGTATTACTGCCATTACATGTTGCCGTAAAGAAAATAATAAAAATCGTTTCGAATGAATGGTTACAGGACCCATCAATGATTTTAAATCGTCAAACTCATCATTGAAAATTATTATTATTTCCCTTGATATGTCGAAATTTTATATAAATCAGAGCAGGTAGAGTTATCTGAGGTGGCCCGTTCCAATTGAAAATGCCCTGTATAACGTATAAGAAATAATGGTTTGTAAAGAAAGGGTAGTGAAATGAAATTATTCAAAGGTGTAAAACCATTAAAAGTAACTGAGTTTCGTTTAACCTAACTGTCCAGTCTCCCTGCCTTTAATGTGTAATTAAGATGCCTCAGAACGTGCCGTGAGCAAATAGTGAGCAACACTACCAAAAACAAATGGTGCCTCTATTCTAAACCCATTTACGTCACTAATTACGGCTGTAGAATTGTTTATATATGCACACAGCGTCTGTTGTTCTGATAAATAATTCTGTCTTAAATACCTGTAAAACCGGTTGAACTGAATAATGTTAAATATATATTTCATATAAATATTAATTGCACCCCGATTATTGGTTACTTAGTTTAGAAGAACGGTTAGAGATATTGACCTCTTTTCTAGAAATCTATTTTCAGTCGCCCTTCAAATATCCATGAGAATAATTGCCGAATATCAGTACAGTTTTACTAAAGACTTTATTGCTTTATTGGACTTCATTAATTTTTAAAAAAATAACCTTTATAATACCTATCTTCTTATTAGTATCCGTTTCCTCGAGTATTAAAATGCTTATTTAATTTTGTATCTACGTTAGTTAATACGAAGGGCGTTAAATTTAATGTAACGTGTATGTATATGTAATTGATACTTTTTACCCTTTCACTCACTGGTTCTTAAAGGTGTGTGTATGTAAAAATGACACGTTAAAAACGATTTATTGATAGAACATATGTGTACATAAACATGGCTACATCGTTGTTACATCGTTCTGTCTTTAAACACTACTGTATTTGTGCGCATGCACAGTGCGTCAGTGAGTCTTCGTTCTCAAAACCACCGATAGATGACTCCACGTGGTGTAAAAATATATATACAAATCTTAACATCCTCCCCCCCGTTGAAAGGTACTTTCAATACACAATAGAACAAACAATGAAAAACGGTAAGTAACTTAAGTATAACAATACAATTAAATAGTAATAGATATATAAACACTTTCAAGTTTTAGATTCGTCTTCGGACACTGGTAATACACACAGTTTTGTCACTGCCCTTTTCAAGACGTTTGTGCCAGTAGTTACCGACACCACACGGACAATTCCGTCGGATCCTGGATGAACTTCGATGATACGTGCTGTCTTCCAACGTAGCGGAGGTGAATTTTCGTCTTTCAGCAAAACTAGTTGGCCAGGTTTAAGGTTGGTAGTTTCTTCAGCCATTTCGAGCGTGTTTGCAACTCAGATACGTATTCTGACGACCAACGTTTCCAGAAATGTTGTCTCATTTGTTGAATATGTTGATATCTCTTCAAACGATTAACATGTACGGAGGTTACATCTGGATCTGGTAGGCTCGTTGCACTTCGACCAATAAGGAAATGTGACGGGGTAAGGGTGTCGTAGTCATTAGGTGATGAACTTAAAGGACATAGAGGTCTAGAATTTAGAATGCTTTCAATCTGCACAAGTATCGTTAAAAACTCCTCAAATGTAATTAACGTATTGCCTAAAACTCTTCTTAAGTGGTGTTTAATGGATTGACCCCGATTCCCATAATCCTCCAAAATGAGGACTTTGTGCTGGATTAAAATGCCAGTTTATGTTATCATTAGCGGTTGATGAAGCCAAAGAGGTTGCATTTTTCATCAAAAATTTGCCTAATTCCCGCAATTTTGAAGAAGCTCCCACAAAATTTGTGCCATTATCGGAAAACACATCAGCAGGTTTACCACGCCTAGCAACAAAACGCCTGAAAGTTGAGATAAAAGCATCAGTTGTAAGCTCAGTAACAGGCTCCAGATGCATTGCTTTCGTTGACAGACATATAAATATGCAGAGATAACATTTGAATGATTTTGTACCTCTCCCTTTGTTTTGCTTGATTTGAAAAGGCCCTGCATAATCAATACCAGTTGAAATGAATGGATACGTTAAAGTAAGTCTCGCTTTAGGGAGATTTTCTATAAGTTGATCACATGCCCTAGGTTTAGCCCTAAAACAGCGAATGCACTTGTACACTATTGCTTTCGCTAAATTTCTTCCACCTGTGGGCCAATAATTTGCTCTCACGGAAGCTAACATTAACTGTGGACCAGCATGTAGCAGAGTCAAATGTTCATTTTCCATTATCAACTTTGCCAATGGATGTTTACCACTTATAAGTAATAGATGCCTTTTATTCATTTCAAAATCTGAATTTTTAAACGACCGCCAACGCGTATTAGGTTGTGTTCATCTAAAAATGGTGATAATTGTCTAAAGTTTAATTTCGGTTGAAATTTAGTTTTGTTCTGTAGATATAAAATTTCTTGGTTAAAGCTTTCTAATTGAGACAATTTTACTAATCTTCTTGTTGCTTCATTAATTTCACATACAGTTAAAAATCCATGTTGCCGATTTTCCTTTGTAGCTCTGCAATTGTTTATGAATCTCAAGCAATAGGCCGTTATTCGTTTTAATTTATCAAATGTAGAATAGCAATGAAATGGAAAATTGTCCTTTTTTGTACCGGACACTACAAATATATTAATTGCCTTTTTCATTTCTAATAATTGATTGTTTCTTTCAGGTTTTTCATGTGGCAATTAGAAGTAGGGAGCGACAGCCAGGAAGGTCCGCACCACCAATTTGTACAACACATTTTGTAATTGGAACCCCTCGAGAAATTAAATCCGCAGGATTCTCATTTGAGCGAATGTAAAACCAATTATTTATATTTGTTGATTTTTGAATTTCAGAAACTCTGTGAGAGACAAAAACCTTTAAATTATCAGGTGATACTTGTAACCAATTTAGAACTATGGTGGAATCACAACAATAATTAAACTTTATCAAATGTTACAGGCAATGTAGTTTTAATTTTATTTACTAGTTTGGTAGATAGTACAGCGGCACATAGTTCGAGTTTTGTATCGTCAATTTTTTAATGGCGCAACCCTGCATTTTGCACATAAGAGATTTACTCTAATATTGCCGGTGCTAGTGACAGTGCTATATATACAGAGGCTCCATAAGCAGCCGTCGAAGCGTCGGAGAATGAATGTAATTCTAGTGATTCAGTATGTGCTTGTAATATATATCTGGGAACTTCGATATTATCCTACTGTAATAATTCTTTTTTAATTGTTTGCCATTATCATTGATATGAGTTGGTAACATAGCATCCCATTCTAAATTTTCAGACCAAATTGTTTGCAACAAAATTTTCGCATTAATAACAAATGGTCCCAATAATCCTAAAGGATCGAAATTCTAGCAATTTGCGATAAAATTGTTCTTTTTGTATCTACAGTGTCACTGTTTATGCTGTTGATTTGATAATGTAATGTATCAGATTTTTTGTGCCAAATTAACCCCAGCGTGCGTTTTATTTCGAAATTGAAGTTCAACATGTCGTTAGCTTCGGACGCAGTTATATTTATCTGTTTTTCAATTTCGCTACTATTAGTTACCCATTTTCTTAAATTAAAACCGGCTGAATTTAATATTTCATTTAATTCATTGTATATAGTAATAGCTTCGTCAATTGTGTCACAACCTGTTAACAAATCGTCAACATATAAGTCTTTTAAAATGACATTGCTAGTTGATGGATATTTTGATTCGTAAATATGAGCAATTTCTTGTAAAGAACGAATAGCTAGAAATGGGGCTGACTTGGTACCATAGGTGACGGTATTCAAGTGATAATGTTTAATTTCAGAATTTGGATTGTCACGCCATAAAATTCTTTGATAATCTCTTTGATTTTCGGATATTAACACTTGGCGATACATTTTCTCAATGTCTGCCGATAGTATATATTTGTGAACACGAAATCTTAAAAGAATATTGAACAGATCCTCTTGTATAGTAGGACCCTTATGTGTATATCATTGAGTGACAAATTGTTGTTGGTTTTGCATGAACCGTCGAAAACAACTCTCAACTTTGTTGTACTACTGCTTTCTTTCAAGACACCGTGGTGAGGTAGGTAGTATGCGTTATCTATATTTTTAAATGGATCAGTAATTTCTGACATATGACCTAACAACTTGTATTCTTGCATAAACGTTAAATATTCCTTTTGAAAAGATGAATTATTTTCTAATTTCCTTTCTAAACCCTTAAATCTTTTAAGCGCTGTGTCATAAGAATCCCCCAAACGTATGGTGGGTTGTTTGAAGGGAATAGAAACGACTAATTTACCGTTACTGTTCCTTCTTGTTGTCGTATTGTAATGTTTCTCACAAAATGTATCGCACTGTGTTTCGTTAATGTCATTGCAATTTTCAATTTCCCAAAAGCTTTTTAAAGTATTTTTGTATTTCTAAGTTGCTAACAAGATTACACAATACTCGATTGTTTTGATTGCTGCAAGGCAGTGGTCCTGAGATTACCCAACCTAAAACAGTCTTTTGTAAAGTAGGTTGATTTTTACCTAATTTAATTTGTTGCGGACATAAAAGATCCCAAAAGATATTTGCACCAATCAAAAGATCGATTTTACATGGTTTATTGTAATTTGGATCACACATTTTTATATGGGATGGAATTTTTAAGTTTAGTGACATCATAATTTGTGGAAGGAATATTATCTGTGATTCTATCTATTATGAGGCATGAAATTTTTCTTGAAAAGTTGCTATTCAATGATATTAAATTGAGATCAGTTCTGAATTTAATGTTTGATTCTATGTGATTTATACCTACAACTGATAAATCTATAGGTATTTTCTTTAAGTTCAGTTTATTACTCAATTCTTCAGTAATGAAATTTTGTTCTGATCCACTGTCTAAAAGCGATCTACATAGATCTGATTTACCGGAGCTGTTAGCTATTTTTACTTGTGCTGTAGATAATAAGACCTTGGAGTTTACCATAGTATTGCAACTCACAATGGTTTTATTTTCATTGGTACCTTCTGGTTGTGTTTGAATTTGGTTTTCTATGTCACTGGGATGAAGTAAAGTGTTGTGTTTATTTCCACAATTTTTGCACTTTCCTGATTTGCATTGATAACTAAAATGATTGCGCTTGAGACAGTTTAAACATAACCTTTTCTGTTTTGTAGTTTTTATTCTCTCATTGACATTTAACTGTAAAAAATCGTTACATGTGTAAATTAAATGATCAGTTTTGTTACAAAAATTGCATTCTTTTGCTGAAGTATTTAGTGACACTAATGATGTTGACTGTTTTTGAGAACCGAAAGATCGTTTTTGTTGATGTTCTAATGATTCCAAACATGACATCTATTTTTGAGAAATTGTTTCATCTCATCCACGTTTGAAAAGTCAGAATTTAGTTGAGAAAATTCCCATTCGCGTTTTGTTATAGAATCTAATTTAGTTGTAATAATATATAACAGTAAAGTATTCCAGTTCTCGACATCCTGGCCTAAAGCCTTTAAAGCTAGTAAATGTTTCGAAAATTCATCAATAAGTTTTCTAAGATCGGACGCCGATTCATTTTTCACAACCGGTAATTAAATAATGCTTTGATGTGGTTATTAACTAATACCTTTTTATTATTGTACCTATCACATAGTATTTGCCATGCTACCGTATAATTTACCCCTGTAATTTCCAAAGAAACTATTAATTGAGCAGCTTGTCCCGATAAACTACCTTTCAAATACTGTAATTTTTCGATATTGCTAATGTTGGTATTTGCATCGATCGAAATTGAAAGAAACATGTCTCTAAATTCAACCCAATGTTCATAATTTCCCGAAAACTGCGGTAATTTTATTGTCGGTAACTGAACTTGGCATCTTCGATTGTTTACTGAACCTACAACTGACTCTGTATTATCCTGTGCGTCTGACAATGAATTTTGTTTTGTATTAGATGTTTGTCTGTTTATTTCTAGATAACTTTTTGCAATAGCTACTAATTTGAGATAATCGGCAACGAAATTGTTACGTTCGTTGTATTCCTGCTGTAAGTGCTCTTCTCGTCTGGCATGACTGCTCAATTTGACCTTGAACTTCGTCAAATTCAGTAAATATATGACTTAAATTAGTTAACCTTTCATCTAATTCAATTAGTTCTGCACTTGAAAACTGATAATCATCACTAAACTGTTGCAAGTATGTTCTGAAATATGTCAATGATGCTTTTTTGCTACCCCTTTTACGGCGTAAATTGGTTAAATTTTGAGACGATTGTGGTTCGGACATCGCGATGTAAGAAAAAAAGAAAGAGAAAAAAAAATACTTTGTTGAAAATATGAAGGGAGATAAAAGGAAATAAAGGATAAAGCGATCGAAGTTCACTAACCTGTCGATTGCAGAGATAAAGGCTGATCTTTATTTTCTTCACCACATGGCGCGAATACGTTCCAATTTGGTTTTATTTCTTTTAACCATCAATCGTCATCCGGCTCGAAGGACCATACATGTATATGTAATTGATACTTTTTACCCTTTCACTCACTGGTTCTTAAAGGTGTGTGTATGTAAAAATGACACGTTAAAAACGATTTATTGATAGAACATATGTGTACATAAACATGGCTACATCGTTGTTACATCGTTCTGTCTTTAAACACTACTGTATTTGTGCGCATGCACAGTGCGTCAGTGAGTCTTCGTTCTCAAAACCACCGATAGATGACTCCACGTGGTGTAAAAATATATATACAAATCTTAACAGTGTATTCTCCACCATTTAACAGAACAACACTTGACATTTAACAGTACAAAAAGTGGTGAAGAAATATCTCGTTGTGAATTAATTAACCTGACGGATAAACAAACGCTTAATATACAATCAGAAAACTTCATCTCTTTTGTATATTTCTTTATGCATGAAACTACTCATTTCACATTTATCCTGCATCCGCGTGAGATCTACCCTCGTTTTACTGACAATGAGTCAGTACACAGAAATTTTGAACAATCCTACCTCCCATTGTTGGAAGTTTAGATGTATTACCAGTGAGAACAGTTTTCATTTATTGGACCAAAGGTTTTAGCTTTGCACAAGGCTATTGTTAATAGCTATCAAGCCGGAAAGTTGTTTGGACAATGCAAGTATTATAGTCGCATTGGGTTAAAATATCATGGTGATTTAAAATATTATTAACGAACAACTAGTTGGAGTATGCAGAGTAAAGGGTGGAACATATGATTATTATTATTATTATTATTATTATAATTAACATCAATCAAGCGTATTGAGTTGGGTATAACATTGCAAACTGCAGTTCGTATTATATATAGGCATACACGTATGCATATAATAGCCACATCGGAATTCTAATTAAGGTATTGTTTATTAAGCCCAATTATAAACATACCCCCACCTCGAATGCGCAGAAATTGGTCAGATTATTGATATTAATTAGATTATTTTGTAATGAAGTGCAAATGCCAAGAAGATAATTCCTACAGATCTATCCTCAAAACATTTTTATATTATTATTTTTTATGATTCACTTGTGCAACATACGTTTTTGTAACTTTATATCAAAAAAAGATTTCTGAGTTGAATATTTATTTGATGTAAAACAAATTTCTTTGAACAATAGAAAGTTTTCTATCGGTATATTAAATATCTCTGTGTTTGCTACTTTTTATATCTGAAAAAAGTGCATAGAAAATTTGAAATACCTATTACGATAACTCTTGCATTTTCTTCTAACAGGTAGGAGAGAAACTTCCTCCCATAGGATATAACCTCATCAAGGAAGTTTGGAAACAACGCGCAAAATAATCGATACTGTTAAGACAGCGTTGTTTGTTGGTGTTGCCCGGATTACTGATTACAGAAATTTGAAAAATTAGTGTTATATTTTATAAAATATTAAACAAAATCGTAATAAAAATATTTCTGGTACAAAAGGCGACAAGCTCGTTGAAACAATACATAACGAACACCCTACAATTGCACTCCTAACAGTTACATAAAATATCCCGACAGCTGATGTATAGCTTGTATTAATAATTTTAATACCGACGTAATTCCGATTGTCAGTCTTTGTTTACACAACTACTAACCTGCAGATACGAATGATCGCGCAATTCACTCTGACATCCGCATAAATACGCCATTCAATCCTAGCGAAACATTGAGACATTATTAGAATTATTACGAACGCAACAATAAAAACACTCCTGCTATATGTGGGAAAATATTGTGTTCCCCGTAAACAAAGTTTTCAACCTAGGCAGAACCTCTCGTAAATTAGCTGGTAATGGTTATATAATCCTAAATTTGTTAACAATGTGCACAAGAAAATCGATATTGCCAATCGCAAACAGGAATGATTATACAGGAACATTTGCTTTACGAATTAGAAGCATGTGTAGCGAAACTATCAATTGTTTCTATCCGGTTTGTTCTACCAATGACCGCACAAAACGCTAATGGTTCAGAGCATTAACGCAGTAATACTTTCAGGTTTGTATCCGCCCTCCCACGCGCTGAAAAGTTGAGATTTAAAAAGGTGAATTACAAGTTCTTCCAGACGAAAAAATGGGGAAAATTTAAGGCAATAGGGGAAAGTTATAATTTATAGTGGACGCTTTATAATGCTTCCGTGAAAAGAATGGGATAATAAATATACCTTAATTGTTGTAAAGTCTTTTTTTTATACTCCCATGGGCGAGGTATTTAGAATGAAACATATCGGACGCACAATAATTTCAATTCATTTGCGTTATGGCAAGATGTTCGAGACAATGGTCGTCATTTTACTCGAAGTAATAATTCAAGAAGTTTTTTACCCGCCCCGCTAGAAACGCTGCGCGCTACCTAAGGAAGAATAAGGTCTCTAGTTCTCCTACGCGAAACATCAGAGGCCGTACTTCAAGTTCGTGGAAATGCACGTTTGAAAGGGTAGTCTCATTAGTCGTATGAGTTGAGAGTTTCTTTAAGGATATACTTTCATTTAAATAAAGATCCTGAAAACCACTACACATTAGAGAACTATTTATCCGAGTGCAGTCTTATCTGCTGCAGACGAGCCATCTCTGTAATTCAGATAATTAGATTTTGAAAAAGTCCTAGGCACGATTTCACTCCTGAAGTAGTAGGAAAAAATAAGCTACACGTATTTACCTAACTAACTAAAAGATATCTCCAGCTTTACATCGA
Organism: Protaetia brevitarsis; assembly: GCA_004143645.1. NCBI lineage: Eukaryota > Metazoa > Arthropoda > Insecta > Coleoptera > Scarabaeidae > Protaetia > Protaetia brevitarsis. The sequence continues at coordinate 1,635,291 of RXPK01000020.1, forward strand.
TTTCAGCACAATTATAATCAGCTCAAGTATGAATCATTAGTAGTAATGTTTGTAGGAATTTATTTTTGATGTCTTACTTAGGGCAGATATGGTAACTTAAATTCTAAGAAATAACAATATAAATAAAGGTATTTTGAGTTCGGATTTATCTCCACTAGAGCGCCCTCTATAAACAGTTTAACTACCTAGAAATATCTCCAGTTTATGCACTAGCAGATGGGACTATCTCCATCTGTCGGTGTAAGGGAATTTTTAATTCAAATAAGCGCAAATATATTAAAAAACAAAATCGATCAGATTACACCCGATATAAAATATAATTGCACAAAAAATATCAACAATACAGCTTATTTATTGATAGTTTTGAAGAGGAAAAGCAGGTATTTACTTCCATAATTTATTATTTAGGGAAATTACTGTTTATTTTTGCCTTCACCTGCACGCGAGAACGCGATTTTATTTTTTATAGTTCTTCTGCACTGGAAAGAATTCAGTATAGCCTAACACTTAACGCATATCTAAAAAAAAAAAGCTAATGATAGTATAGCATAAATATCTAGCATAATATGCTATAAACATTTTACTTATTATTGACAAAATATATTTTTGTTTCAGGTAAGCAAAAAAAATGATGATTTAACGTAAGTAAATTAAGAGTGAGAGTTACATATTATAGAATCTATGAGGAAAAAAGATTTTCCTACATATCTGATACCTTAATTTCTTCTTTTTTGTTGTAAAAAGGAAAACAATGCTACAATCACCTTTCGAAAAATGGCAGTAGCATTTTTTCCTTATATATGGAGTGAATTTTAGTAGTTAAAATCAGTAAATCAGACTTAAAAATTGTGTATTTTCTATTGATATTGCTGAATAGAGAATAGCAGCATTTCAATCTTAATGCCCTTAAAACAATTCTTTCCACTTTATTAACACTTTTATGAACTCTTACTTTCATCTTTTAGGAAGGAGATGGGAGGTAGTATTAATGCATATAGGATTCATCAACCTACGCTATTTAAAAAGTAAAAGATAAGAACAGTGCATCGAATGTTTTCCCATTTACTTCATTCCAGTAACAAATATGTTCCAATTAGTAAAAGTCCTGAATATGTGTTAATTACAGTTTTGGAATAAGCGCTTGCATTTCCAGAGTCATTTACTATTTAATAAAATTACTAGCATTTCGTCACTTGTCTGCATCACCCAATTAGGTGGTTCACTTCCAGGGGCTGCCATTGACGTTAAACGGTATAAAATCAGGATTAATTAACAGTAGTTGCGCCATTAAATATTTAAATACTATCTGCAGGTTCATCTCAAAGCGCCGGTGTGCGGTTTTGCATCTCTGAGACCTTTTCCAGCGTTTCACGTTTAGAACGAAATCGGCGTGTTGTGAAATCCATCTTAATTGGGATACATGTAAAATCCAATGTATCCTCCATTAATATGAAACATTGATTGTCTTTTCTTATATATAATTCCAACCGGAATAAAAATAGATACATAAAATGCTTTATAATAACTTAAATGCTGTTCGTTAGTAGATCAATATTCTTATACAAAATGATTTGCTAGGGTAAATTAATATTTTAACATGTTTCATTTTCGACGCTTATCATATCATGGCTTTTCTCGTTAAATAGATCGTAAATTATTATTACTTCTTTGTAATTCAACACTTCTACTTTCCTTTTTTGCTATTATATTATTACTTGCAGTTAACAACTTAATCAAATTTCCTCTAGAACGTTGGATATAAAATTTTCAAAGCAAAACAAATTTTACTTATATCTTAACACTGAAAGTAACTTTTTGTTCACCTTAATTGTAATTATATTTAATATAGCTTGATCACGTTCTTGACTACTGGGAAATTAAAAATTCACTTATGAATTTCAGGAAAATATAATAAGTTACTGGCCCTGAAATTTGTATTTGCAAATTAAAACCATATACCGTGATCATAACAAAGGTAATTGAAATAATCTATCAAAAACTATACTTGACTTCTTTTATAATTATTTCTTAAATTGCAAAAAGGGAGCTGCATGATAACACTCGCAACCTTTGTACAGCGTACAATATGAAACGCTTGAGTACTGAGAGGTGCTTGCAAGTGAATATAATATACATTTATTACAAATCTGTATTCTTCAGTTATTTGAAATAACAACAACGAATTGGTTTATAGTTCACCGAGTGGCAGGCAATCTTACAGAAAAGAAATCAAAGAAATTAATTTCGTTTTGGCGTATTCCTTTCATCACAAACAGTCTTGCAAAAAATCCGGTAGATATTCCAAGTTCGCTAAATATCTGCGAATTTTCAAGCTTCTGAGGTGTTAATTTTCTCCGTCAAGAGCAAGGTATTACAATTGTAATAAACGCACTCAGCGATGCAGCGAATTATTAAAATTCCTTAAGGCATTAGAATTTGAAAATTCCTGTTGTGTTTCTAATTTTGATTCATCGCACAATTAAAAGGATTTTACAAATTCTAATCTAACAGTAAATACTTGCAAATGTAAATATTTGGCACGCTGCGAACGTCGTTTAAGTTTGCCAAAATTGTATGCGATTATTCGCATAAGATCTTCCGTCAGGTCAATTTGAATTGAAAAAATTGACATATCTCAGCGCGCCGAGCGAAATTATTAATGTTGAATTTAAACAAAAATTGTGGAACCTTTGAGATTTGTATTTTGTTTGTATTTGAGTAAACGACTAGACAAATTGGAACACGTCACTAGTTTACATAAATTCGTTTATCGCCTATTTTATCTTATTTATAATAATAATAATAATAATAATAATAATAATAATAATAATAATAATAATAATAATAATAATATAGTTTATTGTCAATGCCAATTACAATTGGTATCGACATTGTCATTCATGAATACATGTATAAACTTATATATTAAATATAAATATTTCAATTATATATAATATGTTAATAGATTAAAATAAACAATGTAAAAATGTAAAAATGTAAATGGGACAATACATCACATAAGAAAATGGTATTAAAATACTCGTCACAAATGAATGAATGAATATAAGCCAACTAAATATCTTTGTCATTAAAATATTCATCTAGTGAGTAGTAGCACTTCCGATTCAAGATACGTTTTGTATGCTCCTTAAATGTAGTGAATTTAAGTGTTTTATATGTAATTGGTAATTTGTTATATGCTTTTATTGCTAGATACTTTGGGTATTTTTCACTAAACTTAAGACGGTGTTTTGGAATTTCAAATATATGCGCATTACGTGTTTCATAAAACTGTGTATCAAGTCTGTTCCAATTTTTTACATTCTGTTTTGCATAAACCAGTAAATTCCAAATAACTATACATGGTACAGTCATTATACCCATTTCTGTAAAAATGTCTCTGCAACTAGTTCTAGGAGTAACACCTTTCATCATACGAATTGCTCTTTTCTGTAAGCGAAAAACCCTTATAGAATTACTACTAGCTCCCCATGCAGTTATTGCATATGAAATTATTGCATGAAAATGCGAAAAATAGTACATTTTTAATATAGAGGCATCTACTACACCCCTCAACCTACTCAATACAAAACAGATTGGAGCCAATTTTTATATAATATATTTATGTGTTCATTAAAGTTTAGATTGCTGTCAATTATTAATCCTAAAAATTCTCAACCTGAGCAATGCTAGTTTTATCTATTTTTACTAAATGAGAAGCAATTCTATCCCTTTTTGTAGGTTTAAATTCTACGCATACAGTTTTTGTTAAATTTAAGTGTAGATCATATTATTTATTATATTTATATTATATATTATTATATTTATATTATCTGAACTAAGCCGTTTTTTTGATATATTTCGCTGGGAAATGAAACTTAATTACCATACATCGTGATACAACATTAGGTTAGCCGTTTCTAAACAATTCAATTTATGCAATCGAACTTATTGTAAATCGATATTATGTGGGCAATGTATATTCAGTGTGCGAATTCGCTAACCCTAATAGCCAAATTTAAATTTCCCGCCACAATTTTTGGTGAATTCAACGTAAAGGCATTAAAATAACTATTAATGTAGCACAAAATGATAGGTAATTTTATGTTTTAACGTTGATGTTACTACGAATAATTGCGGGAAATTTAAATTTGGCTATTAGGGAATTGTCTACATGTCAATTTTTATCGTTTCTTCCCAAGCAATCTGGGACAAAAAATTAAAAAAAATTACGCATCCCGATGGCGTTAACATAATTTATATATATGTGAAAATTTAAAACCGTCCCTTTTGCATCGTTTAACCCAATTCTCGGGTAATTAGTAATTTCATTTGTAGGGGAAGTAGACAAACGATACCGGCGTTAAATGTTTCTCACTTAATTGTCGCAAATGCGCTCGCCAACAGCAATTTAAGCAAAGAACGGACGCGGTACAATAGGAAAAAGGGGCAGAGGGTTGGCATAACAAAATGAAAAACCCATACGGAGTTGTTGTGTTTCAATTTCTAGATGGCTTCGCGCAATAACATCGGCAATAGGAATTCGCCCGAATGGACGAGGGAAGATGGTAACCTGCTGATTTTGTTTTGCTGTAAATTAAATCTGGATGCAATAGAAGAGGACGGATCCCATGTAATGGCAGAGGATCGTAGTCATTTGTTTACTCGTCCGTGACGATTATTGCTTCCGGAAACAATATTACTTAAATAAAATTTGATCACCGCCATCAGTTTTCACCTAAATGATGATTTCCTTGCTTTTTCTCGAGACACTGGTCACGCTTTGTTGACTTTATCTTTAAAAAAGAAAACTATTTCGTAATATTTCGGTATCATTAAATATTCATATCAACTTGGAGAATATCTTTTGTTGCACACATGCCTGCAGAATATGTCCAAGAGTACAAACAAATTAACAGCTATGTGAAACGAAATTTAATCTCTTAGACAGAGCTAGGCAAATACACTGTAAAAAAGTTGCCTACAATTTTACCGGTAAATTTGCTTCATAAGGTAAAATATCTACCATTCTAGTAAATTTTCACATGCTGATGTATTTTTCAAAAGATTTGTACTGTAAAATTCCTATGTAATATTTATATGAACATGTTATATTTGCCGGACGCGTACAGTTAAATAACCTAATAACCAATCACATTGCGGCGTATTCAAGTAAAAATAAATATAAAAGATTCTCAAATTTTTACCCAAAGGCTCTGCTCCGATAAGCCATTGAAAAGTGCCCCTAAAGCTATCGGGCTGAAATTAAAGCAAATGAGTACTACTGTCACACATACTATAAATACCAAAAATTAGCTCAATCGATGCCACCCCATTCGAGATATTAGCATAAGGGTGGAAAAATTCAATTTCAAGTCAAAATATATAAGTAAACACTGATTATGGGCATTCTATAAAAAATCAAGAACTAATTCCCTCCACTCAGTTCAAAGTTATTATTATTTTCCCCTTTTTAGGGGTGGTTTTTTGAGTTTGGTTCAAGGTGCCAACTTGGCTTTTTGTTATATTAGATCGTATGCATTTAGGTTTATTATATATTTTTTTCAGTTTTTTTTGTGTGGTAGAACATGTAAATAAAGAATCAAATCTCTTTGAATGATTTTAGTAGAAGCAATTTGTTATTGGTTACTTTAGGGTTAAAATAATTATTTATCGATTAATTTCAGGATTATTTGTATAAATGTTTTAGCCCCTATTAGTTATAAAAGCACCGAAATATACAAAACAATATGTAACAATAAAATAATATTTAATTCCGTACACGCAGTTCAAAGTTGTTATTATTTTCCCTTTTTGAGGGGCGATTTTTTTGAGTAGCGTTTAAGGTGCCAATTTGACTTTCTATTATATGTACATGAGTGTATAATTATATTTGGGTTTATTATATATTTCGTCAAGTTCTTTCAATGAAATAATATAAATAAAAAATAAAACATCTTTGATCTAAGCAGCAGCATTGGGTTATTGATTATTTTAAGGATAAAATTCAAATTATTCATCGATCGGATTCAGGATTATTTATATGTATGTACTTTTCAGCCCTAGTATCTATAAAATCATCGACATATAAAAAAGAATATTGTAACAATAAAATAATATTTAATTCCGCACACGCTGTTCGAAGTTATTTTGTCCTTTTGGGGGGATGTTTTTTCAAGTTGGATTTAACAATTCGACTTGATTTTTTATTAGCTATAAATCTATGCGTTTTGGTACAATATATATATATGTTTTTATATGATATAACATATTAACATAAATCAATCAAATCTCTGTTAGATATTTATTGTTCTAATAACAATTGTTTATAACGTTTATTTGATGAGAAAGAAAACAACACGTCGGCGTTGCACTGACTCCATTTTTATTCTCTCGTATACACTGTTCATGCGCATTGCGTATTACATTTTAAAATAAGCGCCAAACATGCCGCCCTCCATGAAAGATTGCGAGAGTCAAGGTTTCATAATGAATAAACAAATTGACGGACTTATCTGAACAACTATCTAACAAATAACTGTATAAAAATATTGTATGGTAAGTATGTAAGTTATTTAGCATTCTTAATGTCCCTTAATTTTCATTAGGTAAAACACATAATCTAGACACAGGTCTCTTGAAAGTCCCATCTGGCGTCTTGATGGTAACTACACGAGTTATTCCGTCGCGGCCTGGATGAAGTTGAAGGACTCGACCTAGATGCCACTTCAGCATTGGATAATTGTCTTCCTTTACTATCACCAGGTTCTCCTTCCATTAATTTTCTGGATTGCGTCTTCCATTTCTTCGTACTTGAAGTTCGGAAATATACTCCTTTGACCAACGTCGCCACAAGCCTTGCACCATTTGTTGACACCGTTGGTATCGAGATGTGGTGAGATTTGGTATATCTTCTTCTTCTGATACTGTACGCAATGGTTGTCCGATGAGGAAGTGTGCTGGGGTTAAAGGGTTTGGATCATTGGGATCAGATGACAACGGATAAAGAGGTCTGGAATTTAAACAAGCTTCAACCTGACACAAAATTGTTGAAAACTCTTCAAATGTGAGATTATTGGTTCCGATTACTCTTTTCAAATGGTGTTTTACAGATTTTACTCCCGCCTCATGCAGCCCACCAAAATGAGGAGATTTAGGCGGTTGGAAATGCCAAGTTATTCGATTTTGAGCTAAATCAGTTTCTATATCAGCCTTTGAGGATTTTAGAAATGTTTTGAGTTCTCGTTGTGCACCAATAAAGTTTTTTCCGTTATCAGAAAATATGTTCAAGCATTTTCCTCGTCGTGCCACAAATCTACGTAAACAGGCTAGAAACGCCTTTGTGGTGAGGTTACTAACTAATTCGACATGAATTGCTTTAGTGGACATACAAACAAAAACGCAGACATAAGCCTTTGTAGTTTTGTAATTTCGAGTTTGTCTGTCCCGTAAATTGAAAGGTCCACAATAATCTATAGCAACATTTAGAAATGGTTTGCTAGGGGTTGTTCTTTCTGGAGGCAATTCTCCCATTAAGTAGTCTAAGTTGGATTTTGGATTGGCTTTAAAACATATAATGCAATTACGGATTATTTTTCGTACAGCATTACGCGCAGATATTATCCAATAGGATTCTCTAAGTGAAGCTAAGACAGATTGAGGTCCTGCGTGCAGCAGTTGAAAGTGTTCGTGCTTAATAAGCAATTCTGTGAATTTGTGTTTCCCGGGTAAGATGATAGGGTGTTTTTATTTGTGTTAAAATTTGAAAGCGCTAATCGCCCTCCAACGCGCAATAAATTTCTCTATCGATAAATGGGTTAATGATAATAGTTTGCTGTTTCGATCGATATTTTTCTCCTTTGGATAGCAATGATATTTCGCTACCAAATGACATTTCTTGAACTAATCTTATTAACTGTGTTACTGAAGCATTTAATTCGACACATGTCAACGGACCTTTTGAGATTTCCTTACGCAATGAATTATTTTTGAACCTTAACATGTACGCAGTTACACGTTGTAACTTTGAGAAAGAAGAAAATCTTTCAAAATGTTTATACTGTCTGAATTTAGAGTTAATACAGGGAATGATCCGATTTTTGTTTCCTTCTGACATTCATTTGGAATTTGAGTAAGTACCAATTTACTTGGCCATTCATTGTTTGGCGATCGTAACCATTGTGGTCCACGCCACCATAGAAGACAATTTTTTAGATCTGACGGATCTAACCCACGCGAAATAATATCGGCAGGTTTTCATGCGAGCTGACATGATGCCAGTCTTCTTGAGTTGTCACATTTTGTATTTCCGAGACTCTGTTAGCTACGAAAACTTTCCATCTCTTGGATCAGACTGAATCCATGCTAATGCGATTTGTGAATCACTCCAAAAATACATTTACTAAATTCGAATTGCCATGAGGATTTAATTTTGGTTACTAATCTTGAAAGCAAAACACAAGCACACAATTCCAATCTGGGAATTGTTAAACTCTTTAATGGGGCTACTTTTGACTTTGCAGCTAGTAAATTAACCTGAATTTCTCCCGTTTCAATGATAGAACGCACATAGACGCAGGCACCATATGCATGTTCTGATGCATCTGCAAATCCATGCAGCTCTACTTGTATTGGGCTATCGGATAATACAAATCGGGGAATCTGTATTTCGTTTAAACATGGGTATCTGCTTGGAAAAGGTTTCCCATTCGTCTGCCAACATTGGGGTAGTAATTCATCCCATGTGATTTTCTGTTGCCAAAGTTTCTGCAACATCAATTTACCTTTAATAATGCATGGTCCGATAAGACCTAATGGATCATGAATTGAAGCGACTATTGACAAAATGAGACGTTTGGTCACAGGTTTCAGTTGCTTTGGAATTTTTGTTTGATATTTTAGTGTGTCAGAATTGGAATGCCATAATAAGCCTAAAGAATGTGTTTCGTTTTCATTTCCAATATTAATGATGACATTTGATTGTGAGGACTGGATATGGTTTATGATATTGGATCATTAGAAATCCATTTATTTAATGAAAATCCAGCGGATTCTAATATTGTTGAAATATCGTGGTATAATGAAATGAGATGTTTAGTGTCATTCGCACCAGTCAACAAATCGTCGACATAGAAGTCATTTAGTATTACCTTGGTAGCATTAGGAAAAACAGTTTCATTTTGATGTGCAATTTCTTGCAGACATCTGACTGCTAGAAATGGCGCGGATGATGTCCCATATGTTACTGTGTTTAACTTATATGTATCAATAGAATTATGAGGATTACTTCGCCAGAGAATTCTTTGTAGATCTCTATCATCAGGATGTATTAAGACTTGACGATACATTTTGTGATATCGCCTGCTAAAATGAATTTGTGGGAACGAAATCTTAAAACAATTGATATAAGATCTTGTTGAATGGTTGGACCTACCATCTGAATATCATTAAGTGAGTAATTTGAGGTAGTTTTGGAAGAAGCATCAAATACGACTCTTAATTTGGTAGTCAAACTGTTATCCTTTTTTACAAAATGATGTGGGATGTAATATGATATGCAATCATCGTGATCATCGTTATCAGTATTAGTTATCTTAGTCATATGGTTTAAAGTAATGTATTCAGTCATAAAGTCAACGTATTGTTGCCTTAGTTCTGTATTCGTATTCAGTTTTTGCTCTAATGATAAAAAACGTTTAATAGCAATTTCTTTTGATTCGCCTAGCATGTTACGCGGATGTTTTAATGGTATTTTAACTATAAATCTCCCATCCCGATCGCGGGTGGTGTGAGATTTGAAATGAGCTTCAGCAGCTAATTCTTCTGAATTTAGCGGCATTTTTTCCGCACATTCTTCAATTTCCCAAAATTGTGTTAATTTTTTATTAATATCTTCAGTCGAGATAAAGTTACACTGCTGGAGAAATCGACTTGGGAAAGGATTAGGAACAGGTCCCGAAATGATCCATCCTAGTAAAGTATTGTGTAAAATGAGTTTGGAGTTACTTAGTTGTATCTGACCATCCTGAATCAACCGCCAGAATAGCTCAGCACCAATTAGAAGATCTATTTTATCCGAAACGTTAAATTCGGGATCGGCAAGACCAATATTTTGGGGTATTTTCAATGTAGAACAGTCAAATGATGCGCTTGGTAAGTTGTCGGTTATACGTTTTATTACAAAACATGTGATTTTTGTTTGAAACGAGCTAGAATGTGATTTTATATTAAAGTTGCTGTAATGTATTAAATTATTTAAGGATTGATTTAAGCCCGATACGGATATGTCGGTTTTAATCTTTGTACTTTAATTTATTTACCATTATTTCTGATATCAAATTTACAGTAGAACCTGAATCTAATAATGCTCTGCAACTATGATATTGACCACTGCTGTCCTTTATTTGCACAATTGCTGTACTCAATAGGGTTTGATTTGTTAAACTTTGCGCATGCGTACAAACATCTGACGTGGATTTTTGTTCGTCAAGTTTTGGTTGCACGTCCGCGTTGTCTGATTTAGAGTTGTCGCAATTGTTATTTTTATTGTCAGAATGTAATAGAGTATGATGCCGTTTTCCACATTTTTTACAGTTACTACTGGTACATGCACTATTAGAGTGTCCATATTTTAGACAATTGGAACATAAACCCTTTGCTTTTATTTGTTGATATCTATTTTCCACCGCTAAGTTTAATAATTTTTGACAATTAGTTATGTAGTGTTGACCTAAACATAATCTGCATTTTATATTATGTTGATCTGATGATACAAAAGTTTTGAATTTAGTATTGGTATTTGAACTAGATACATTAGAATTTTAAAGTTTCTAAAAGATTGCATTTTCATTAAGAAATTTCTTGAAATCCTTTAATTCAGGTAATTCATTATTGGATGTATTTTGTTTTCCCATTCACCGGCGTGTTAACGGATCTAACTTATTTGATATCATGTATATTAGTAAGGTATCCCATGACGCTACTGGTTGACCTAATGTTTCTAATGCTCTTAAATGCTTTGTCAAATTGTCTACTAGCGATCTTAAACCTACACACGATTCCTTTGTAACTGAAGATAAATTAAATAGAGCTTTTACATGATTATTTACTAATAAATTTTTGTTTTCGTATCTTTCAACAAGTAGTTTCCATGCGTTTGAATAATTTTCAGATGAAACTTCTAAGCTACGAACAGTTTCCGCTGCTTCTCCTGTTAATGACAATCTTAGGTAGTGGAATTTCTGTATATTATTTAATGTCGTATTTTCGTCAATTATTGACATAAATGTATCTTTGAAATATAGCCATTGGTTATAAGAACCATCAAAACGCGGTAAGTTGATTGTAGGTAATTTAATATTATTTATAACCTCTACCGGGTTTGCATCTAGAGAACGACTCTGTCCTCCGTCGTTGTGTGCCAGTCCACTAAAACTTTTCAGTACTTGTTTGCCACGGGCCTCTAATGAAAATAATTTCGTTTCAAAATTATCACGTTCAGCGTTATTTTCGTCTGTATTTGCCCCTTGTGTGTCTAGTGCTTCGATTTGTAACTGAACATCGTCGAATTCACTAAGTGTGTTCAATAACCGTTTTAATCTGGATTCCAACTGCAATGCTTCGTTTGCATTACTGACTTTGTCTAGAAAGGTGGCAAATCTTGTTAAACTGCCCTTAATCGCTGTGCGTTTACGTTTTAACTGTTCCAGAGAACTCATTATTTAAGCGGGAAATGCAAGTATGAATGTGAATAGAGAACGTATTTGAATTTAACGAAAATGATAATCGTAATTTAAGAAACAGGTTTTTAAATGAAAAATGTAAGTAATTCGTGTGGTTGAAGCAAGTATTTGTTTAATTGGATTAATCGCAATGATTATGGGTTAAGAATGTACGAGGATACAGCACACTGACCTTGTCGTGCAGGTTAGCTTCCCTCTTGATGTAGTTGATCGTCGTTGCTGTTACCGGTGCACTCGGTATCTTCTCGTGCCGGTTAAATGTAGTATATTGCTGATTATTTATCACGTTCGAAGGACCAAAAAATGTTTATAACGTTTATTTGATGAGAAAGAAAACAACACGTCGGCGTTGCACTGACTCCATTTTTATTCTCTCGTATACACTGTTCATGCGCATTGCGTATTACATTTTAAAATAAGGCGCCAACAACAATATAATTCTATCCATATTTATTATTGCAACAAGCTATGTATTTATAGTTGTTATGATTTTCTTAATGTTGAACAGAACCGCTATTCGTATTTTACTTTTGTTCTAACTGCCAAATAGATATATACATTTATTATACATATTTCTTTAATCAATGTTCTGAGACGTGCATTATATGTTTTAATATGACAATTATTTGATTGTGAGAGTTTGGAGACTGTTGTTTAATGTAATTTCTTTATGTAGGATAAACAGCAATGCTGTAGAAAGTAAGTTAAAATATGTTCTCACATAAGTGTATTAATCGCGGTGATTTGCTAATAAAAATATCTGGAAGAAAAAAACTTAAACAAATAAATAAACGATGAAGATAATAAAAATACTTACTTGGAGCTATTCATTCTTCCCAGAAGAATCTGTGAATGTTGTAAATTAAGTGCATACTTCTCAGTTCATGTGACATCACTTGTAAAGAATTTATTAGGAAAAAAGTACATAGTAAATCCAAATGCAGGCATTACTATACAGCAAAAAGTGAAGTTGGAACCTTAAATTCAAAAAACCACCCCCAAAGGGAACTTTGACCTTCGTGTACGGAGCTAAATATTATTTTATATTGACTATGAATACATATATGTTAATAATAAATGTAACAACAGATAATATATTATATAATAATATACTACTTATTATTTATTTATTCTTACAGAATTATTTTTATAGCTCAGTGCTTTCATAACTACTAGGGCTGAAGTGTACAACATATAAATAATCCTGAAACCGCTCGATGATTTTCCGTTTTTATTTGCATGTTCTACCACACAGAAAGAACTTAAAAATATATAATGAACCCAAATACATACACTACTATATAACAAAAAATCAGATTGACACATTAAACTCAACTCAAAAAGAAAACCGCCCTTCAAAAAGGAAAAATAACAATAACTTTCAACTGCGTGTACGGAAATAAATATTATTTTGTTGTTATAATTTTCTTTATTATATTTCGATGCTTTTATAACTACTAGGGCTGAAACATACATACAGATAATCTTGAAATTGATGGATGAACAATTGTTTTAACCCTAAAATGAACAATAACAAATTGTTCTTGCTAAGATCATTCAAAGAGATTTGATTTTTTATTTACATGTTCTACCACACAGAAAAAAACTGAAAAAAATATATAATAAACCTAAATGCATACGGTCTAATATAACAAAAAGCCAAGTTGGCACCTTGAACCAAACTCAAAAACCCACCCTAAAAAGGGGAAAAATAATAATGACTTTGAACTGAGTGGAGGAATTAGTTCTTGATTTTTATAGAATGCCCATAATCAGTGTTTACTTGCATAATTTTTTTGAACGTGATAGCTTAAGTAATTCCTGAGAAAAAATATATTGAATTTTTCCACCCTTATGCTAATATCTCGAATGGGGTGGCATCGATTGAGCTAATTTTTGGTATTTATAGTACGTGTAACAGTAGTACTCATTTGCTTTAATTTCAGTCCGATAGCTTTAGGGGCACTTTTTAATGGGTTATCGAAGCAGAGCCTTTAAATACCCAAAAAAATTGTCAATTTTACACTTTTAAGTAAATTTTGATAGTAAACATGAAATTGACATGTTGTTTTCCCTGTATTTTCCTTCCGAATTTTTATTACTCTTAAACTTACATGAAAAGCTATAAATTTTACGAAATCTTTTTTTTCCATGTTAAATATCCTAGAAAAAAACATGTAAAACAAAATTTACATGATTTATTGTGGTAAATTCACAACGTTATTACATGTAATATTCCTAATTTACCATGGCCAAATTACTGTAATTTTTTACAGTGTATATGGATCCATTCGAATATCATTAATATCTAACTACTTTGATTTCAATTCCGATTTAGCTGGAAATGATATGCATATTTTTACGAATTTCAATGGCACCCTGCTTCAGGAATACAGTATTAAGGTTTAGCACTTCTATATGTTTAATCCTGTATTAGTATTTAGCATTTATCGTGATATCGGATTAATACGTCACGAGTTATCATCATCTACTCAATGTGTCACACTAAATGCCAAACACCTTCGGGAATATAAGATTACAACTTAGTGGGACACGTTAATTTGTTGCTGCATGAACACGTCTTGCGCGTTCCGGATCTCCCTCAGGGGCAGATGACAAATTGGATAAACAATTTCACTCCCTTGTTCCTAAATAAAGTTTAAATGTTTTGGAAATAATATATGCGCTGTCAGGATGATATACAGTGCTCGTCAAAGAGGTGGAAGGCAGGCTGTAAAGTTGTTACGTTTAAACGAGCTCGATGAAATAAAAAAAGACAGGGCAAATTATGTAGACATGAACGCCATTATTAATTATTTAATTTGATGAGGAAAAGAACACTTTTTTCGTTAATTGAAGATTAATGAAACGTTGAATAATAAATTAAGCATTGATTTCTTAATAGGGTGTTAATAAAGTTTTTGAATTTGATTTAGAGACGTTAAAGTTAAGTATGTTAAGCATAAGTAGCTCTGATCATATTCAGAGGAAATAACTTCACCTGAACGCCCGCTCACAGAAAAGAAACGACGCAATATGGAAACCATAAATAAATTCTACGGTATGAAAGAAAAGAAGCTTAAGTTGACGCGGAGTTCTGTTTTGATATTTAAATGCTGAATTTGAATATTATCGAGTGTGGTTATATGTTATAGCAATAAAATGCAATCGATACGAGTTTGATCGAGCTATCACAAGATATTTTACAAATTTTACGCAGAATTACCTATTAGAGTCTTTAAAATTCATTACTCAATGAGTAAAATGTCACGTACTCAGTTACCACAGCCTCAATGGAGCGCCTGAAATGTAAAGTAAGGCCCGAGCGAACCTTATGGCATGCCAAGCGATATAACGAAGATGATTCTGAAATTAATTTCAAAACCTAATTCCCATTATCCTCCTATACGAAGTTTTAAATGTATCAATTTACCAAACTTTAACCGCCCTGTAAGACTTTCCAAAGGAAAATCTAAGGTATATCCTACGTAATGCGTTCTGGGTCCAGACTTTGAGAGGGCACGCGGTGGAAATTGATTTTTTACA
The DNA here is from genome assembly GCA_004143645.1 of Protaetia brevitarsis. NCBI lineage: Eukaryota > Metazoa > Arthropoda > Insecta > Coleoptera > Scarabaeidae > Protaetia > Protaetia brevitarsis. The sequence continues at coordinate 1,650,578 of RXPK01000020.1, forward strand.
TTTACGGCCAAAAAGGCGGTCGGTTCTTGTTACATACACTTATAAAGTTTGTTACAAAATAGAGGAAGGGGGAGGCAGTAGGAGGAACGGCGGTGGGTAAAGGGGAACGGTTGAGGAATGAAGTTGAGAGATTTGGAAAGAGCACGGCTAAAAAGTTTTGTTTTAAATGGACGCATATTTCGTCCCTTTATTTGTTAGGGGTTCCGTGCGACATATATAAACTTGCAATCTCGGATTGTTGCTGTTGTACCCTTTCCAGACTTGTAATTTCATTTGGTCGAATTACCGGGTTGGCTGAAAGTTAAAGTAATTTTTTTATCCGGTGCAATAAAATTCGTTAATTAAGAGGAAAAGGACTGACAGGTAAACTGTGTAATTAGCCAATTACTAATCTGGGGATGAAAAGGTTAATATTTATATATTTACTTTTACAAATATAGTTCCGATTAATATATATCTCTAAACATGTTTTTATCATTAGGAAAAATTAAATATATCTAACTGCAAATTCCACTTTGGGCATCCCTTGCTTCACACGAAGATTCATCGCTAAACCATCTCCAAGTATCTGTATTACCAACTTTTTGGTTGATAATTGTCGTTAAATGACAATATTTACACCTAAGGGCAATTTCGCGGTATTCATATAATCGCCGTTATAATTGGACTTACAGTTAATTAAAATACATTCAGCTCTTATACCCCGTGTCTTATAAATAATGAATAAGGCTGGAATGTAAGAGCAAGGACTCTAGCGGAGCATTTTAAAGATTTATTATACAAGCGCGAATTGAAGGATAAAATGAGAAGGTTTAGTTCTGAAACGGAAGCTTCCATTACCGTTTAAGGGAGCTCGGCATAATAGCCATACTGTTTCCTTTAATTTAGTTTATTCGGAATAATTACTACAACTTAATTTATTTGTTGCTCCCGTTTTAACTCCCATCAACGCCGTTCAAATGGTCAATTCTTGCCATTTACCGATGAGAATTCGATTTAGGATTTGTAAAAATCCCAGGTTCAGGAAAACAAGCCATCCAGCAGGCCAGTGCTTTCGGCAATATAGCTAATTCTTCTTTTATATCGGATGTTTCTCTCTAAATAATCACATGTGTCTGCATGTAGTTTTTGTTCTAATTTAGACACCATCCAATGACGGGTTCTCAAAACAATTGTAACCACTAAAAACATGCTTTTCAAAATAGTATTGGGATACATAATACACGATGTGAAATTCTAGACAAGGTGTTAGAAATTAAATTGCCTATAATTCTTTCTTAAAAACCAAAATAAAACGTCTGTTATAATATAGGTACTAATTCCATTTCAACAATCAATAACTACGCCGTTTTTTTACAATAAATTTACAAAAAAAATCTATATTAAAATGTCATTACATTAAGTTTAGTTTTGATTAAAACGCTATAATTTACAATGCATCCCACTACCGCAAAGAATAAAAAAAAGCGTGAAAAACGAAAGGAAAAAAAAAACAACAAAAGGAAACTCTTTTAATCTTTTCACACTTCAGGAGCCGTTTAGACGGGGCTAACAGTCAACAGACACGATGCCCGTAAATCCTGGAAAGGAGAACAGGAAACAGCGAAAAAGAAATAAATTTATTTCTGGTATTTACTCTCTCGTAGTCCGAGTAATATATTTTAATTAATAAAATGACGCTCTCTTCGCTGCGAAACTGTAGGCTTTTACTGGATTTTATATAACACCTACGTATAAACACATACTATAGGGATTATTATTTGCGGCATTAAACGTCCATATGTACCATTAAGTTATAATAATTCAGCGACAATAAAGTTTTTAATAAACGTCATGTCAGAAAGTAGGTAAATCAATAATAAGACGTAATATTTCTTCTATAGTTTAAAAACTTATTAGAATATATTTTCAGTATTAGAACCAGTGTTGCCAACCTGGTGAAATTTCCACTAAATCCAGTGTATTGAAAGCACGTCTGGTGTACACAAATCATATTCTAGTGGCTAGTGAAAAGTTTAGCGGATTTTCTTGAATTTTAGTAATAAATCTAGTGAATTCATTGAAAGCGAAGACTAAATTACATTAAGGGGAGGTTTACATGTATTTGACTGGAAAAATCGTTTTTTGGTTTTTTGCATTTTTTGAAAGCTCCAAATATATAACATACATGGTTAAAGCGGTTTCGTAATATTCGCATTGTTTAAGCCGCTGCGGCTTATTAAAAGAGCGGGTGTACCGAACACAAACGGAGCAAATTAGATGTAATACTATATTCGACTCGGGGCTGCTCGGGTCGAAATATCATACTTATTATTTGTTAGTGTATGTATAGTTGTCTTTAATGATTAGAAATGCTACTGCAGTCGGGATCACAAATAAACGACAGAATAGCTATTTATATTACAATAATATGAAGTAATTAGATCCGAAATAAAACGCACATTTGAAGAAACTGATCTAACAATATTTCTTTTACTTAAAACACACTTTCCCACGCTTTAGAAAACTACTTACTATAAAATGTATCAGTTTATTGCAGATGCATTTACTTACACTAAATTTCTTATAAAAGCTGGCTAGAATTATTTAAGGTAATTAAGGTATTAATTAAGGTAACCGCACTACGGATCATCAGAGTAGCACAGGAAAAATGGAAGTCGATGCGATGCCTTAAAAGAAATTTTCGCACGATTTCGGACAGGCGACTAAGACAAGACAACTTTTTTAGCAATTTGTGATTTTTAGCAGTACGAAGATGTTACTGTTCAAGAAAAAAAGAGAATGCGTTGGAGATGTACAAAAAAGAATGAGTGGACTTTGAAGAAAGGGCGCTGGTAAACTGACTGACAAAGTTATTGATAATTTAACAATAGTGTACTGTGGACTAGCAATTAGACAACATCCAGATTCTGCATAAAAATGAAGGCAGCTATTTGGGCTATATTTCATTATAAATGTTCAACCGACGCGGATCCACGACACATTTATTGTCCAAAAGGTGTAGACAGCCTGTGTAAGTGGCGCGTTGCAGAAGCCAAGGTTGAGCTTGCTTCATTCATACATGACACTCTTTTGCAAAAAAAAAATCAAGATGCTATTAGGCCGATTTATGAAGTTTTTTCTAGAGTGATTTCTTGCAAAGATGCATTGGAAAAAATTGTCAAAACTGAAACGACTCGTTTAGTTCATGTGTGTAGAAACTAGCTCCAAAAGATTTACACTGCGGCCCATAAACAATTCAACTTGCTACCTACATTGCCGCAAATTTATTCAATGAAGTTACTTTTCTGTATTACAAATAATGAATGCGGTGGGAATTGCAGTAGGGACTTGATGCCAAAAATTTTCGTTCATCAATTCTGATCGTCAGCGCATACAACGAGCAGAGCAGAGTATGTCCAGCGCTGCAAAACTTGCTGTGCTGTTCTAAAGGGAAGCAACAAATTTGCAAATGCAGAAGTATGAAGAAGAAGAAGGATTAATGTATGGTGCTGGAATAGCTGACTAAGTGTATGTTGAACTATTTGTAAAAATTTTTGCTGAGAAACTTTGAACGCGTTTTTCTCGAAACATGATTTTCATATCTGCGTAAGTTCTAGTTCTTCAAGTGTTCAATATATCAACTTAATTCTTTTGGTTTCTTAATGTAAACAGTTTTATTGGAGGTTATACCTATAATATACTAAAAATTGCAATATTCCACATTTTTGTATCCACATACACACAAAAAAGAAATAGAAATAATCAAATCAAAGTCCAGGTATCTGCCACATTGTTTGCTTTCGATTTATTTGGTTAAATTTAGGTATAACCTCAACAAATTTAATATATTTCTAACTCTTCTTTTTATTTTCAATTTCGGATCACTTTTGCGTATGCTAGAGTTTACGCAGTTTGACCGTGTTTTTTGTACACTTGTTACCTAGATACAAATAGCGAACGTTATAGTGGTCTTGTCTTTAAAAAAAATATATTTTTTTTTAATGTTCAAGTTTTAATATATTTATTAAGAAAAAGCGTATTCGTATATCTTTTCCTTTGTCTGAAAAAAAAAGCTCAAAGTTTTTGGACTTTTCCGATATATATTATATATATATATATATGTAAACCTCCCCTTAAAGTGCAAGAAAACCTAGTAGCATCACTCTCGCCAGTATAAATTCCAGTCGCCATTTTATTTTGTACCGTATGTGCCGGTGTTATCTAAGTCTACTATTTCTATTCTATAATATGGAATCTAGGTAAGTCTTTTCTAATTTAGCTTTCTTCTCGAATTCGATTTTAATTTTAATTCTAACATACACATACATTTTTAAAATTTCGCGCACAATGTACAGAAAAAAGGGTCCCCAAAAATTTTCCCTAGAAACCTACTTATAAAAACGTGAGTGACGCTACTTGGTTTTCCTATACTTTGATTGCATATATACATATATATGTAAATAAATAAATAAAAGTACAAAACAAAATAATAAAATAAATAAGGATATATATTATGATTTTATAAAATACGTACAGTTAATTAAATCATTAATATTTGACGACCTAACCCAATAGCCAAATTAAATTTCCCGCCATTATTTTTAGTTGAATTCAACGTAAGGCATTAAAATAACTGTTAATGCAATACAAAATGTTAGGTAATTTTATGTTTTAAAGTTGAAGTTACTAAGAATAATTGCGGCCAATTTAAATTTGGCTATGTGGGAATAAATTTATAAAAATTATAATAAAATATGAAATAAAAGGGGATTTAAAAAAAAAAGAAACTATTAATTACATAAATATATAAAATAGTTTTTTTTTGCTTTTCTTAAAATACTTTATAAAGCAATTTCTTTTCCAATTCTAGTGATTTCCTGGTAGAATTATAATCCCGATTTAGTGAAATATGTCTTCTGTTAACTGGCAACACTAATTAGAACGTTTTCACTATTCTTTCGTTTTTTTTTTTTTATTAATGTAAATATTTTCCTTCTTGAAGGAGTTTCTTTACCCCAATTTCTTCATTGCGTTACGCAAATACCAGACACAATTACGAAAATATAACTAGCCTTGAATAATGGAAAGCTTCACCCACCAAGCGAAGCAATTCCAACTCTCAAGCAAGTAAAGATTTTTCTCTTAAGGAAATCGTGTTATCACGTAAAAAACGCCGTCCGAGTATGGAGGTTGAGAAACGATAGGGGATTAATCAATAATCGATACAAAATTGAATTGCGCAAAACCTCGATTTTTCTGAACACATGCATATAAGATTTACGGAGAACCACTGGAACGGTACACCAAATTGTACTGCCGTTAATCAATTCGCAAAACAAAAACTGCTTAGCGATATGTTTGCTTTTGCCCTAGAAAACATTGGGAAATAGAAATGGAAACGTTTAAATTTTTAACGTTTAAATCAAAATTTTCTAAATATTAAAATATAATCTATATTAGAGTGAAATTACTAAAACCGTGAGTAGAGTTATAGTTCTTTTTCAGAGCTCGAATTGTATTATTTTATCTTGACTTATAAACATTAAAGTTTTACTATTCGTAGCAGAAAAGAAAAAAGAACATTTCTTCATCTATCAGAATGTCCTACAAATGCTACAAGCATGTGTGTGTGTTAGACAAATAAACAACAAATTAAACTTAGGTTGCGCACTGCAGAGTAAAACAAAAAATAATTGAACGCTTATATCCAAGGCGTGAATTTAGAACCGACCCCTGTCAAAGAAACTGACTTTGGAAGAAACACTTCGGCTTAAATTAGGTTTAGAAAGGGCGAAATACCCCTCCGTATTTATTTAGACTTTCAGGATAAATATTGACACATTTAAGGGAGGGTGTAACTTTAATATACCTACGTACTTTCTCGCTATATGTATCTAATAAGAAATTGAATTGCACAGACTTCAAAGCCACGTTTTCGGTTTTGCGATGAGGATAAAATCTGTTTACCGGAATAAATACGCGTAACTTGGAAATTGAATCTTTTTTCCGACACATTTGTTTTGGATTAAGTCGAAAGGAAGAATGATATGAATTGTAATCTTTTGCGTGCTTGGTATGCTTCCTCGTGTATTCAAAAATTGATTAGCGTTGTATCAATCGTAACTGGCGGTGGTGTTTTACCGCAAGTTAAAAGTTAGGAGTTGATTTGATTAAGATTTTGGTAAAATTAACAATTTTCACTTTTCGGATATTACTATTGATACTATTGATTTGCTCCATTAACGTTTAAAAATTATGGCGTTCGCTCCCATCTCTTTGCTATTTAAAAACTTTATTACGGGAAAAGAAAACGGAAAGTGGAAAGTGGAAAAAAATTCAAAGTTCATTGGTATTCCCCATTTCACTTCGGAAATTTATACGTATCATGAAAATATCCTANTACGTCACCGAGGGTATGATCGTACATAAAGTTGCCTCCGACAAACAACCTGAGTTTCAAAGACTCTTCTATCGCGTAGGGTCAAACGGAGCGAGGCAATAAGGCGTAACCAAACATTGCGACGAGAGAGCAGACTACCCCCCAGGGCTTACGGGGCGCTGAGTGGTCACTGATAGGGGTTACTTGATGGCGCAGCCGACGAACTCGGCGTAACGGGCACAACACCCCCGAGATACGGAACAATCTAAAAATATTGGTTGCATTTATCTTTGTAATTACGGGCGGTTATCAGGTCCGCCAATAAAACCCCATCGGCGACTCCCACTTTAAATTCTCTGTCTTGATGTGCTGAAACGTGTTTGTTTACGGGTTTCGGCTGAAATTAAAATGGATCGTTCAGTATATAAACATTTTACTGTCTTGTTTACAGCGAATGTAATAACTTGGCGCTAGAATTCTCTTGTTTGCGCTAATCGATAGGAGATATAGATTTTAATGAAAACAGTAGTAAATTTTACGAATGTAAACGATAATTTAAATAAATAGATTTAGTCTTTATTGACATTATAGATACTCATGATTATAATTTCGTTCAGTTTTAAGTTTATATATATACGCTGATCCTTAGGAAAATAAAGCTTCTGAAATTTGTGGGTATTTCCTAGATTCCTTCTTAAAATATGGTAGATAAAATTTAAACGTTATTTCGAACATTTTGACAATTACGTTACTTAACATGATATTTTTGTAATTCGCGCATTTATTAATCCGAAATTTTTAATATAAACGAGTTAATATTCCCAAGAATATCAAGAACATTATTAGAAAAGAGCGCTACCATAAGCCATGAATAAGTGCCCCTAGAACTATGACTGAAATTAAGATAGTACTCTTCACAATACTATACAATACCAAAAATGAGCTCAATCGATGCCACCCATTCCAGATATTTAAGCATAAGGGTGGAAAAATCAATATTTTTTTTTCTCCAGGAATACTTAAGCTATCACGTCAAAAAAAAATATGTAAGTAAACCACTGATTATGGCATACTATAAAAAATCAAGAACCTAATTCCCTCCACTCAGTTCAAAAGTTATTATTATTTTCCCCTTTTAGGGACGTGGTATTTTTTGAGTTTGGTTCAAGGTGCCAACTTGCTTTTTGTTATATTAGATCATATGCATTTAGGTTTATTATATATTTTTTCAGTTTTTTCCGTGTGGTAGAACATTTAAATAAAAATCAAATCTCTTTGAATGATTTTAGTAGGAACAATGTTATTGGTTATTTAAGCGGTTAAAATAATTTATCTATTAATTCAGGATTATTTGTATAAAAATGCTCAGCCTATATAATATAAAGCACCGAAATATACAAAGCAAATTGTAACAATAAAAATATTTAATTCCGTACACGCAGTTCAAAGTTATTATTATTTTCCCTTTTGAAGGGTGATTTTCTTGAGTTTGCTTTTAAGGTGCCAATTTGACTTTTTATTATATGTAAGAATGAGTGTAATAATTATTTTGGGTTAATTATATATTTCGCGCAAGTTCTTTCAATGGAAATAATACAAATAAAAAAAACTCCTTGATCTTAGCAGCAACATGGAGTTATTGAATATTTTAAGGATAAAATTCAAATTATTCATCGATCGGATTCAGGATTATTTATATGTATGTACATTTCAGCCCTCAGTATCTATAAAAGCATCGACATAAAAAAAAGAATAATGTAAACAATAAATAATATTTAATTCCGCAACACGCTGTTCGAAGTTATTTCGTCCTTTTGGGGGATGTTTTTTCAAGTTGGATTTAACAATTCGACATTATTTTATTACCTATAAATCTATGCGTTTTGGTACAATATATGTTTTTATATAATATAACATATTAACATAAATCAATCAAATCTCTGTTAGATATTTATTGTTCTAATAACAACATAATTCTATCCACATTTGTTATTGCAACAAGCTATGTATTTATAGTTATTATGATTTTTTTAATGTTGAACAGAACCGCTATTCGTATTTTACTTTTGTTCTAACTGCCAAATAGATATATACATTTATTATACATATTTCTTTAACCAATGTTCTGAGATGTGCATAATTTGTTTTAATATGACAATTATTTGATTGTGAGAGTTTGGAGACTGTTGTTTAATGTAATTTCTTTATGTAGAATAAACAGCAGTGCTGTAGAAAGTTAAAATATGTTCTCACATAAGTGTATTAATCGGGTGGTTTGCTAATAAAAATCTGGAAGAAAAACTTAAACAAATAAATAACGATGAAGTGATAGAAATACTTATTGGAGCTATTCATTCTTCCAGAAGAATCAGTGAAGTTGTAAATCAGAGCATACTTCTCAGTTCATATGACACCACTTGTAAAGAATTTATTAGGAAAAAAGTATATAGTAAATCCAAATGCAGGCATTACTATACAGCAAAAAGTAAAGTTGGAACCTTAAATTCAAAAAACCACCCTTCAAGGGGAACTTTGACCTTCGCGTACGGAGCTAAATATTATTTTATATTGACCATGAATACATATATGTTAATAGTAAATGTAACAACAGATAATATATAATAATATACTACGTATTATTATTTATTCTTACACAATTATTTTTATAGTTCAGTGCTTTCATAACTACTAGGGCTGAAGTGTACAACATATAAATAATCCTGAAACCGCTCGATGATTTTTCGTTTTCATTTGCATGTTCTACCACACAGAAAGAACTTAAAAAATAATAAATGAACCAAATACATACATTCTATATAACAAAAAAATCAGATTGACACATTAAACTCAACTCAAAAAAAAACCGCCCTTCAAAAAGGAAAAACAACAATAACTTTCAACTGCATGTACGGAAATAAATATTATTTTGTTGTTATAATTTTCTTTATTATATTTCGATGCTTTTATAACTTCTACGGCTGAAACATACATACAGATAATCTTGAAATTGATGCATGAGTAATTGTTTTAACCCTAAAATAAATAATAACAAATTGTTCTTACTAAGATCATTCAAAGAGATTTTGATTTTTTATTTACATGTTCTACCACACAGAAAAAACTGAAAAAAATATATAATAACCTAAATGCATACGGTCTAAATAACAAAAAAGCCCAAGTTGGCACCTTGAACAAACTCAAAAAAACCACCCTAAAAAGGGGAAAATAATAATAACTTTGAACTGAGTGGAGGGAATTAGTTCTTGATTTTTTATAGAATGCCCATAATCAGTGTTTACTTGCATAATTTTTTTGAACGTGATGGCTTAAGTAATTCCTGAGAAAAAAAAATATTGAATTTTTCCACCCTTATGCTAATATCTCGAATGGGGTGGCATCGATTGAGCTAATTTTTGCTATTTATAGTATGTGTGACAGTAGTACTCATTTGCTTTAATTTCAGCCCGATAGCTTTAGGAGCACTTTTTAATGGCTTATCGGAGCAGAGCCTTTGCAAGCAATTATCTTCTAACGTGCTATTAAGTGCGTGGCCAAATGGTGCCAACTATTTTGTAAAAAGTTTTGCTTACTTTTAAAAGTCTTTTGTAATAATATGAAAGTTAATTAAAGCTACAGGATGGTTGAAAACTAAGAAAACATAAAATTTTATTAATATGGGTTCCCTATTTTACGGCTGCTATGGCGTTATTAAACAAATAAGAACTGAAGATATAATCTGAACATTATCTTCATTTTAGTAATTATTAGAAATTACTAACCCCTCCATACTTATCTACTTTATTATTATCAATAGTGAATAGATTACTCAATATAGTAACATATTATTTACTGATAATATTACTAGACCAATAATACATTACCAAAAAGGGTATATCACTACTGGATGTTCTTCCAGACGCAGTGCTATGCTGATGACATCACCATCCTTGTCTGCGGAAAATTTGAGGGCGTGATATCCGAAAATATGTACGTCGCGATCTGATTCGATGAAAGGTGGTAAATAAGAGAGGGTCTTAATGTCGACTCTTAAAACGACTAAGGTTCCGTCGTTCATATGGAGGAGAAAGCTTTCCAAACTTCAGTGTATTCGGCTCTCACATACTCGTATCAACCGAGGTCAAATATCAGGGTGTTGTCTTGGGCAGCAAACTCTTACACAAATGACACCTAAAACATGTGGCGGATAAATTCACGAAGGACCTTTTGACCTGTAGCAGTATGTTTGGTAAAACGTGGGGGTTAAAGCCTGCAATGATATACTGGCTGTACACGGAAGTTATAGTACTCTCTATTACTTACGCCTTGCTAGTCTAGTGGCATAAAGCAAATCTAGGCTATACTTTAGGCGCGCTTAGTAAAGTCTAAAGGATTGCCTGTCTGGGCATCACGAGGCCAAGTCTTCGACGCTAATTTTGGCATTTCCGAGAATAAGTCCTTCAATGTAGTTTGATACCTATTTATCAGAACCAGTTCATGTTAATAAGCTTGCACACCAGCTTAATGATGTTTGTATCTCCTAATTTTTAACTACGATTTTATTGCATTATGCGTGGGACAGCCATCATATTTAAAATAAAGGCATGTTTAATTTCTAAATTTGCTTCATCTACAAGTTCCAAAAAAATTCCTATATTTCTTTGTAAGAATTTTGTTTTGGTGTTGTGTTGAAAAAATAGGAGCAATAATTGTTTTACGCCTCCGTCCAGAACTCTTACATTGCAGTACTCCAAAGCGACAGGAAAGCGGTAGTTTTTCTGCAAAAATGTCGCTAAAGGTTGGCCACACTAGATTCCATATGACAGACGTGTAATAAATTGTCATTAAGCCACTGTTCAACCATGCTAAGATGAACTGGTGTCGTCATTGCACTTATTGTTGATAAATAGGTATTAAACTAGAGAGAAAATTACAGAAAAAGATATATTCTCGGAAACGCCAAAATACTAAGGTATGTAACATGTGTGCCAACTTGTACTGTCAACTCCCTAGTGTCAAAATTTCTTTCTACAGAGTCAATAGTAGCAGTATCGTTTATTATCATAAGTATTTCTTCTGTTTAATACTTTGTCTCTTGTTGTGTCAAATAACCAAATCTCGAGCACAATTAACAGCAAGGTACACCCCTGGATATTTTCCAGTAAAACGTTCTATTGCCTGGCAGTAAAATATTTTGCCGAAACTATTAAAAGCAATACTATACTTCGTTCCAGTGCGTCTGACAGTAGGTTACTTATGAAAAACGCATATACTAATACCAATTACTCCAATTCGCCAGACTCTTTCAACGATAAGTACTAACCAGGTACCAACATGAATACTATCAACTGTCAAATATTCCCTATTTCTTGTTTCTATAAAAAACTACATACGCTGGCTACCTATTTTGATCGCGTTACCGGCAAAACAAAGCTCCAACGAACCTAATAATAAACAAACTATAAACATTGAAGGGCAAATGCAAATTTCATATCGGAAATTCTGATGATATTCCAAAAAACTTTTACTTGTTGTTTGATTTATTCTTCAAAAGTTGGTAGTTTACTCTTAATATAATTTCACGTTTTCTTGATTTTTAGTCATCCTGTAAGTTTGTTTAACATTTCAATTATCGCAAAAGACTTTTCAAAGTTAACGATAATTACAAAGTTAATAATAATTTACAAGTATACAATTAGAACCGTTTAGGGGCACAGTGTATATAACCAAAACCTTTTCTATACTGTTAAATGTAAGGGTAGTCAATCCTGGTAGTCTTTATTCATTCCATTGCTCCAGTTTCATATGTCGTATGCCAACTTGGCTGATTCGTTCCAATCAATGCGTCTTTCTTTAATATTCTATGTTTTCTTGGCTCTCCTTGTTATTTTCATTATGTATCCCCCCTCACATCTGGCTTCCACAAGTGTTTCTCCTTCCATTTTCATTAAATGTCTAAACTGTTTCACTCTGTGCTTCTCTATAGTCTCTCTTAATAGCTCTATATGTAGGTAGGTCTTCCTAGCTGAAACCCGGTCTGTGGCTGTTTAGCTGTTGCTCTATTTCCAATCTCAATATTATTATACATACTGCTGTGGTTAGACTTCCCGCATTACCGCTGAGTGTATTTTGATTTGCTTAAAACAGCTGTTTCAGTTTACCGAGAATTTTTCACAATAATGTTTAGTTTGTTTAAATTTTAGTTAAAGAGTTTATTGTATGATTCAATTAATTAAGTGTTAAGTTTTTTTTAAATTAATTCCATTCATTCATTTGTCTAGCGTTCGCTAGTTTTGTTTTATGCTTATTCTACTAGATTTTGTCGGTGAATTATGCGTTTGCGTTGTAAGATTTTAAGAGAGGGATTTTTGTAAGAAAAACAATGTAACAATGTTTGTTAAGCAGTTCCTTGTTCGACTATTGACCTGAGTAGACGTATTTTTGTATTTTTTATCATTGTTGCCACTTTGTAGTTCATTTAATATTGAAATTTGATTTCTGTAAAATTTTAGTCCATCAAGGAATTCAGATTGTAATAATTGTTAATATATTGACGTGTACACGTTGTAGATATAAGATCATTTATTATTTTTGTTCAGGAAGATACATTTTAGTTAATTTTTTCACATTACAGTTTAAAGAGTTAATTTTTCGTTATTCAATTTTGCTGTTTCGTTTTTAATTATCTATCACCTCGGTTTGGGTGAGTAGAAATATTGTCCTTGCATTTAGTTTAGGATTTTATAGATTTCTAGTAATTGTCCACGTTTAATTTTTTTTTAATTTGATGTGGATTGAAATTGAAATATTTAGGATTATCTTCCTGAACAAACAAAACTTTTGCTTTGTATAGGAAATAGCATTGTCCTATTGTAATTTAGAATCAAGTGCAGTTTTTAATTTAGGCCAGAACCTTTTTTTTCTACACAGGTTGTAATTTGACCCTTTTTGAATAATAATAAATTTGATTGTTAATTAACGTCGTTGGGTTAAAAATTCTGTTCTTTTATTTTATATTAAACCTTTTCAATTTTTTTTCGGGTAATTAAGAAAGTCTGATTTCATTCACTCACAATTTACTTTTCGTGGTTAGATTCAAGTTTTAATTCGCGAGGGTAACTCTGAGATTAATAGTTCTTTTGCGTCCATTTAAATTTTATCCGCTGAGCTAGCAAATTTAAATTTCTTTTTTTTTATTTTAATAATTCAGTTTTGCATTTTCATTTTCATTTATTTCAGTCAGTACACAGCATGCACTTATTAATAATTAAATTCGACTGTAGTTTAGCTATTAATGAGTTAAAATTCGCCAAAGAATATTCACCGACACCTTTACAAATTTACAAGTAAATATTTTTTTTAAGATGCCAACGCGTAGTAATATATTAGTCATCTCCCATACGTATGGTCGTATACCCAGTAACTACATCGTTAAAAACACTAAGAAAATCGTTCTCAGAAACCGTAACGGCTATAGTTCACTATTACTACTGTATTATTGCCGATTGGATTGCTTTTCTTATTCAATCGCCTTTAAACTTTCAAAGTAGCAGGCGGTTGTTTATTGAGGTTAGGCAATTCTTTTAGCCATAATGCACTTTCAATTATACACATGTATATGCGTTTTGTGCATATACAATTCGCTGCATGAATAAACTGCAGAAGAGCAATCTTCATAACTACAGAATACGAGATTTGTATGCGATTACCGTTATATAATCCGTTGGTGAAATAGTTGCATTTATATGGAAAACGTTCATGGTCGATTGGATTTCAATTAGTTGCCGGTAAATGGTTAAAGATTTAAAAAAGCGATATACCAATTCTGTTTAGGTCAATTTATATGTTCACACGCGCTATCTGGGTACAGGGATATCGGGGAGATGTGTTTAATCCGAAGATAAGCAGTTAATTAATTGTATGCCAGAGATTAAAGATAGATTAAACTGCTAATTGTTTGGTATAAAGCAGTTAATGTGATGTAATAAAACAATTGGCATGTCTAGCAGATTTATCAATTTGATCAAGAGACTACAATAATGGCATCTACAATTTCCGCTAAATTACATACGTATTTTAAAAAAGCATTTATTAATAGGATTTTTTTGGAATATTTACTATTGAAAATGTATTAAAAAGTGAAGTAGTTACTCCCTCGATCACTCAATCGGCAAGTTAATTCTGTGAGCTGACAATATAGCAAGAACTGCAGGGATTATTTATGCAATATTTTCAACAAATAACGAAATCAAAAAAAAAATGTGAAATTCTAATTTCAAAACAATAAAACAAATTTGTGAAATTGTTTCTATGTTAACCTGACTTATTGTGTAATGAAGGATAGTCGGGGAGAAACCATTTCCGGCTCTTCGGAGGTAGTGAATGCATTCCAGACTTTCTTTCAGTCTGTATACTTGACTTATACAACACAACCAAATGCAACTACCTCTTGTATGAATTCTCCTCTCATACTGCGCAAAAAATTGATGAATCCTTAGTTCTTAGTGCACTAAAAAAATTAAAAAATAAAAACATTATGGGTGATGACAACCTACCGAGCTTTTTAATACGTGATTGTGCTTATATAGTTGCAACTCCATTGGCTTACATCTTCAACTTATCGATCGCCACAAGTACTTTTCCGGAACGCTGGAAAACTACCAAACTCTTTCCTGTGCATAAAAAGAGTGATCCAGCTCTCATTGAAAATTACAGACCGATAGCCATCATCAACAATTTCGCTAAAGCTTTTGAAATGTGTTTATACCAACTTGTATATCCTCAAATTAAGAACCAACTAACTCTATACCAGCATGGATTCGTCAATAAACGATCTACAGTAAGCAACCCGATACTATCCCAAGATATTTCGAAGTCGTTGGACAGCAGTGGACAGATTGATGTAATCTATACAGGCATATTATAAGGCCTTTGATCGCATTGATCACGAACTACTGCTGACTAAGCTCGATATCTTAGGGTTTTCACCACCTCTACTTTCTTTATTCCGCACATATCTATGCGGCCGCAAACAATACGTGACTCTTCGTGACCACCGGTTTGCCTTGTTTTCATCAGCATCGGGAGTCCCACAAGGAAGCAACCTAGCACCCCTTCTGTTTCTGTTATTTATTAACGATGTCTGTGCATCGTTAGACTGTCCACGATTGCTATTTGCTGATGATTTGAAAATATATAATGAGATTAAAACCATTGAGGATTGCTATTACCTTGGACATGAAACTGCTTTACCAGCTGCTGCACTCTGGCATCGACGCTCCTCAATTACTGGCTCACATTTTGTTCTGTGTCCCACAGTCCTCTACGCGTGAGCAGCGAAGACCAATATTCTCCTTAAATCACCTATTTAGAGGATCTGTCATTATTATAATCACATATCAGATAATAATAATAATATAATAATAATAATAATAATAATAATAATAATAATCACTTTATTTTTCAAAACACAAGAAAACGTCAAAAAAAGGAAACAAAGAACAACTCCTTCCAAACTAAGTATTTGAGTAAATATAACTTAAATATTTGCAAAAAAAATCTCCAAACTATAACAGTTTTTGTTTAATAATAAATTTTTGACAGAATTTTTGAATTTAAAAAATTGCTATATTTCTTTAATATTATTGGGCAGTACATTGTATAGTCTACATCCAATGAACTCAACACTTTTTTGAAATATTGCAGTTTTATGAGTTGGTGGAAGTAAGTAACTGTCTAATCTAGTATTATAAGTATGATTAACTGAATTACAAAATTGATTAGAACTTTTATCTACAAAACATAATGCTTCCAATATATAGATATCGTAAAATGTTAATATTTGATGTGTTTTAAAAATTTACACGAATCACGTGGTTTTAGTCCGTAGATTATTCGTAAGGCACGTTTTTGAAGAATAAAAATCCTTTGTGCTGCACTGGATGCACCCCAGTAAAGAACACCATACTTCAGTCTAGAATAAAAATCTGAATAGTACACTGTTTTCAATACATCCATACTACAACTCTGTTTTAGATGGTACAACGAATAATTTATCCGTGCTAAATTCTTGCTAAGAAAGTCAACATGGGTTTTCCAACTTAAGGTAGTTTCAAAAATTAGGCCAAGTATCTTAGTTGTGTCACTTACTGGTGTAGAGAAATTTAGCAATTGCAATGAAGATATATTTTGATTTATGTTGTTTTTGGTTTTAAATAGTACTAGATTTGTTTTATCTTTGTTGATTACAATTTTATTTAAAGAGGCCCAGTTATTGACCGAGATAAAGTGTGATTCTATTTTTTGAAATACAATGTTGCTGTTATTAGAAGTGGTGACAATGTTTATATCATCCGCATATAAGATTATATTGTTTTGCGTTTACAGATTTAGGAAGATCATTGATGAATATTAAAAACAAAGTTGGGCCTAAAACAGATCCTTGCGGTATACCATAGTAGCATAGACATTCATTTTTCTTCATTATCACGAATATTAAACGTGTGTTTTTCATCTTCATATATACACGCTGTAAGAAGTTCATATACATATTTTTTCCTTTTCTTTCCTTATATCTGTTTTTGATCTGTATAAAATAAGTATGCTGCTACTCCTGTATTTTTTCTTGTTTTAAGCGCTGTTTTTTCTTCTTGTACTATGTTAATTCTTTGTATCTTTATATATTTTTTACTCACTTGTCCTATTATTAGATTGTAAAATTTGTTGGACAATATATTATTATTATTATTATTATTAAAATAAGCAAAAATGTATGTTATTCCATTGATTATAGGGTCGCTCGTACACATCTACTTCAATTAAATATATAATTAATTAGCTTCTTGAGCCTTTCTTATAAAAAAAAACACAAGATAATATTTCAAAAAATACGAGTTTTGAAAAAGCTGAGCATAGAATTCTGCGTCAAAAAGTGTCCTAGTAAAGTTTTCATATAAAGGGTTTATGAGAATAGCATATTTTACGAAAACGCGATCTTTTATACCAAAGGAAGATATAAAAATACGAATTACAGAAACATCGGTCAGCTTTTGTTTAATTTTCTTTAAAACCATATCGTTTTACGATGTTTCGCAACTTGAGTCCTTTCCTTACTTAAGAACTTTTAACAGATATAGTAATAAACTTTGCAGTTTTATAGTACTAACTTTGGTAACAATATGCACTCAGTATAGACGGTACAATAAGTAGGCTGTCTACTATATCAGTCATGCGGCGGAAAAGCAATTTTAAAAGCAATCGCCTTAAAAACTCAATCGGACTCCGGCGAAATAAAGTAAGATATTACAACAACGGCTCAACAACTCTTTACACGCGAGTATATCCCCCGACATCCCCAAGGAGAACGAATAAATAAAACAAGGGAATTCTCGCGAGTGGCGTCTCGTAAAACTTTAGGGTCGCAGCCGGTGAATTATTCCAGTTGCCATACGGACTGCGACGAAGACGACGTTCTGGATAAGCTTCCGCTGTATTTTACGATTCGGACGTCGCCAACTGTGATACGTTTCTGTAATTTAAAATTTTCAGTCTCCGAGCTAAACCGTTGATATATTACGCCGTGGTGTGAGAGAGGTCGTCTAGAGGAAAGTAAAAGGGTCCCCCCCCCCCGCAGCGGGAGGTCTAAACGATCTTAATTCGAAAGTTTTTCGAGACTTGTTGGATAGTTTGTGGGCCTATGGATTGTTGTTTTGTTTTTATAGTTGCTCGTATGTTCTTCTGCGTTGTGGTAATTGTATCGGCATAGCATTTTGTGCTTTTTATTTAAAGTTTGGTTGCTTTGCAAATTGAATGGATCGTTACCTTTCCAAATTATGTCAAACTCGCTAGACGTTATGTTAAACGTGAGGTAAATCTCAAAACTGTCGTATTTGGGCAGCCAAAACCACGATGGATGAGGGAAGGCCCCACTCAACATCCAAAAAAAGTCAATCTTTGGGCAGGGCATTGTTGGTGATCGAGTAATAGGACAATTTTCTTCAAAGAAAAATCTCAATGGAGCGACGATATTAGAAATTCTTGCAGGAAGAACTAGTTCCGAAATTTGGCTACTCTATTCCCTGATCCGCTTGAAGCTGATGTCCAGAATAGAAAACATCTGGTTCCACAAGACAGCGCGCCTCCTCATTTTGCAAGACCTGTCCGTGAGTATCCAGATGATGTGTTTCCAGGCAGATGGATTGGTAGAAGAGGACCTTTTGAAATGGCTACCCAGGTCTCGGATTTAACACCAATGGACTATTTCTTATGGAGTACTTGAAAGGCAAAGTTTTTAAAACCAAACGGAAAATCAGAGGTAGTGAACGAACGAAAAGACAGGAGTGTAGGTAATTTCCCGCTAAAGTACTAATTAGAATGTTAAATGAGTTTCCGGTTCCGTTTAGGGTTTGTGAGGAAGTCATGGACAACATTTTGAACACTTATTGTAGAAGAGATATGATTGAGTGAATCAATTTCTCATTTTTCGAATTAGGTATTGTTAATATCTTTTTAATGACAAGGACTAAAAACTTGAAATTTACCTGTGAATATGATAAAACTTTTAAGAAAAGTTAAAAAAATTAGAGCTGCCATCAAAAAAAATGTCTCAAATTTGGGACACGCTGTATAAAACTTTCTCAAATGAAAGTGGGAATTTAAAATACTAATCGACGTTCCGAGCATACTTATTTCCGAAAAAAATACTGTCTGCGCCTTACAGATTTTATTTTAGATTACAGACTCACACTGTATAATCTTTGACTCTGGAGAAACCTGGGGCTTTCCTGAAATTTCGAATACATGCCCGTTAGATATGTCCATTGCGAATCGTACACTAGCGTGTTCTACGAGTAGTCTCGTGATCTCGGCTCCAAACAGATGGCGCCATCTGGCGGCGTGTGGAATCCTTTCAGATTTCAAATAGAGGCTATATCATTATTTGAAGGAGCTGGTTTGGTTTGATTCGATGCGCTGTGAAGGATGGTGTATTTGAGTTGCTTACGTCAATCAATTGAGTTGAACTTATTCTCTCATAACGAATATGTACGCGAATGATTCATTTTACTATTCACACGTATTTGTAGAGGCAAACCACGACTACGGCTAGATTCTTTGTCGATATTTTATAATTATACTCTCAGTTAAATCTGTTTGATGCGAAAGAACGATCAATAGGAAACAAATTGAAAGGTTTAACTGAAACTGTAAGTTTTTAACCGCCTAAGACAGGATGATTTCTTATCTGAGGCAACGGAAATATCCTAAACACTGAATCAAAAAAGTTTTAATAAGATTTGTTATAATGGCTCCTGAAGGTGCCGAAACTCGATCCCCCACCCCATCCCCCAGAGTGGGAGGGGACAACTTTGAAATCTTAATAGGGACCCCCATTTTGTATTGTAGATTCGGATTCTACCTATGTAGTTTTTGTATGTAGTTTTTGTTTGAAACTTTTTTTCGATTCGTAACAGAGTGCGCTGTAATCTCAAAAAACGTGATTGTGAACGTCTAGAAAAAATAAAACAAAAAAGAGAAGCAAGCAAACATGATGTTTGTGTTTTTCTATTTTAACATAAACTAACACTTCAAAAAACCATGTGTTCGAAACTGTGCCCCTTCATTTCGATACATTTATTTATTTGCAATTGGAATGCTATTCAACGAGACAAAACGTACTTTATTCAGTAGGTGGTACTTGACAACCTGTGAATACTTACACATTGTCCGATCTCCATTTAGATTATTAATTATTAATCCAATACAAATTAGTTAGTGTTGAATATTTGAACAGTAATGGAGAGCTATAAATTGACAAAGGAAAGGAAATGATTCGACATCTTATTGAAAGGCTTAATTTAATGTTAAAATAAAAAAAAAACAAAAATCATGTTTGCTTGCTTCCTTTTTGTGTATTTTTTCTAGGACGTTCACAATCATGTTTTTTTTTGCGATTACAGCGGAATCTGTTACGAATCGACAAAAAGTTTCAAACAAAAACTACATACTTGATGGCGTAGAATCCGAATCTGCAGTACAAAATGGGGGTTCCCATTTAAGATTTCAAAAGTTGTCACCCTCCACTCTGAGGGGGCAGGGGGGGGGAGGAGGGGGGGATCGAGTTCGCACCATTCAGTGAGCCCCCTACATTATAACAAATTTATTAGATCTTTTTTTTGATTTGTGCAGTGTTTAGAGATATTCCGCGTCCTCAGATAAAACTCACCCAGTATATACGGGTTTCTCATGTAGCCGTTCGTTAAAGTTTCCGTGGTTAGAAGAAACTTAAATTCTAATTTTTTGACTTCAGGGTTAGTTAATACTCTCTATTTTAGAATATTTTCAAGGTCGTACACTTCCGGTTACACTGGAAGTCGCCATTAACTCCCTTATTTTAAATAGAACACCTGTAATTATCTCATTTTTGGATTCTAAGAAATTCATGATGTGTTCCATAATCGTTTCCCATACCTATTTTCATTGTTTCTAAGAATATCTTGAATATTGAAATTTTGAATATGTACCTTTTTTTATACTGCGCCTCTTACCATTTTCGACTGGGGCAAGGCTTCTAGAGTAGATGAAACATAGTAGTATCGAAATCCACAATGCAATTTATTTATCGCATACAGCGCGACAAAAATTTGATGAGATTAATTTTTCAAAGTTGAAAATGTGACATCCTGTATATTATTACAAGATCGGATGCAGAATTTAATTCTAATTCACTATGCCTTCCCTATACCTACTTCCAACAGTTTTCTTGTTATTCCATATATTCTATCGAAAGCCAATGAATCTCCAAAAGTTGCTTAACTAGATAGCATTATTTTGACTGTATGAAAAATGTGATGTTAGTGAAAAGTGATAATATAGTTAACTACCTACTAACCCTCGTTACACTCCCAATTTTTTCCCTGGTGGGGTTACAAGTATGCATTAGTATACAAGGACTATAGTGGCCGTAAATAATGAATGAGAGCTCATTGTCAGTTACAATAAAGAAAGAATAAAAAAAAGGAAAGATGCCTTCTATACTTAACTTCTTAGAACTACTTTAACTAAATATAGGACATACTCACTAATAATACCAAATACTCAATTTCAGTAACTCGTATTCGTATTCAGTACCTAAAAGACCTCGAGCATAGCACTGATAACTTAAACAGTGTACAACGCAAAAAAAAAAAAGTAAGGTCTACCAAACTGGAAGTTAACCGGTCAAGCGCTAAAATTTTGTTTACTACTTGCTGAACGTCAACGATTGAATTTCAGATTGGTTGAAGTACCGCCTTAAGCCCACAGATTCGTGAGGTATCTATTACAGTTATAGTGATTTGTAACTTTTCAAGTGCAGTTTATAATGGAAAATATAAAAGAATATTCCACATGATTTTTAATTTGTTTCTACGCATGGTGAATCTGGACGAATTGTCAAAACAAACATGCAATTATT
Organism: Protaetia brevitarsis; assembly: GCA_004143645.1. NCBI lineage: Eukaryota > Metazoa > Arthropoda > Insecta > Coleoptera > Scarabaeidae > Protaetia > Protaetia brevitarsis. Next base: position 1,672,387 of record RXPK01000020.1, read on the forward strand.
TATGATGAACGATATGCGACCTACCAACAAATGACTCCTCGGAATAATTCGTAAAATCAAAGCCTGGTTATTTTCAAACTTATTCCAGGGAATTCAACTACAGGCAGCGCTGGAATTAGGTAAGTATTTTAAAAGCATCAAGCCACAGAATATTAAGAAACCATAAAATGCATTCTTTTTCTGAGACAACTATGCACGAATTACGTGTGGTGAATGAAGGTAAAACGGATCGATTTTTGCGAGTTCATTGTGCAATGCATAAAAATAACCGAACATCCGAGATTTCTTTATAAGATTATGTTATGCACCATGTAATCCATATGTCATAAGGAGCAATAGTCACCAGGACCACTTTGGATTTAATATTTTTTGTTTAATTATGGACAATAGAGGAGCATATCAAGCGTAACGATGAAAATTTGAAATGGTGCAGATATCTGAAGATGCTCAGAGAATTGTTTAGTGGATTTCCCTAAAGCGGCATGTATATATAAAAAGTTGCATTTGTAAATAACTTATTTGAAACAAGAAATAAAACTGTTTTGATACAAATTAATGTTATTTGGCTTAACAATCCGTATGCAAGAATTATTTATACTTTGATAATCCTTTCACAAAATTCCATGGCCAATACGTCAAAGGCTCACTCAATGGTACATATGTCAAAAGCTCACACAGTTTGTTAGCAATATTACGTCACATTTTTAAAATAACATTCTTAACTACTTAATTAATGTTACTTTAACCATTTTTTTCTTTAAGAGAACATAGATAATGTCTGCTTGAACAAAAAAACCAACTATTCCACTTTCGAAAAGCGTTCTTTGCACGTATATTTCACACAAGTTTCCTCTTTTCGTGTCAGAACAAAGATTGCGATGATACAAGATACAATCTCTTCGATACCTGTCAGATTAACTGACTTCTCGTTCGGCTTTGAAATGGTCTCCTGCGCTCCCTACTACATCCGGCTTTTGTGTAGAAACGGGCACCCCCTTAGCGAACGCGAAAAGCTGATACTTGACCCACGAAACGAACCGGATGGATACAATCAATCTGGGGGAGAGTATCTACTATTCCTATTGTTGCGTAGAATAACAAGATTTTTTTTAAACAATAACATTACCCTTGGTTTCATATGTATTTAATTTTAGCAACTCAAAACAACTGCCACCGTACTTTGCTCGTTCGATATTTCTAATATAACCACCTTCCGTTTAGAACAATGAAGCTAAAACATTCCATTGTTTACTTCCTTTATTTAAAGTCGTGTATAACAGTTAATCATTCGGAACTTTTAGTATCCGCAGTTTATGTTTATCTAGGGGCATAATAACAACTAATCGTACCTGCATGGGCAGTCTACATCATGTAACGATCAACATCAAACGGTCAGGTGCGATTAAAGTAGGAAGAGTTTACAAAACACGTCACAATCGAATTTTACAGCTATTGAATATGGGTACGTAATAAATCAATTCAACATAAACAATTCCGCTTTTGCGTCGCTGAGCAAAGGTAGCAAATACTGTAGTTTATATCCTACATGCAAACAGATAAAGTTAATGG